>JAUPFT010000015.1:44142294-44704794 GCA_036936625.1 Parnassius smintheus behrii
ATAATCCTAAGGTAAGGTAATTAATAGCCTTTTTATTTATTTGTGCGCGATTATGAAACATTAGCAGGTTACCGTCTGTCAGAAACTCAGTGATTATAACTATCCTAATTTTTGGTTTTTAGCTTGAACGTAAAAGGAAACCCGAAAAGGAAACATCAGAGGCTTCAACTTCTAGAAGTAGAATATGCTGTTCCCATTCCCAGTTCCAGTTTGACTTCAGTGGGCTTGGCAACAAGTGAGTCAAATAATCCACAAACTAAAAAAATAAAACGCCTGAATAAATTTAATGATTTATGGCTTCAAGAACCAAACTTCTTGAGCTGGCTATGCAAAGATTCGAAAATGAAAGATGGAAATGATTTAGCACACTGTATGCTTTGTTCGGTGTCGATCATAGCGCATAAAAGTGATCTGATTCGACATATGAATTCAGATCGCCATAAGAAAAAAATCATTAGAAATACAGAATATTCCAAAAATTTCAAATTATTTGCCAGTGATGGATTTAGAAATAAATGTACGAAAAGCTGAACTAAAATTAGCCGGAGCGTTGGCTGAAAATAATATACCAATATCATTTAGCGACATCTTGGGATCACTCTGCAAAGAGATTTTCGCAGACTCAGTTATAGCTAAAAATATGAATTTACACAGAACCAAGGCGACGGCTATAATAAATAATGTTTTAGGAAACACATTTTTAGAGGATATATATGAAAAATTACGCGGAGAAAAAATCTTCTTTTCATTAATAATGGATGAAACGACTGATCAGAGCTCTTTAAAACAATGCTGTTTTACTGCTGTTGTCTATGATGAGAACACCAATAAGGTAGAGCATTTGTTTCTGGATATGGTGGAATTGTCATCAGGAACTGCTAAGGGACTGTATGACTGTTTACATCAAATGCTTCGAAATAAAAACATATCGATAGAAAACATGGTAGGGTTTAGTTCAGATACCACAAACGTGATGGTTGGAGAACATTGCTCTGTTTTTGCTCTTCTTAAAAAAGATTTGCCTCACATTGCTCTGGTGAAATGTTCTTGTCACATGATACACCTATCATCATCTAAAGCTTGTCTTAAATTGCCTCGAAACGTTGAAGATTTTTTGCGTTCTG
The DNA here is from genome assembly GCA_036936625.1 of Parnassius smintheus behrii. Lineage (NCBI taxonomy): Eukaryota > Metazoa > Arthropoda > Insecta > Lepidoptera > Papilionidae > Parnassius > Parnassius smintheus. The sequence goes on from JAUPFT010000015.1 coordinate 44,143,419, forward strand.
TTGGAGCTCACTTCAGTAGAAGTTCACAAAGACAACTAAAATTTAGAGAGTTTCAAGAATTCTTTCAAGTGGAGATTCACAAAATTCTCACACCAGCTCAAACTAGATGGCTCTCGCTGAAAGCGTGTATAGACCGTGTCTTAGAGCAGTATACTCCATTAGAAACTGTTGAGCTTCTGATGGAGCTGTAAATCCATCAGAAGCTCAACAGTTTCTAATTAAATCACTTGTGCCTGTGCTGAAGCGATTTCCAGTGCTTTATAAATTTGTGACCGCACAAAAATTAGATGACGAGTGGCGAACTCACGCTTTGTTAGATTTTGAGCAACATGGGCTTGAAATTCATGGAGATAACATCAATGCCGAAAGTTACTGGGGTAAAGTATTTCGCCTTAAAAATGCTGCGGGAGAATACATGTTTCCAAACATAAAAATTGTTATGTCTTTGTTGCTCATATTGCCATTTTCAAACGCGTCGGTCGAAAGAAAATTTAGTGCGCTTCGATGTTTAAAAACAGAAAATCGCAATCGGCTAAATACAGGTACTGTAGTGTCTTTAATGGCAACAAGAGAGGGTATAAAAAAATTGGGCGGCAGTGCCAAGTTTAATCCTTCCAACAAAATGCTTGCATCAAACGTATGGAAAAAGTGCAACAAAGGTTAAAAAATAAATATTATTTAAATAGGTTAAACTTGTTTCATTGTTTAAAATAATATTGAGGGGAATTTGTGGGGAATCAGCAGATTTTTGTCCCCAAATTTGGGGAATTTCATATGGAATTTTGGGGAATTACATACATTGGCATTAGCAACCCTGCTTGTTTTATTGGAGTTTTGGCGGGAACTTGGCCGTGAACGGATTGTCGCTCCTGTTTTGTCGCTTGAATAATGGTTTGAAGTGGATTTTGATTCGTAAAAGTGATGCGATTTTGTGAATTAAGTGTCCACGCGTGTGAACTATTAGAGAAAACGACGAAACAAGTGCTTTGATGTCGATATAAACCTCAAGTTATTTTGATCGCTTGGGCGCCTTATGAACTTGTGTGGCTGTCGTCATCAACTGTCCGCTAGGTTGAGCTACCGTCAAAATCTCCCAAGGGCTTCGCAATGTGACGCATCAGCATATTGTGAAGTAAAAGAACATAAAATGAAGATTCCTAAAGAAAGGGTAGGCTCAGAAGGTCTAGAAACCAAGCCGTAAAGCCGGTAAATAAAGAAGAAAGAAAGGCTTTGTTTTATTTAGTTGAAATTCCATTACAATTTATTGCTTACGCTAATTATGAACTGAAGTGTATTTATGGTGATAATGTAATCCTCGAAATGTTTTCAACTTTTAAAGTTAAAATTGCGTTTATTTGATTTATTTATCAACATATTAGGTTAAGCTGTTTATCTGTAAGTTTTGGTGTTGAGGAAGAATTAGTCGCAAAATGGAAGTTATAGAAGAAACACCTGAATTAAATGCATCTATTGATCAAATTAAAAAACAATGTTGTCATTGAAGAAACTGTAGAGTGCATAGCAGCGGATGTGTGTCACAAATCGAACGGTGTCGTCGATATTTGTATAGCTGGACCGGCTAAAGGAAACTATGTTATAACAGAAATGGTAATTACACAAGAAAGCGTCGAATTGATAGAAGAAAATAATGAAGTAACTGTTGAAACAAATGAGACAGTAGCTATAAATGAAAACATTTCTAGCCAGTCTAATCATAATAGAGAAAAAGGGATGGATCAAACAAATGAACTGAATATGGAAATCATAGTCAAAAACTTGGATAAAAAAATCTACTATGAAATTGAAATTCAGTCAACTGAATTTGTTATAGAAGTTTCTAATACAGAATCATCATCAGTTGAAGTTAATAAAGAAGAAACATCAGCATTACAATTAAGTAACAAAATAGTTAAAAGTTCAAGTAAATCATACAGATTCATCCAATAAAGATAGTCAGATTTAAGACTGAAATACTAGTTGAAAAAATTGATCATGATATTAATGAAAAAGACTTAAATGAGACAAACTCTGATGAACATGCTACTAATAATATTTTGAGTGAATTGGGGCAAAGTATAGAACTAAGTGAAGCCTTAAGATCATCTGATGTCAATGATCATGTGGAAAGTAACAGTTGTACTGGGCGGTAAGAAGTCTTTAACAAAGATGAACTGCTAGATATTTTTCAAGGAAAAGATGTAGAATCTTCAGACAAAGAAGTAGTTGAATATATGGAAATGAATACTGTTAATTCTAAATCTTTAGAAGCACAGTTAGCTTTACAACAAACAACTCACACAACTGAAAAATAGTAAAAAGAAAAGGAGCACAGAAAAAATATCAAAAACATAAAAAATTGAAAAGAAAGAAGAAAGTAAATCTGATAGCATTATTATGTTTTAGTAAAGGATTGGGATGATGAATAAACTTCAGAAACAGACAAGTCTGCTAAATTGCTTAAAGAGACAGACTCCCTTTGGAAGTCCTCTGATGAACTTAAAGAAGTCCAAATAGCAGTAACAGCTAAGGAAGAGTTTATAAGAATTTCCATTCCAACAAGTGAAGATCACAGCCATAAATCTAATAAGAGTGGAGATGAAGGTCCACAAAGACGACTAGGGAGGATCATTAAGAAAAAAGTAATTTTTGATCCAGATAATCCTGACATATTTACAAAAAGTACAGCTGTTAATAAGAATAAGGAAATAAACACTGAAAAAGAGGCTCCACCATATAAGAAAGGAAAGACTGATTTAACCATAGTGAGATCAAAGTCAAAGTCTCCCATATCTAAGTTGCAATGGAAGAAGCCATCACCAAAAATGTAAAGCAAAATAAAAGGTAATCAGATGTTGATAGTCTTCTGAAGTCGGATGAAGGTGCTGGCATTATGATATACCAGGTAACTCCAGAAGCACCAAAGGGTAAGAAAAATGTAAGAACCAAAGCAGAATTTATTAAAAAGATTCAAAGCTCTACTTCTGAAAGCAAAGAAATGAAGTTCCGGGTATGAAAGAAAGATTCATCTAAATATGAAGATGGATAGGCAAAAAAGATTTTAAGTGGAAAGCACAGAGCATCTTTAAGCAGTTCTGTAAAGTCTCCATCTATTTGTGAGGATTTTGAGACTCATAGTGCAGATGATTCAATTATATATCGACGACATTCATCTAGTTCCTATTCCAGCACTTGTATGAGACCTGGGCGGCTTAGTGATGTAGATTCAGGTGGCACACAAAACACTGCAAGGACTGCACTAGAAACGCAAACTGCAAAGAAATAGAAAAGGGAAACAAAACTTCAGATGATAATAACAAACAAACATCAGACACATTTATGGCTGATCCTATAAATATAACTAACAGTGAAATTATTAATAGGGATGATTGCTTATCTATTAAGGAAAAGCTTAACTCAAAATTATCCCTTGCCTTGAATAAACGAAAACGAGAAAACAGCAACAATGATAAGCCACCAAAGCAAAAGAAGGTCAAAGAATCATTCACATCAAAAAGAGATGTTGATATAAATTTTAAGTATTTAACAATAAATATTGACCAAAGATTAGCTGAAATCACTATTCAGAAAGGACCTAGATATAACATTGAGGTTTGTTTGAATATTATCCTTCACTAGTGTAAGTGAAATAATATTAGTTTTAGTAAACCATATAATATATAATAAGCAAAAATACTCTTGAGAACATAATGTATAAAATAAACAATGTATAATATAGAATGTGGAAGGATGTGGGTTGCATGTGATGGGAATATATCAACTTTTGCTCTAAATATTAGCCTTACCTACATTAGTTATGTTTATTAATAAGCAGAGACTGCTCTGTCTCTGCTTATTAATAAACATAACTATTGGAACCAACTTGTGGTGGAAAAATATTCAGAATTGTAGGGATATTTTGTGTTATTTCTCTTCTGAAAACTTTCTGTCTGGTATTTTGCGAGTATTTAAGCAAATCCTCCAATAAAAGTGTCAATTGACACTTTCAGAAAGGCCTACATCTAATAATAGAAAACAGAGAGGACCTGAGATTTTTTTAAATGTTTGAACTAGCATGATTAGTTCAAATCTTAGACTATTCAGACACAAATTGTTAGATTTTTAAACCTCTATTGTTTGTAACCTCATGTTTTTTAACATCATCCTAAGCTATCCTCAAACTTTAAAACAAAACTGCAAAGATAACTAAACTCTTATGTGGTAGAACCAAGCTGCAGCTATATTATGGTTCCAGCACTAATGTGTCGGCTCCATCAGGGTAGGACCATGCTCTCAAAGAATAGCAGTGTAAAATAGCAGCTTATTGCTGCTGTGTTTCATGTAGTGAGTATGGAGAACTGGAAAGTCTTTTGTGTACACATGTTATAATATTAAATAAGTCAAAAGCGGTTAAATTATTTATTATTATAAAATATATTATTACTTGATAATTGATACATTTGACATTTCTAAATAAATTTATTATAATATTTTATATAATAATAGCTACAAAAATTGTATTTATAGGTTCTTAAGGAATTTGAACAAGCCCTAATATGTGTTGATGGAAGAAAAGTCATATCAGTAACATTGGTTACATCCCAATGTGGCATGTTGTGCTTGTCATTAGACTTTAGACCACTATTGGAAGATGATGAGAAAAAGAGGGCTACAAATGCATGTGAAATTGCTGATTCAGTAAGGTATATCCATATCAGTTTTTGTAATTATTTTATTACAACTTGGCCTAAACAATTAGGCACATGACAGGAATGCGGATTCGGTGCTCGCACTCTGCCTTTTTCTCCCTGCACTTCCCCTAGTGACCAATCACCATTCCAATGTTCCCTCTCTAGTTGTCATGGACCTAATTGTTTTGGTCACATAGTACCTCATAATATTTACTTTAGGTGACAACTAAATATTTGGTGTTTTTGGATGACTGATTGGATGTTGGTAAGAGAAAACATGTTGATGTCCTATGAAATGAAAAATACGAGTTTGCATTTTTCATGTTGTCATCATGAGTCTGTTTACAGCTCAGTGTTTGTCGATGAGAACTTGGTTTAGAAGAATTTCTTGTATATAACATTTATACATACAATAAACAAATGATGATACCAATGTCTTGTTCCATAGACATTAATCAGGATATAAGCTCTGTAATAAATTTGCCATCTGCTTAATCGATTCTACAAGATTTACCTAGTAAGCCAACATAATATAACTAGACTCTTACATGATGCAGCCAAGCTGCAGCTATACCATAATGTTGCAGCACAAATGCGTTGGCTAGAATGGGGTAGGACCATGGTTTCAAAGAATAGGATGTGTTAACCCCTAAGGTACCGTGGACATGTTGACAGGTCCAAGTTTTGTGACCGCTAAGTACCGAGGACATGTATACATGTCCGCATTACGTGCTACTATTTTCGTCATTAATTGATATAAAAATACAGTATATTTTCGATTGAACACTATTTCATTCGATTCTGAACGAACTAAAGAATATTCTGTAGCACTATATTCACTCGGTTACATAGACATCATCAAATATAACAGCCATTCGCTTTTGCGTGCCGGTGCGGTTGGTTGCGTAATCGTTGAAGTTTTGTGATTGTGATTTTAGTTGGATTTTCTTTCAAAAAAACTGTAAGTAATGTTATTTATCTTTACTACGTAATGTTTTTGAATGATCTAAGTTACAACAACAGTAACTTTTTATGTTTCAATTGATAAAAAAGTAGAAACAAAAAACCTGTACGCGAACAATTCATAACGGTCAAGATTTCTAATAAGATAATAATAGTATATTCCTTATTCGAATACCATAGTAAATACTTTTACTAGGAAGTGTTAATTTTAATTATTTATCTAGCAATTCTGCATTCTTGTAACATATCTCCTGGTTTCATAGTTATTTGTATGGTCGCTGGCAACGTATTTGTGTCCAAGATAGACTTTCTTTGTGGCTTGATACCGTAGCTGGTCCACAAGGTGGTGTCCTATCTCCTTTTTTATTTGCAATCTTTGTTAATATGATTACATCCCAAATATCTTCTCTCTACCACTTGTATGCAGATGACCTTCAAATATATTTACAAACAACCATCGAAGATCTTCCCATAGCTGTTGAATGTATCAACAAGGATCTGGCTTGTATTCTCGACTGGACATGATCTTATGGGTTGACGGTGAACCTTTTAAAATCTAGAGCTATAATTATTGGGAGTTCAAGAATGATTTCCAAAATTAAAAAATGTCAACTTCAACCCTTTATATTTAATGGTATCCTTATCCCATATAATGAAGTAGTTAAAAATTTAGGTATCCTTTTGGATTCCAGTCTTTCTTGGAATCTCCAAATTAATGCAGTGAGCTGAAAAATGTTTGCAGCATATGCTTCACTCCGGAGGCTTAACTACTTTTAACCCATTTCCACCAAATTTACGCATGCACAATCTTTACTACTCCCTATCCTTGACTATGCTGACATTTGTTACCTTGTTATACCGAAATATACCGAAGAGCAACTTAACAAACTTGAGCAATTCCAAAATCTCTGTATACAGTTCATATTTGGGCTTCGTAAATATGACCATGTCTCGGAATACCGCACTAAACTCAAGTGACTCCCAATCCGTCTTCGTCGGAATACTCATATACTTTCTGCGCTCTACTGCGTCTTATTTAATTTATCAAGTCCTCCCTATCTAAAAGAATGTTTTAAATCTCTTAGCTTTTGTCACAACTTTTCCTTATGGTCCAAAGAAAATCTTTCGCTCCAATGTCCTGTACCCTCCTCCACATTTTATGATAAAATTTTTGCTGTGGAGTAAGACTCTGGAAATCCTTACCCCAGTCAATTAAAAGTGCTCAATCATTAAATGTGTTCAAGAATCAGATTAAGGAACACCATTTGTCTCTTAAACTCCTCTCTCTTCCTCCTCTTAGTTATGGTCATTAATCTACCTAAAATATGTTGTAATTTTAGTATATAATTATGAATTTTATTTTTACTGGTAGAGCCATGCTGCAGTTATATTAGAAGTATAGTTGTAGTACGAATGGGTCGGCTCGACCGGGGAAGGACCACACTCTCACAGAATACCAGTGTGAAATAGTAGCTTAATGCTGCTGTATTTCGTATGGTGAGTGTAGAGAACCGGAGACCCTTTTTAATGGAAACGAGGCATGCCATCTTAGTCCTCACGGGTGACAACGCATCTGCATTTTGATTCATAATCGAAGATAGATGTAGATGTCTATGGGCCACAGCAACAACTTACTGTTACGAGCTTGAGGTTCGTGACAATAAAAATTGCCGATAGAATTACCTAAATTAACACTAATTCACTTTACACTAATTAAAGTTAAAAACACTAATAATTAATCACACTGATTCACTTTATTCCGCTCCGGAGGCTCGCTTGTCTTGCCAACTTCAATACTTCCCCGATCGCACCTTGCAGCGCCTATAAATACACATTAGTACCGAATCATCCAGAACATTGAAGTAAATACGCGCACCAATCGACAAAGCGTCGAAAGTTCCAGAAGCTTAGTTCTTCGTTTCGACAACAGATGGCGCTGTCGTTTGAAAGATTAGTGATGTCATCTTCTGGAAAGCTCTCCCTCCGCTCCGTTACCCGACACTAGATGGTGCTAGTACCAGATGTCAACTTAGCCGCGCAACACTGCCCCCTCCTAAGACATGCTCGTCTCGAGCATTATCGGCCCCATAATAACGCGCCAGGCGATCCACATGGACGACCTTAGGAGTCCCTCTTGCGCCTTTCTGTTACGGCTCCGCAATGTCAAGGGCTGTCCTATCCCATGGTGCACCAACATTGTACAATTTCGGTGCTCCTCTACTACGTGTCTGAGGTCCCCTCACGGCCGCACAACTTGTACATGTACGACACCAAGCCTCGACATCGTCACGATAATGGACCCAGTAAAACTGTTCTCGGACCTTTAGCAGAGTTCGTTTAACTCCCAGATAGACTCTTGAACGACCATTATGGCATAGCTGTAGAACATTCGGCACTTTAGCTTTATGGACAACCATTTGCAAACGACAGCTGTCTCCTCGACAATTGTCCCATTTACGGCACAGGACTCATCCTGAATCAGCAAGCTGTCCCATTGGGCCCAATAGCTTTTCAAGGTTGAACTCATCGCTGAGACGTCGCTCCACTTAGGCTTGGTAGCACGGGCCTTCATCCATTCCAGAATCGGCTTGATGTCCGGATCTTCCTGTTGTGCATGTCGTAGGCTGCCCTTCCACTCGTTGCTGAGGTGGTCTGTCCTGAGCATCCTCACGGATACCACTTCCTTTCTCTCTTGCCTAGTACAATATTTCCGATCTTCAGGACAAGGTCTTCTTGACTTGACTTGATTTCCCGCTGCGATGTCTGATAGTAAAGTCGTATCCCGGCTGCTGCTGGGCGGTGATGTTAGCCGCACTTCCCTTCTGAGATCGTTCACCTTCCCTTTTTAGGGTTCGCTTAGGGCAGCTGGATCGAAGATGGCCCCTTTCCCCACAGACATAGCACCTAGGGCTGTATCCTTTGTTGCGGTCGCGAACCGCTGCAACCTCCCTGACGCGATGGGAACGATGATCCTGCCGTACGGCTTCCACCTCCAGTGCATGGGCCAAGGCGTCCTTAAGCGTCTCGTGGTGCCCGAGCCTCACAGCAGCTCTAACTTCCAGGTCGCGGATGCCGTCGATGAATGTCTGCACCAGGTTCCCTTCAATGAGCGCAGGTACAGACTGGTATGCTTTTCGAACCATCTTCTCCACCTCAAGGGCCCAATGCTGCAGTTTTTCGTTGCTGCGTTGCACGCGAAAGACGTGTTCCAGGTGGGCGTCGCCATATCTCGCCTCCAACGCCTCAAGGAGCTTCTCGTAGGTCACTTTCTTACCGAGAGCTTCCAACACAGTTAAGGCTTGGTAGCGCAGGCCTAGGGTGAGTGCAGTCATGGCTTGGCTTTTATTCCAGCCGTTCGCCTCCATGACGGCCTCGAACTGGTTTTTGTAGGCCGACCAGGAAGAAGTCCCGTCGAACGGCGGCACTTTGAATCCACGTAGCGAAGGTGTTGTAGCTACTACGGGAGCTGTTGTTCCATCCCCAAGTTTGAGGTCGTCCAGCGTTTTCTTCACGTCAGCCATTACGTTGTCAACCCGATTGTTTACTTGGTCGATTCGGGTTTCAGCTTCCGACAGGCGGTTGTCATGTTGAGCAACCTTATCCTTCACCTCCCGTATATCTTTTCCGAAGGTAGCGTGAAGGTCCTTCATGAGGAGCATCTGCTCTTCCTTATCGCGTTGGAGTTGCTCTTCTAAACGACGGGCCTGTTCCTCCTGTCCGCCCCGCGGCTGCTCTTCCAATCGGCGTGCTTGATCCGCCTGCTGCCGAGCCTGTTCCTCCTGTCGGCGAGCCTGTTCCTCCTGTCGGCGAGCCTGTTCCTCCTGCTGCTCTTTCAACCAACGGGCCTGTTCCTCCTGTCGGCGAGCCTGCTCCTGCAGCATCGCCATCAGGGCACCTAAGTCAGGTGCCGCAGATGTAGGAGCTACTGACGGGCCTGCTGCCGGTGGCTGGCCCTCCGACGTCTGCGGCGTTGCACCACCAAATCTTTGGTCCGTCTCCTGCTGGCGTTGATTTTGGGTACGGACACCCTCTGTTTCCTCCTTAGGTAAAATCGGCATGATTTTATCCCATTTCTGACACCAATTGTTACGAGCTTGAGGTTCGTGACAATAAAAATTGCCGATAGAATTACCTAAATTAATACTTATTTACTTTACACTAATTAAAGTTAAAAACACTAATAATTAATCACACTGATTCACTTTATTCCGCTCCGAAGCTTCGCTTTTCTCGCCAACTTCAATACTTCCCCGATCGCACCCTGCAGCGCCTATAAATACACACTAGTACCGAATCATCCAGAACATTCAATGCGCCGAAAGTTCGGGAGTCAACTTCCAGAAGCTTAGTTCTTCGTTTCGACAACAGATGGCGCTGTCGGTTAAAAGATTAGTGACTTCATCTTCTGGAAAGTTTTTCCCCCGCTCCGTTACCCGACACTAGATGGCGCTAGTGCCAGATGTCAACTTAGCCGCGCAACATTACTATCAGGTGGACTGTGTGCTCGTTTGGCACCCTATCCTATATAAAAAAAGTTTTTTTGTAGTGCACCCTACCCGTTATTGTAATCTTATTTTTATTTTTGTTAATTTCCTCTTCTGGGTTGTCTGGAGGAGATTGCTATGTGCAATAAGACCGCATTTTGTCTTTCCCTCATTGTTTGTTCATTATTTGTTATATTTATGTTTCGTTGGTGTACAATAAAGAGTATTGTATTGTATAAATTAATACTAAAACAATTATTCTCATGATTGCAAGGATCTCAATCAGTTAACTTATTCAGTTTTTATAAAACCACCTGTTACGGTTTGGCTGACGAGAAGATGTGTCATAATGTCCCATAAACTCCCTTAATATGCTCATATTATCAAGAAGGACTCTGTCGCTTTTATTCGCTTTGCCTTCATACCTTAGATCTAACAGTTGTTCACGATTATTCTGAATGTTTCTCATCTTCTGGTCTTGTGTAAGCGAGGGCCAACTGTAGCAAGCCCCCCCCCTGCTACAGTTTCAAGGAGGGGCAGCTGTCAGCCAAGACTCAAAAAAATGAGGTGCAAGGAACCAGCCCTATTTATTGTACAATCAAGAGTTCGTGGAGTTTTACACATTGACTGGCGACGCTTTTGAACTGTAGGATATTTAACCATTTCATTGACCCGTGAGTCAGTCGTATATAGACATTTCGGTTGTTTAACTATTGTTTTTTTCGCAGCCAGGCAAACTGTTGATTTAAGTTTTAAATAATTGTATTTGAAACTTAAATCAAGAGTACACACACTTCTTCTTCTTTCTTTTGTGGCGGTTTGATAAAATTCGCCAATGACGTATTGAGTAGAAAATGAAAGCTTATGAGTTTAATTAAAATAAGAGTCTGTGATAATACAAGGATTCAGTTTTCCTCCGAGAATTTTGACAAATCTATTTGTTGAATTACCTAGAACAAATATGACAAACACAGGTGTTAGACTCTTACCCGTATGTTAAAAGTGACAAGGATTTAAAGTTTCATACAGTACACACACAATATTTATAAAACAGAAAATGTTTCAATAACTTGTACATATTCTTACAGGTTGTCCGTCTATATAAACATCTGCACTGCATGGTTCGATATAAAAACACAAAACGACGCAATAGGTGTAGTGCGCCTCCATGATTTGGATACTCTTTATGCTTTCATGATAAAAAATCAACTGCAGAATGTTCAATTAGTACTCAGGAACTGTCAAGACAATTTCACTATTTCAAACGTTAATATGGATACAAAAGAAGTGGAACAAGTTATTGTAAAATATACGAAAACTATACAACACAAAGTGCTACTTTTTGTTGGAAATTTGCAGCTTTTGAGGAAACATATTTCTTATCAATTGAACACCAGTTGTAAATTCGATTCAGCACATTTGGAGGCCTCTTTGAGGACGATGAATGAGTAAGTAATTACATGTTCGTTGTAAGTGCTATTTGACTGATACTTATAGTATACACTAGCGGGGAATACTTTACACTTCGCTTTAAAAGAAATATTTTTGAAGTAAATTCCTATTTATTAGCTATAGTAAATAGTAACCACTGACATCATAATGTTATATATTCTATGGTAGTAGCAAAAGTGATTGCAATGCAAGTTATTATTATTGAAAAAAGGTCTTACCGAGTATTGTGGTGTAAGAATATCTACTACCCTAAATCATCCCATGGATGTCGTAAGAAGTGACGAAGCAAATCAGGAGATGGGCAGCAGCGTCTTCCTAACGAGTAAAAAAAAATTGCGGTTGCCAACTTGCCAAGTGTGGCAACTGTAGCAAATATCTGTCCTATGAGACAATCTATGAGGGAGGACTTTTATCAGCAGCGAGCATTTATAGGCTTACGGTAACGGTGAATAATTCTGCTCGAAACAGTTAACATAAGCCTCTTATTTAAGACGACACATCGAAAATGTGGCTCAAGGCTATCGCCGTACTGATCCGAGTGAATACATAATTTCTATAAAAACTTGTAAAAACGCCGTCATAAGGTCTGAAATTGCGTAGCGCCCGCGACGAATAAAACCGCTTAGAAATCTAATCAAATCAATCAAATCAAATCATTTATTTCGCTAAAACATGGGTACGGACAAATGGATACAGAGTCAATATTTGTTTCCACATGTTTTGCCTTTTGTGGCATGCGTAAAAATTGTTTAAAATAAATATGTTAAAAAACAAATAAAAAAAAAATTAGAAATAATCACTTTTATAAATTTTCTTTTTCTTTCATAAACAATTGATATTTATGTTTTTAGGAGAACATAACAAAATTAGAAAAATTTAATTTTTGTTCATTTGAGAAGTATCATGCAAAATCCTGGATCTATCTATAGTAATTTACTTATTTAAGCAAAATCAATAAAAATAAAATCAAAATTTATGGTTAAAGAATTCTTTGATATTATAAAAGGCAGTATTTATTAGCCAATGCTTTAAACTTTTTTTCATTCGCCTTAATGGCTGTTCACGAATATTTTTAGGAACTTTATTATAAACTTTGATACACATTATGAGGCAATTCCTCTGGTATAATGCAGTTTTACAAGATGACATGAGTAGACGTGTCGGATCTCTTTTTGCTAGAGAGTTATTATTTTCCTGCACGGTAACAAATTGATTAGAATTATTTTTAATGAAAACACAGATTTCTAATATATATATATATATACCAGTTAAAGTGAGAATTCTTTTTTCCTTGAACAGGGGTCTACAGCTTTCAAGAGGGCCTACATTACACAGTGCACGAATACATTTCTTCTGACTAAGGAAGGCTTTGTTTGCGTCAGTTGAGTTGCCCCACAAGAGTAGTCCATATCTTAAGACAGATTCAACGTACCCGTAGTAAGCAATACGTGCTGCTTGTAGACCTGCTACATTTTGAAGTTTACACAGTGCATAAACAAATTGATTAACCTTTTTGCATACTTTTTGTATGTGTAATTTCCAATTTACATACCGGTCAATAGTAACACCTAGGAATTGTGTATCTACTACCTCTACTAATCTTTCGTCCTTATATCTTAAATCCAATTTTTGTGGTTTTGATTTATAATTTCCAAATTGAATATATTTAGTTTTGTTAGTGTTGACTCGTTCTAGCCATGATATAACTGACTCTATAGTAGAATTTATTTCTTGTTCATATATCTGTGACTTATTAGTGTGGGGTATAACAATTGATATGTCATCAGCAAATAGTATTGACTGATGATTTGTTATACTCGGTAAGTCGTTTATGTATAGAATGAACAATAAAGGGCCTAACACACTCCCTTGAGGTACCCCATAGTCATTTTGTAGATAAGGAGATCTGTAATATGTTAACTCTAGTTTATTATTAATACGTGATATTTCAACACATTGTTTCCGATTTTTCAAATAACTTTCGATCCATTCCAAAGCCGGTCCTCTGATTCCTAGTTTTTCACATTTGTACAACAACTTACTATGTTCTACACAGTCAAAGGCTTTAGACATATAAAAAAAGATGCCTACTGTTGGTACTCTATTATTAATAAATTCAGTTATTCGACATATCAGTGAAAAGGTAGCAAGTGTAGTAGATTTATATTTTTGAAAGCCATTTTGTTCGTTTCTGAGTATATTATATTTTGCTACAAAACTAATAATTCGACTATGCATGGCTTTTTCAAATATTTTGGATAGAATGGGTATCAACGTAATCAGCCTAAAGTTATGAATCTCATGACGGTCATCGTTTTTAAATAAGGGTTTGACTATAGATGTTTTTAATTTATCTGGAAATCTTCCATGTATGAAAGAAAGGTTTATTAAATACGTCAGAATTTGTGCAAATTCCTTCGCACATGATTTCAGTATATGTGTAGTAATAGAATCATAACCAACAGATTTAGTATTATTAAGAGAATTTATTATAATTATGATTTCATTTAATGAGCAAGGTTTTAAGAAGATCGATGATTGAACATTTTCGTACATATTCCTTTTAGTTTTATTATTTAAAGAAGAACGGTCGTGAAGAGCTGTACTAATAAAATACTCATTAAATTTACTGGCAATAACGAAAGGATGATCTATTTTAGTTCCATTACAATTAATCCAGTCAATATTATTATTTCGTGTATCATTATATTCATAATTTTGAAATTTTTTATTTCATAAATTTGAAATTGTCAGAATTTTAAAATATTTTTTAAAAATTATTGATTTAAGTAATCAAAATAATGAACAAGAAAATTATGAATATTGACGTTAGGAGTATATTTGGGTGATTTCCAAACATATAGATTAAGTAATATTGTTGTAATTTCAACTATAGTGATTTTTAGAGGTGTTTTCGCAAATAATTATGATCGAGTCAAAATTATACAATTGTGTTTTTGAACAATCAAATTCAAGATGAAGTCATGAATTTACCTATATCAAAATTACACTTTCGTTAGTGGTGTCATAGTCCTATACTATTCGATGAAAGGAGGTGCATATTTTCGCGGTGTCGCCTTAAGAGCAATGATAAACGAATTAAAAACGAGAAAATCGGACGTGACATCGATACCAGTAACGCTGATTCGTGATCTAGATGAATAATTAGTCCGATGTGGAATTAATGAACCGTTTGAAAAGGTTTACGTAAAACATGCGCAAGATTTTTTAAACGCAGATTTGGGCCGTATTTTGGCAGTTGTTTTTATTGCACAGTTATCTAAACTTCATTTATACTACTCTACAGGTATTCAAAGAACTTTTTTTTCTTACAATATATTTTTAATATTGCACTCTGCTTTCTAATTTCAAAATCAATAAAAAAATTTAGGAGATTTAATAAGTAAAAAAGCAGGTGATAATATTGATGGTTTTCCCCTTTTGGTGGGCATTTATACATTGTTACGACAAGGCAAAATGGAGTTTATAGAAGAATTCGTTAATACCCTATGCAAGTACGCAAAAGTAGCAACTCTAAGTACTTACAATCTTGTACGTAACTTGTAACAATATCATCATTACAGCTTATCACAAGCCGCAAAGCAGGCGTTAAAACTTCAGCTTACTGATCCGTTGCGCTATGTCTGTTATTCTGATTTTACTGCGGATATCCTCATTACGTACGAAACCTGGCACGCACAGAAACTCCGAGCATAACCCTCAACATAGGTTGCTTCGTGACCTTAAGTTTCCTCATAGACCAGCAGTAAAGGACGTCTCTGATCTATTTTGGAGTTTTAAATACCAGGGATAGGGAACCATCATACTTGTTCCAAAAGCTTATTTTCTCGCAGCGTGCGGTTCGGACAGCATCACGACTCACATACCCTAAGCATCACACAGCTTCTTTCCGTGGTAGTTTCTGTTTTGCTGCCATAAAGTGCTGGAATAATATACCACCACCGATCAGAATTGTAAAAGGGTTGCCACTTTTAAAACTTTATTAAAAAAGTTTCTGATTTACAAAAATCCAGCAAATAGGCATAAATGGTATGGTTCACACAACCTCGATGCTAGCACCGTACATGCACATACGAACACACTCAAACACGCACACACACATCCATATACACATACACAATTTATTTTATTTTTTCTGTATGCATACCATCGTTTGTTCATCTCTTCACTATCAATGTTGCACTGACATGTGGAATTTTGACAGTTTTTTTTTCATTTTATTTTATATTTTTGTCTAGTTTTTTTGCTCTTCTGTTATTCGTCATCTACCTCACACTCCTGGCTCCACTGAAAATCAGCGTTACGAATTGATGTATTTATATCTTCAATTCGTGGCTTAAAGCTGAGTGTTACTCCTTTTTTAAATATTTTTGGTAAGATATAAAAAAAATGTTTTCCTTAATTTATTCTTTTTGTTATAATGTATGTACCTACCAAATAAACTTTTTCTTTCTTTCTTTTTGTTTCAAGTTTTAAGGTATATGTGACGAGATGATATGTCATAATCTTCCGAATGCTGCTCAATCGAGTTGAATTCGTAGATCCTAGACCTATCATTCAAGGTTGGACTTACATAGTCAAAAAATTTGTCATAGTACATACGCGTAAACAACTCCGAGCATAGTGCTCCCAATATCTATCAGAATGTGTGTGACAAGTTCCACACGATGTACCGCCCAAATTTCGACGGAATCAGAAGCTTGTCGCCTTTCTTGAAGAAAACCCTGCACCGAACGACTGAACTACAGCGCACTTCTACTCCATGTCTCTGAAAGTGTTTCACTATGGAGAACGGAATTAAAGATATTCTGAACAAATTTAAGTTTCGATCTTTGGCCCTCTTTCTGAAGTTTGCTGTAATTCCATCTTCGTCTCAGTCTTTGCCATTTTAAGGTACTGGAATAGTCATTATAATCTCGCTCAGACTGAAGTCCGGATTAGCATAATCGGACTAGTGAACGATGATGTGTACAGTTGTCCGTAGAACCTCTCATTTTCACTTAAAATATCAGGTATTTCGATAATGATGCTACCACAGACGGTCTTCTACTTTGATAGTTGAATCACAACACACAATCTCGACAGATCCTTCTGGAGACAGATTTCAGGCATAGACTTTAGAGCTTTGGTTCTGCTTAATTCCTCTTGAACCCTTATATATACTCAGCGGCACAATTAACCGCCCACCTTGATTTTTTACGATTTTGGTTAAAAAAAAATGTGGCCTTACTTGTGAATGTTATTTTATAACGTAGGTATATTGAAGTAAAATGAAAGATAATATTGTTTTTAATTATTACGTTTATTTATAAAAAAGTCTGAAAAACACTTTGACCGTAAATTAACAAATGTGATAAAATGACTTAAAAATAAAATCTGCTGAATAAATGAATTCTAATAGTGCGTATTTCCACCTCTAGCCCTCATGACTTCCATCAAACGGTTTGGCATGCTGTCGATGACATCTTTGATCTGTTGTTGTGGAATGTTCTGCCACTCCTCAATCACGGATTGTTTTAATTCATCTATGGTGGTTGGAGCTGGAATGCGGCTTCGAACACGTCTTTTTAAATTGTCCCATATGTGTTCAATAGGATTTAAATCTGGGCTCCGGGATGGCCATGTTAATTTTCGAATGCCGACGGTATCCAGGTACGCGGTAACAACTCTAGCAACGTGGGGGCGAGCGTTGTCCTGCATTAATAAAAAATCTTCGCCAATAAATGGAGCAAATGGCATTACATGAGGTTCCAATCTTCCAATACTTCTGTTACATACCTCTGAGCATTTATTCCACCTCTTTCGAAGATAACCAAGTCGGTGCGTGCTTCGTAAGTAATTCCGCCCCATATCATGATAGAGCCACCTTGGTAACCTACTGTTTCCACAACAGTACATGGTGCAAACCTTTCATTCTTGCGTCTGTATACACGCTGGCGACAGTCAGGACCGTGCAAGCATATTCTTGTCTCATCAGTAAACATAACATTCTTCCATTGTTCCATATTCCATTCGGCGTGCTCTCGGGAAAAACGAAGTCTTTCTCTCCGGTGGCCTACGAGCAATTGTGGCACTCGAGATGGTCGAAAAGCTCCAAGGGCATTCTCTCCTAGTCTTCTTCTCACTGTTCTTCCACTCACTTGAACATTGCGAACCTGACGAAGTTGGTTTCGTGCCTCAACAGCTGTAGTGAACCGATTTCTTAGAACATTGGTCACAAGAAATCGGTCGTCACGAGCGGAGGTGCATCTTTTTGGCCCTGTCCTGGTCTTCGCTCATAAGAGCCAGTTTCTTGAAACCGTTTCACTGCATCCCTTCGCTGACTAAACCCTTCGTCGATAAGAGCGACGGCTCTCGCCACTGAATTAGCATCAAATGGCATGTTTGTGATGTCCAAACACTAGCTTTAAGTTACGAAACCAAAACAAACTCAAATTGTTTACTTTTAATGCCACTGAAGCATCGATCACTAATAAAGAACTAGATACACGATCCCATACAAAAGTTCTCTAAAAACTGTCGCCAATTGTTGTGACGTAATTCTAGTTGAAATAAATATACATTTATGTAAATTCAACCTTAAATACATTGCCTATAGTTGTATTCACAAAGATACGTACGAAAAGCAATAAATTTTTATGACCGAGGCTCGTAGCTTGGGCAAGGAATCATTGGAGTCGAACTGCCCAATATTTTTGTTACTGTTATTTTAATTTTAAAATGTTTCAAACTTGTTTTAAAAACTGGTGTACATAAAGCATATACTATTCTTTTCTATGGTGTATTATATGTAATGATTATAATTTACCCGAATGTAAATACGTTTTTGGATAGGACACCACATTCATTTAGTAACGAAAGTACTTGAAACAGTCATAATTATTTGTTTATTCTTCATCTTACGTCAATAATTTAAAAATATTGCTTGACAAAGAACTTAAATCTTAATTCAATAGTTACTAAATATAAAAAGTATGTACAGAAAGTTGTAAGTCGTAGTCACATATTCATCACTTTCTAAAACATGCTTCGAACATACAACGCTTCCTTGGGTCGGCTTGAAGAATTCTTTGGACCTTTGACATGCTATGACTGATATCCATTCTGCACACCTAACTGGGTCTCGAGAAAAGCTAAAAACTAAAAATAAAATCTCACATCTTTAATTTTTTACATATTCAAAATTAAGTCTATAAAATGTTCTATAATATTTACAGAAACTATAGAAGTCGCATTAAACAAAAAAAAAACAATCATACGTTAATAATAAAAGAAAATTATAACGTCTCCAACAAATGGAACAGAGTCAACGCACATACCTCGAACAATTAAAACTTATTTTATTAAGACTTCATTTAAAAAATGTTTTACGGAGATTTCTTGACAAAATGTAAGTATTTACAATACAGTGATCAAAATTAAATAATGATAATATTAATACGTACCGAAATTAGGAAATTCCATCCTTTTTTAGCGTCCGGGATGTGTGATTTTTACACTTTTTAAACGAGCACTGAGACATGTTTACCGTCGGAGCGTTCGAATGTAACTAGATTAAAAGCGCACCCAAATGTTCGAATGGGTGCTCATTCGGTGAGGTCGTTTTTTGTCACTGATTGTGTATCTAGTTTTTATTAGTGACCGATGCACTGAAGCAATGTAAGCAGTATGGCAACGATAACGATAATGAGACGAAGTTCGATATTTGTCCTATTCACAACTTATGCGTAAAAAAACAAAGTTAAGTGGGTAGCTTGTAATTTTTTCGTCACTACATTTCTTTCACACTTGACTTATTTATGCCCAATAACTTACAACTGCGATAACATCAAAATTTGCCACTTTAAAAGGGTGGGCGGTTAATTGTGCCGCTAAGTGTAGTTTTCAAATTGGATCATTTATTGCAAATTTTGTCGCCTGGCAGCTATTTTTTCATTTTCTAAATAAATACTAATCGCTAAGGGATAATGGGATTGAGTGTAGTTTGTTAGTTTAGATACGGTCGCCTTTGTGTCGAGCTGCCTCGGCACGTGTCGCATCTTGTCAAAGACGCCGCCACATCACAAATCGTGGCATTAGACATGTGTCAATCATTCATTTCTCGTGACCGAATCATTCTAGTATATTTCGTCGCGCGTACATTCGGATCGATCACTAAAAACAATTCATTCAGTTCGTCGATTCGATAGCGTCTTTTAACGTTTTAATTATTCCAACGTAGTATACTCCGGTTATATAATCACCTTTGTCTAAGTAAATCAAAATAATATTTCCTTCTGGATTCCAAAAGATTGTGACCATGAGTTTTCGTGACCGATTGGGACACCTCAACTTCTTGGGTCCTTATTTATGTCACTGTATCGATTTTAGTTAGAGTCGGGCTACATTATTAGCCTGAGTCTAACTAAAATCGATACCATATATTCCATAATATCCTATGTATTGTTCATCTCCAGTAACAATTCAGCCTAAAACTTTTCCTCGTTCTCGCTACAAAAATCCTATAACTCGCGGCAACACATTACGTGTCGCTGCTTTTAATGCATTGTGAGTATTCTCATCATGCTGAATATTAAAAATATTTGTATCAGACACTGCAACTATCTTTGCAATGTCTTTAGGAGAAAGTCTATAATCTATATACAGAATATTTTAACATAAGTAGATATTTAAAAAAAATGTCAACTGGATTGAGGTATTTTATCCAAATGTGGGTCTTGTACGGATTTTGTTCTAATAATAATGTTTTCTAAACAATTTCAGATGTGTATCATTAAGACGCAGATTTTTATCATATTTACGAATATTTTGAACCATATTGATACAAATTGAAAATTAATTCGTATTATTAATTTTTTAACATCAATTAATAATCGTAATTACTATTTCAGATTAAAGTCGTCGGAATTATCGAATGAAAGTGTATTTACTTTGAGAATATTACAAACGTTCTGTGAAACATTCAATTACAAGTTTCAAAAAATAGAAGATAAATTACCACTGTCTTTACTTACCAGCATTCCACACAAATGAAGAATCGTTTAACTACCTTTTTTAATACCCATTATGATTGCTTTTGAGACTGTACTAAATAAAAAATTAAATTAAAACTTTTTGTTTTACTTCAGATTTTAAAACTATTTTATACGACTTACTGAGAAGTATAATTATGCCTTTCGACAAATATTTAAGTCTTTTTATTTGTTTGGATAATCTTTTTTACCGTCAGGAAAAAAATAGGGTGTAACATATTAACATGTGAATAGAGTAGAAGCCTATGGCACTGGTATTTGACAAAATATGAAAACAAAAATTATGAATTAAATAAATTAAAATCTATTGAAATTCAAATCATATCCACCTTACTTACTTTACGAACGGTAATAAAAAAAAATATGTAGTGGGCATTTTTGACCTAGTCACTTCGCAGCGTCACAGGCTCAAGGGCCAAGGGCGAAGTAATTGTTCAAATTTTTTTTTCGAACGCTTAATTTAACGTTTTTGATTTTATTTTTTGTAAAATATCAGTGCCATAGGCTTCTACTCCGTTCAAATGTCACACCCTATTTTTTTTCCAGACGGTAAAAATAATCCTCATCAGGTCATCCAGTATATTACATCATTTATATTATATACATATATGATGTAATATCACAGTCTAAAGGCGGCTACTCACTTACCTGTCGCAACGGCATTCTAGGGCTTAGGAGTGGGGATAACCCTTAGTTGCTTCCCTAATTCTGATGTGTGTGTGTGCAAGCAGAGGCAATACCTATCCTAAGTCGGCCCTGCGTCAAGGTTTTATAAGTGGTAGAGCCACGCTGCAGCTATATTATGATTGTAGCACGAATGGGTCGGTTCGATCGGGGAAGGACCACGCTCTCACAGAATACCACCGTAAAATAGCAGCTTAATACTGCTGTGTTTCGTGTGGTGAGTGTAAAGATCCGGAGATCGTTTTTTACTAGAAACGAGGCATTTCATTGTAGTCTTCAGGGGTGACAACGCATCTACGTTTTGATTCTTAATCGAGGTTAAATGTAGATGTCTATGGGCCAAAGCATCCACTTACTATGAGGTGGACTGTGTGCTCGTTTGTCACCCATATTCTACAAAAAAAAAGACGGGAGTGGCGTAAGACCTTCGTTGCTCCCTAAATCATAGCTGCCGCCGCCGTGTGTGTAGCACATTTGTGGCAATTTCAATCTGTTCGTTGGTGACTCGCGCGGAGCACACGTGTGAGTACAAGTCACAGTGGATACCAAATAAGAGTGCGAAATTTGGACAAAAGAAGTCGGTGGCGAAGCTAGGGCAAGCCCAAGATATAGTTTTGTTGTTTTTAGCAGTTCTATAAAAATACGCTAATACTCGTTGGTAATCGAGCGTTGAGACCGAGTTGTAGTTATCAGAAAGAAGCTGCTGCCCATCTCCTGCCTGTTTCCCTCTTTCGCCTCTTACGACACCCACGGGAAAATTTGGGTAGTGGATAATCTTAGACGCCACTACACGGCAATAGTTTTAATGGGAGACTTAAACGCAAAGCTAGGCACAAGACAGAACGGTGAGCTGAAGGTGAAGAAATTTGGGATAGGACAACGGCACCCAAGGGGCCAGCAGCTGGCCGACTTCATAGAGAAAGAGGGACTCTTTATGATGAACTCTTTCTTCCAGAAGCGGCCTCACAGAAAGTGGACCTGTTAGAGCCCCGACGGTTCGACCAAAAATTTGATTGACTTTTACTTGATTATGACGACTAGACGGCAACCGTTCAGTGATATTTCAGTGATCGCAAGGGTGAAAACTGGCAGCGATCACCGTATGGGTAGAGGCACACTTTAAAAAAAAGAAAATTAACTGCTATAAACATTACTAATATTCCCCTTAACCACTCGTGGTAAGCTTAAATTGCTTGTGTTACGAGTGGTTCACGCCAGTAGTCGAATGGTGGATTCGAACCCACGACCTTTTTTTCTGAGTTCGTGGTCCGCACCCTGCCATTAGGCTACTGTTGCTTATGCACTGAACCTAAACATTAAGTTGGAGAGGTCTCGTCGAATGAAGTCTACGCTCCGTCCCCCACGTGCTCTAATCCAGAGTCCCGAAACCTTTCAGCTGGAGTTACAAAACTATTTTCAGTGCCTAGAAGATGGGAATGCAGTGCACGATGTGAATGACAAGCTCATGGAAACCGTCCATGCGGTCGGAGCTAAATTCTGCAAGACCCACCGCAGAAGAACACAAAAATTCCGATCACTCTTAATCTCATGGCTGTTCGATTTGACAGCATACAGGCAACTGAACAGACAGATCTCCAAATACATGCGGCGGGACTTGCGCATCTTCAATACAGCTCGTATTGAAGAAGCGATGGAGCAGAACTAGGGCTCCCAAATCTGACAGAGATCTGTCTGTCAGAAAGAGCCAATTGTCAAAGCTGAAGAGCGAGTGTGGCAGCATCGTTTCCGGGACACCTGAAATTTTCAATGAGATTGAGAGGTTCTATGGGCAGCCGCACACATCATCGTTGGAGCCACACGCAAGTCTTATCCGACACTATTCCGATGATATCCCGGACGTCAGTCTGAGAGAGATTAGAATGGCTCTCCAGCACCTTAAAAACGGCATGGCCCCAGGCTAGGATGGCATTACAATCGAGCTTCTGAAAGCGGGTGGAAAACCGATGCTTAAAATCCTTCAGAAGCTGTTCAACTCCGTCCTCCATGGTGGCACTAATCCGGAGGCGTGGAGCAGAAGTGCGGTTGTCTTCTTCTTCAAGAGATCGTTGTCGCCTTTCTTTACAGACCGATTTCCCTTCTAAGCCGCATCTACGTGCTGTTTTCGAGAGTCGTTACGAATCGTCTCGCACACAGACTCGACTACTTCCAGCCCCCCGAACAAGCCGGTTTCCGAAAACGCTTGAGTACCATAGACCACATACGTACCTTCCGGCAGATTATACGGAAAACCTAAGAGTACAGTTTGCCACCTTGCCTGGTGTATGTGGACTATGAGAAAGCCTTTGATTCCGTCGAAATTTGGGCGGTGCTACAGTCCCTTTAGCGGTGCCAAATTGATCGTCGGTATATCGAAGTGCTGAAGTGCTTGTACAGTAGGACTACGATGGCTATCCGAGTAGAGAACCAGAGTACGAAACCTATCCATTGCAAAGAGTTGTAAGACAGGGTGACGTTATATCTCCGAAACTCTTCACCGCTGCATTGGAAGACGTTTTCAAGCTACTGGGCTGGATAGGACACGGTATTAACATCATAATTCATCAAACAAATTCCATCTGGCAATTGTTGAATTGTCTATGTCAGACCATAAGCAGATCTTTTTTGAAATAACAGAATACAAATAAGAACCTAAAGAAAGAATAGAATATGAAGCATTGGATTACAAAAAACTGTATGAAACGCTAGAAAAATCAAACGTAGAATGTACCGAAAACAAACAATACACAGGATTTGAAGAAAAACTAATGAAAAGTATAGAGAATTGTAAGGTTAACAAAGTCAAAATTAAAAATCCACCGAAACAGGAATGGATTAACAAGGGAATAATTAAGGATATTACCTATAAAAACATACTCTGGCAACAATACAAACGCCATCCAGAGAATAAACTCGCCAGGGACAACTTTCTAAAACAAAGGAACCTAGTTGCTAATAAAATTCAAAGAATGAAACAAGAGTACTACTACAAGAAATTTACAGATTATAAATGCAATCCAGCCAAGATGTGGAAATTAATAAATAACCTCAGATATAACAAATTTAGAGAAATATCGATACCACCCAAATTACTAATAGAAGGAACTTCGGTAACCGATACAAAAGAGATGTGCGAATGTTTCAACCACTTCTTTTCATTTACTGGAGCAGAAGTAGCACAATAAATTCCCCTTCAGTACCATGATAACAGAATCTTTACAAATGCAAAAGTTAACAACAACGATAAAAGACTAACGACAATGGCACCGGCTTCAGTTGAGGAGGTAATTAAAATAATAAACAACTTAGATCCAAATACTAGCTCGGGCATTGATAACGTCAATACTAAGTCCATAAAATGCGTAAAAAAACCTTATAGCTCCAGAACTAACTCGATGCTTAAATAGTTGTCTAGAACAAGGTTCACTTCCCAGTAGTCTCAAAATCGCCAAAGATACTCACAAATCTGGCAGCAAAACCTATTCTTCCCGTTGTCTCTAAAATTTTCGAGAAAATTATTTATAACCGACTTGAGACTTATTTAAACTCTACAAATTTTCTTTATCACAAACAATATGGTTTCACCTACGATCCTACCCCCAACCTTCTTTTTCCTTTTCCCAAAATGGTAGCTTCCTCTACCAACAATAGCATACCCAAAGAGGGTTGGTGTCAGGCAGGCGGCCGACTGTAAAACTTTTGCCAAATCCCATGCAGTAAACCTATGAATAGTACGAGTTGTGGGATATATGACAGGGCTAGGGCGTACCCCGCAGGTGACGCGCAGAGGCAGCACCCGGCTCCTGTGGGAAGTGGGCAAGGGTTGTCGCACCTTACGGAGCGGGTGCGACGTAAGAGGCGAGCCCGGAGAGAGAAGAATGTCAGAGTGAGGTTTGCAAGCTGGAATGTAGGTACGATGACTGGAAGAGGAAAAGAGTTAGCAGATGTTTTGAAACGACGAAGAGTGAATGTTGCCTGTTTGCAGGAAACAAAATGGAAGAGCAATAAAGCAAGAGAGATTGGAGAAGGATACAAGTTTTATTATTGTGGAAGTGATGGGAAGCGAAATGGAGTGGGAGTTGTGTTAGATAGTGAAATGAAAGAACGAGTGACAGATGTGAAAAGAGTAAATGACAGAATGATACTTGTCAAATTAATGATTGAAAACAAAGTAGTGAATGTTGTAAGTGTGTATGCTCCGCAAACAGGCTGTGAAGAGAGTGTGAAAGAGAAGTTTTGGGAGGAATTTGATTGTATGATGATGGGAATACCTGAGAGTGAGGATGTTTATATGGAAGGAGATTTTAATGGACGTGTAGGGAGAGTGAACGACGGGTATGAAAGAGCACACGGTGGATGGGGGTACGGAGTGTGGAACCGTGAGTGGGAAGTTCTTCTGCAAGCAGCATGTGCTTTTGACCTGGCTGTAGTAAACACGTGGTTCCAAAAACGAGATCAGCATCTTGTTACTTATAAAAGTGGCCACCACGCGACACAGATCGACTATTTTCTGATAAGACGGAACCAAATCAAGAGTGTTAAAAACTGCAAAGTGCTCCCAGGTGAAGACTTAGTATCCCAGCACCGAATTTTGCTGGCTGACATCTGCTTAACTGTTCGCCTCAACAAACATAAGGATCGTCCCCCACCCAAAATAAAGTGGCATCTGTTGCATAAGGAGGAGTATGCAAGTGAATTTAGAGAGCTAGTTGTAAAGAAGATGATAGAGATGGGTGATATGAAAGGAATGAGTGTGAATGAGTGCTGGAAGGAAATGGCTGATTGTATCCGAAGTGTGGCAAGGAAGGTGTTAGGAGAAACAAAAGGGAAGCGTATGATAGATAAGGATGGGTGGTGGTGGAGTGAAAGTATTAGAGAAGTTTTGAGAGAAAAGAAAAATGCCTTTAAAGAATGGCAGAGCGTAGAAGACCAGAATGAATCAATAAAAGAAAGTAAGAGAGGGGCGTATAAAGAACGTAAGAAGAGAGCGAAGAAGGAAGTTGCTATTTGTAGGGCAGAGGCGCAAGATAAATTATATCGGTCCCTTGAAAGCCCCGAAGGTCAAAAACGACTTTTTCAAATTGCAAGAGCGAGAGAAAGGAATGGAAGAGATGTTTCACATGTAAAATGTATAAAAGATGATTCTGGAAGGATTTTGACTGACGATGAAAGTATAAAGAAGCGATGGAAGGAGTATTTTGAGGAATTGATGAATGAGGAGAATGAATGGGATGGTATGCTTGAAAACCCGCCAGTGAATATGGGCTTAGTGAGAGAAATTAGTGTGGAAGAAGTAAAAATGGCTGTTAGGAATATGAAGAATGGGAAGGCGGTCGGCCCAGATGGAATACCAGTAGAAGTGTGGAAGTTGCTGAGTGCGGATGGATGGAAGTGGTTGAGTTTGTTTTTCGGTAAATTGTTGCAGGAGGAACAAATACCTGAGGAATGGTGCAGTAGTATACTGGTCCCCATTTTTAAAAACAAAGGAGACGTTCAAAACTGCAGCAGTTACCGGGGAATAAAACTCATGTCACATACGATGAAAGTCTGGGAAAGAATAATAGAGAGAAGAATGAGAGAAGAGTGTGAGATAACACAAAACCAGTTCGGATTCATGCCCGGTCGAGGTACGACAGATGCCATTTTCGCATTACGCCAATTGTGCGAAAAGTACAAGCGCGTGCATAAAAATCTGCACATGGTTTTTGTCGACCTTGAAAAGGCGTACGATCGGGTTCCCCGTGAGGTTTTGTGGTGGGCGTTAAAAATGAAAGGTTTGCCGGGGAAGTATGTGAGGTTAGTCCGTGCTATGTACAGAGCATCCCGTACATGTGTACGATCTGCCGCGGGAATTACGGGCAGTATCGATGTGGCTGTAGGGCTGCACCAAAGGTCGGCATTGAGCCCTTACCTCTTCCTACAGAAGAGGGCCATTCGAGCAATATATAATTTAAAACCAAAAGAGTCACTGAGACAAAAATTTAAAGAAATTAATATATTAACTCTGGCCTCTCAATACATTTATGAAAATGTAATGTACGTACACAAAAATAAAAGTAGTTTTGCGAAAATAGGTGATATTCATTCTGTAAATACTAGGAACAGACACAAGCTGGTAGTACCTGTTACTCGACTCCATCGAGTCAGTAATTCATTCTTGGGGCGATGTATACGCTTTTACAACAAAATCCCAGAAAATATACAAAATTTGTCATACACAAAGTTCAAAAATGTTATTAAACTAAGTTTGTATAAAAAGGGTTATTATAATATTAAGGAATTTATAGATGATAATAACCCCTGGGAAGGGTGATCGCTACCAAGCTATTTCTAATTTATCTTGTGTTGTTGATTGTAAACATGATTGTAAGCTATTATTAAAAAAAAAGTCCCGCTGGGTTTCTTGCTGGTTCTTCCCAGGACAGAGGTTTTTTTTGCGAACCAGTGGTAAATTAAAAAAGTGACGTTCAATAAGTATTTTTATAATCTACATTGAATAAAAAAGTTTCTATTTCTATTTCTATTTCTATTTCCTACTGATTATGGACGCTTTGACGTCGGACCTGCAGGATGAGGCACCCTGGTGCATGCTCTTTGCCGATGACATCGTGCTTGTCGGGGAAGAAGGCATCGAGGTACAAAGCAGACTGACGGGGTGGCAACAGAGGCTGGAAAGTGTTGGCTTGATGATCAATAGATCCAAAACCGAATATCTGTGCTGTGATTTCGGCGGTCTTCCCAGTCCTGTACCCATGTCGTTGGATGGCGCTATACTGCCTACCTGCTCAGATTTCAAGTACCTCGGTTCCCTCATTCAAGGCGACGGCGAAATAGATAGAGCTGTGCAGCATAGGATTAACGCAGGGTGGATGAAATGGCGACAGGTCACAGCCACAACGTGCGATCCCCGAATGCCAATAAGGCTGAAGGGGAAAATTTACAAATCGATCATCCGACCTGTCGTCATGTATGGAAGTGAATGCTGGGCTGTCAAGAAGAAGGATGAAAATAGATTGCATGCAAATGAAATGAGAATGTTACGATGGATGTGTGGTGTGACAAGGATGGATAAGATAAGGAATGAGTATATAAGAGGAAGCCTGAAAGTAGCGCCAGTGGTAGAAAAGGTGAGATGAAGCAGATTAGCATGGTTTGGTCATGTGATGCGGAGGGATGAAAGTCATGTCACAAAACGAGTGTTGAATATGAATGTGGAGGGACACACGGGCAGAGGAAGGCCGAATAAAAGATGGATCGATTGTGTGAAGAGTGATATGAGAATGAAAGGAGTAAGCATGGAAATGATGGCTGATAGAGAGGAATGGAACAAGAAGATTTACTGCGCCGACCCCAGATAATGGGAAATGGTCTAGAGAATGATGACAAACAATATGGTTTCAGACCCAAATCCAGCACACTATCAGTGACCTTGTTACCAAAATAAAAAACAATATAGATGGAAAAAAAATGTTGCTCTTGGCATCTTCATTGATCTAAAAAAGGCGTTCGATACAGTCTCACATAAAATACTTTTGGATAAGTTACACGATATAGGTATAACAGCAAAGCCTTTTGAACTTCTTAATTCATACCTCTCCGACCGTTATCAGATACTTAAACTTGCAGAACACAAAAGCAGCCTAAAACAAATAACGTACGGTGTCCCTCAAGGCTCCATTTTAGGACCATTGCTTTTCCTTATTTACATAAATAACGTAAGCACATTAGAACTAAAAGGAGACCTATCACTATATGCGGACAATAGCAGCTTATTTCACTTCGGTAACATTATTGAATCAATTAATGAAGACGCGCAAAATGATCTAAACATACTAAATAAGTGGTTTTGCTTAAATCTCTATCTGGTAGAAATCTGGGGATCAGCTGCCAAAACTAATTTCAATTCTGTTCAAATCGCGCAAAACAAGTTGATCAAAATTCTTTTCGGTTATGATTTCCTGACATTTACAACGAAAATATACAAAGATACTTAAATACTTAATATAGAACAATCATACAAATACTTTTCCTGCGTACTAATACGAAAATTTTTAAATAAAAACATAGACACTAACAAATAAGAAAAATGTGCAAACTAAAATGTTAAGAAGTGCTAATAATTTAATTCTGCGACGGCCAAGAACCAACTACGGAAAAAAGAATATCACTTATGAAAGCGCACAACTACACAATAATTTGCCTGTAGATATCAAGGAAGCTAAAAGTATGCTAACATTTAAAAGACTGTTAAAATAGCCTACGAAATCACAAACTATAATAACACCCTAACTACTTCTAAACAAAAAAAAACTATTAAACAAATAAATATATAATAAACGAATAAATATTAAAAGCCATCACTACGGTTACTAAATATCATAAAACATTCATATTAATAATTAATATAAATAAAATAAAGTAAAAAAGCCTTTTATTCCATGCTAATATAAGTTTTACAATATAACTTTTTTGAGAATGTAATTTGCATTTTATAAAGGAAATTAAAAATATAAATTTAGATTTTAATACATTAATTTATTTCTACATTGTTGAATGAATTTGATTGAATTAATTAATGTCGTAATTTTGAGTATAATAATTAATTTTCATAATGTTACGAGCTTGAGGTTCGTGACAATAAAAATTGCCGATAGAATTACCTAAAT
The DNA here is from genome assembly GCA_036936625.1 of Parnassius smintheus behrii. NCBI lineage: Eukaryota > Metazoa > Arthropoda > Insecta > Lepidoptera > Papilionidae > Parnassius > Parnassius smintheus. The sequence goes on from JAUPFT010000015.1 coordinate 44,173,406, forward strand.
TAACACTTTAATTTACTTTACACAAATTAAAGTTAAAAACACTAATAATTAAACACACTAATTCACTTAATTTCACTCCGGAGCTTCGCTTGTGTCGCCGAGTTAAACTCTCTCTCGATCGCATCTTGCGCCACCTATATATTCAAATCAGCAAAACATCCGGAATGTTCAAGTAAACACGCGTAAGGTACCGAGAGCTCGAGTATAGATTTTCTAGAAACTTAGTTCCTCGGGTGGCGCTGTTGGTCGAGAGATCGGCGATGTCATTCACTGCAAAACTCCCCTCGCTCTCGTTCCTGACACTAGATGGCGCTAGTGTATCGATTTTAGCGCGTAACACTGCCCCCTCCTAAGACATGCTCGTCCCGAGCATTATCGGTCCCATGATAACGCGCCAAGCGATCCACATGGACGATCTTAGGAGTCCCTCTTACGCCTCTCTGTATCCGGTAGGTCACATCATTGATCCTGGTTACAATCCGGTACGGGCCGTCCCATTTAGCTTGAAGCTTAGGAGATTTCCCTTTGCTGCGGACTGGATTGTGCAACCACACTAATGAACCTTCGTTGAACCCCTTATTGTTCATTTTGCGGTCATACCGGGTTTTCATTTTCTCAGACATTTGCTGGCCCGATTGTCTGACGTGCTCATAAATGTCATTCATTTTGTTCCGCAAGTCATATGCATAATCGGTTATACTGCGTGGGGCATCAGGTGGTATCCCAGTGATCAGGTCTGCAGGCAGCCGTAATTCTCTTCCAAAGTTTGCGAAAGCTGGTGTCACTGCTGTACTTTTGTGAACAGAACTTCGATATGACAACAAAAACGGTTGTATGTGCTTGTCCCAATCTCGTTGCCGATTGTCTACAACTTTTGCTAGGTACCTCTCCAATGTCTGATTAAATCGTTCCACCATTCCATCAGATTGCGGGTGATAAGAAGTCGTTCTTGTTTTATGAGTACCCATAACTCGGCAAGTTTCCTGGAATATTTGAGACTCAAAATTCCTTCCTTGATCGCTGTGAATCTCTAAAGGTACTCCAAAACGACAGAAGACTTCATGAACTAGTTTATCTGCAACTGTTGAAGCTTCTTGATTTGGAATGGCGAAAACTTCTGGCCACTTAGTGAAGTAATCCATCACAACCATGAAATACTTGTTACCGCTTTCACTCTCCGGAAACGGCCCCGCCACGTCAATGGCTATTCTCTCCCATGGTGCACCAACATTGTACAACTTCAATGCACCTCTACTACGAGTCTGAGGTCCCTTTACAGCCGCACAACTTGTACATTTGCGACACCAGTCCTCGACATCGTTTCGACAGTGGACCCAGTAAAACCGTTCTCGGATCTTCAGTAGAGTTCGTTTAACTCCCAGATGGCCTCCCGAATAATCATTATGGTACAGCTGTAGAACATCCGGTACTTTAGCTTTAGGGACAACCATTTGTAAATGACAGCTGTCTCCCCGAACATTTTCCCATTTACGGCACAGAACTCCATCCTGAAGCAGCAAGCTATCCCACTGGGCCCAATAGCTTTTAGTGGTCGAACTCATCGCTGAGACGTCGCTCCACTTGGGCTTGGGAGCACTGGCCTTCATCCATTCCAGGATCGGCTTGAGGTCCGGATCTTCCTGCTGTGCACGTTGTAAGCTGTCCTTCCACTCGTTGCTGAGGTGGTCTGCCCTGAGCATCCTCACGGATACCACTCCCTTACTCTCTTGCCTAGTACAATGTTTGCAATCTTCAGGACAAGGTCTTCGTGATAATGCATCTGCGTTGCCATGAGATTTCCCGCTGCGATGTTCGATCTCAAAGTCGTATTCCTGCAGTAGTTCAATCCACCTCGCAACTTGTCCTTCTGGATTTTTAAACTGCAATAGCCATTTTAGTGCAGCATGGTCAGTTCGTAAGTGAAATTTTCGCCCCAGAAGATATTTGCTAAAATGCTGCAACGACTTTACCACAGCTAGCAATTCGCGTCTTGTGACACAATAGTTCCTTTCCGGTTTTGACAACGACTTGCTGAAGTACGCTATCACGACCTCTTGGTCGCCATTCCGTTGAGACAACACACCGCCAAGTCCTATATCACTTGCGTCTGTGTCAACTATAAATTCTTTGCTTGCATCAGGGTATCCCAAAATAGGTGTTTTGCACAGACGGTCCTTGAGCTCCTGGAATGCGATATTACAACTTTCATCCCAGCAGAAATGTCGCTTCTCCTCGGTTAGCTTATGCAGAGGTTTGGCTATATCTGCAAAGTTCTTCACAAATCGCCGGTAATTGAAGCACAAACCCAAAAATGCTCTAACCTGCGTCTTGTCTTTTGGAACCGGCCAATCCTTGACAGCGGCGATTTTCTCTGGATCTGTGCGGATACCTTCTTCCGATACTACAAACCCCAAAAAGTTAACTTGCCGTTGGAATAGTGAACATTTCTTCGGGTTCAACTTGAGGTTGGCACTCTGAATCTTCATAAGCACGCGTTCCAGGTTTTGAAGGTGTTCCTCAAACGTACGGCCCACGATGATGATGTCATCCAAGTAGACCAGACAGGCATCGCCAATTAGCCCGGTAAGTACAAGTTCCATCAGCCTTTCAAACGTTGCTGGAGCATTGCACAACCCAAACGGCATTACTTTGAATTGCCACAGACCCTTTCCCGTCGAGAACGCAGTTTTCTCCTTGTCCTTAGGGTCAATTTCAACTTGCCAGTAGCCACTTTTTAGATCCAGCGTGCTAAACCATTTTACTCCTGTAAGCATGTCCAGCGTGTCATCAATTCTTGGCAAGGGATAGCTGTCCTTCTTTGTAACGTCGTTCAGACGGCGGTAATCAACACAGAACCGCATGCTGCCATCCTTCTTTTTCACCAGCACCACTGGCGAACACCATGGACTAGACGAAGGTTCAATAACACCATCCTTCACCATTCCTTCAATCATGGTTTCCACTTCCTTTTCACGTGCTACCGGCAATCGTCTTGGCCGCTGACGGATAGGCAATTCTTCACCTGTGTTTATTTTGTGTTGAACTAAACCAGTCTTTCCTATGTCAGCATCGTTTGATGAGAATACATCGGCGTACTCGAGTAACCACTTCTTCGCCTTGACCAATTCGTTCGGGGACAGAACACTGCGACAGTCTTCCAAAAGTGTGGTCACTCTCGTTTCTGCATCCTTGCTGGGGGTCCCACTCGATATATATTGGCACCGACGTAACCAATCCACTTCCTCACAAGTACCAATTAATGTGCCTTTTTCTATAATCTGGTCCCGGTCGCAAAGGTTCAGCACACGTACTCCTGAGATGTCAGTGGTCCTGACCAAGGTTCGAGCTACTTTCCATGGAAGGTCATTGTTTAACCTTTCCACAAGTACACAACGGTGAGCTTGCCCAGCGTTTCGGGGAAGTCTAACCGGAACAATCGTTTCCGATCTCGGCGGAAGAACAATCTTCTTAATGCTGTACACGTTCCCTGGTAACGCACCTTCCATAAAAAGTTCCTCCTGTCCACATTTCAAAACACCTTGCTTAACGTCGATCTCACAACAATTATTCCTCATAAAGTCTAGGCCTAGGATGCAGTCGTCCATTATATCAGCCACGATGACATTATGCAGGTAGATCACGTTGCCAAGCTTCAACTCCATCTCCTTTTCTCCACGGACGGGTATACGCTGACCGGTGGCTGTTACCAAATTAATGCGTTCTCGGTTGTATGCGGAGTCCCTAAGGAACTGACTTATAAGTTGGGAACTAACAACCGTACGAGAGGCTCCAGTGTCTATGGTCAGTTTACACGGCATTCCGTTGACCTCGCCCTTGATGATTAGACTGTTCCCATCATGGGTTTGTGAGATCGAGATCCTTGGGGCTCTTTTAACATCAGCCAGCACCCGCCCCGCAGTTCTGGCTTTCACTCGTTTCCCTGCTGCTGCTGGGCGGTGCTGTTGGCCGCAATACCCTCCTGGTATCGTTCACCTTCCCTTTCTAGGGTTCGCTTAGGGCAGCTGGATCGAAGATGGCCCTTTTCCCCACAGCCATAGCACCTAGGGCTGTATCCTTTGTTGCGGTCGCGAACTGTAGCTGCTGCAACCTCCCTGACGCGATGGGGACGATGATCCTGCCGCACGGCTTCTACCTCCAGTGCATGGGCCAAGGCGTCCTTAAGCGTCTCGTGGTGCCCGAGCCTCACAGCAGCTCTGACTTCCAGGTCGCGGATGCCGTCGATGAATGTTTGCACCAGGTTCCCTCCAATGAGCGCAGGTACAGACTGGTATGCTTTACGAACCATCTTCTTCACCTCAAGGGCCCACTGCTGCAGGTTTTCGTTGCTGCGTTGCACGCGATCTTTAAGCTGCGCGCGAAAGACGTGTTCCAGGTGAGCGTCACCATATCTCGCCTCCAAGGCCTCAAGAAGCTGCTCATAGGTCACTTTCTTACCGAGAGCTTCCAACACAGTTAAGGCTTGGTCGCGCAGGCCTAGGGTGAGTGCAGTCATGGCTTGGCTTTTATTCCAGCCGTCCGCCTCCATGACGGCCTCGAACTGGATTTTGTAGGCCGACCAGGAAGAGGTCCCGTCGAACGGCGGCACTTTGAATCCACGTAGCGAAGGTGTTGTAGCTACTACGGGAGCTGTTGTTCCATCCCCAAGTTTGAGGTCGTCCAGCGTTTTCTTCATGTCAGACATTACGTTGTCAACCCGATTGTTTACTTGGTCGATTCGGGTTTCGGCCTCCGACAGGCGGTTGTCATGTTGAGCAACCTTATCCTTCACCTCCCGTATCTCTTTTCCGAAGATAGCGTGAAGGTCCTTCATGAGGAGCATCTGCTCTTCCTTATCGTGTTGGAGTTGCTCTTCTAAACGACGGGCCTGTTCTTCCTGTCGGCGGGCCTGTTCCTCCTGTCCGCCCCGCAGCTGCTCTTCCAATCGGCGGACCTGTTCCTCCTGTCCGCTCTGCAGCTGCTCTTTCAACTGACGGACCTGCTCCTCCTGTCGGCGAGCCTGCTCCTCCTGTCGGCGAGCCTGCTCCTCCTGTCGGCGAGCCTGCTCCTGCAGTATCACCATCAGAGCACCTAAGTCAGGTGCCACAGACGTAGAAGCTGCTGACGGACCGGCTTCCGTGGCCGGCGGCTGGCCCTCAGACATCTGCGGCGTTGCACCACCAAATCTCCTCTGGTCCGTCTCCTGCTGGCGTTGACTTCGGGTACGGACACCCTCCGTTTCCTCCTTAGGTAAAATCGGCATTATTTTGTCCCACTTCTGACACCAATTGTTACGAGCTTGAGGTTCGTGACAATAAAAATTGCCGATAGAATTACCTAAATTAACACTTTAATTTACTTTACACAAATTAAAGTTAAAAACACTAATAATTAAACACACTAATTCACTTAATTTCACTCCGAAGCTTCGCTTGTGTCGCCGAGTTAAACTCTCTCTCGATCGCATCTTGCGCCACCTATATATTCAAATCAGCAAAACATCCGGAATGTTCAAGTAAACACGCGTAAGGTACCGAGAGCTCGAGTATAGATTTTCTAGAAACTTAGTTCCTCGGGTGGCGCTGTTGGTCGAGAGATCGGCGATGTCATTCACTGCAAAACTCCCCTCGCTCTCGTTCCTGACACTAGATGGCGCTAGTGTATCGATTTTAGCGCGTAACAATAATATTGGGTTAAAATTCAAATAGGTATGCATTATATTAGTAACATTAATATTTTCAATCAATGTAATTGATTTATAAATTTTAATTGATTATTTTAAAAGGATTTGGGTTTTTTAAAATTATGAATAGGATAAATTTAATTTATATTGAAAATTGACAATTTTTTTAATTTATAATTTATTAAGGATTTATATACTCATTTGTGTTTGTTTGCTTTGCATGGCCCCAATGGAGGTGAAGGCCTCCTCCAAAGATTTCCCTTTGTCTCTGTTTTTTCGACGATTTAAGGTGTCTTCCTTTGGAGGGTGGTGGTCATAATCTCCCACGGTGACCAGCCGGGTTGGAGAATATTTTATATTGCTTAATTGGACTTGTTTTTTTATAAAACCTGTAGTAGAGTGGGGTGCTAGTTGCTATGTATTTTTATCTTTGTTTTTATGATTGTTGTTAACTAAATAGTTCAGCATGCCAGGTTTCAAAACTCCTTCAGAAATACTATTGGATCTTGGAGCTGATGAGTGCAATTTCAAAGTTTTGTTTTTCTTACTGGCTTGCATGTTTTTGTGTCCTTGTGAATGCAGAATGTTTTCAGGTGAGGTAGATAATGTTCTTTTATTGTTGTTCTTTAATATAATTAGTTTTATGATTGCATTATTTCCCTTTTCTCTCTCTACTTTTCGTTGTTATAATTCTTTTCTTTTTTGTAAAACATATGCCGGGTAATCTTCTTTCATATAATATTGAGTGTCATTTAGTGCCCCTTTTTGTTTAAAAATTTTATCTTCGGGCCAAGAGTTGTAAATGTTACTACTATTGGGCGAGGTCTATCTCTTTTTTTCCTATTCTTTTCATTTCTTGGATATATGTATCTACTATCTAATTTAATAGAGAAATGTTCCTCTATTATCTTGGTAAAGTTGTTCACTAAGTTTTCATACGATGATTCTTTCTCTAAGATACCAAAAAATACGATGTTTCTTTGTCTTGCCTGTTTTTCCAAGAAGTACAGTCTTTTCTTTTGGTTTACAACTCTTTCTTCCAATTTTTTATGTTTTTCTTTTCATACACAAAATTTTTCTTACAATATTTTATTTATACTCTGTGTTACTTGTTCTATTACATTTTCTCCGCTTTTACGAATCATATTTTTGTTCGTCTAATTCTTTTTATATTTTTTTAAGTGCATTCATAACTTCTTCCATGATTTATTACCATTTCTCTACCTGAGGCGCCCTCATGTAAACAGACTTTGTTGGTGGTGTTCTGGTAAATACTCAATAAGAGCTCAATTGTTTAGCGTTGCAATATGGTCTGTTTATAACAGATGGCGCTGAGCGTTTTTGAGTGTTGTTGAACGGTTATAGTTAGTAATTTTGAACAGTCATTTAATTTTGAGGTTGTGTTTTTTAATGTTTTTAACAAAATGGTAAAACTACACTTAATTTTTGCCTACATAACACTTCAGCACAGGTGAACATTACTTTAATTAGTGTTTAGCATGTATTTGCGAGAAAAAGTCCACAAACAGAAATCACTGACAATTTTTGCACTATAGATATAGATGATTTTCAATTGTTTGTTAATAGTTATTTTACTTAACTCCAATATATAATATTTATGCCAAGGTTTTGTAACACTGATTTATAATTAATATAATATAACAATATTACAATAATTCTCGTTATGATGGCTAGTCGATTCTAGCAAAGAATCTTTAAATCCACGTATCTGTGTTTGCTTGCACCGTTTGTTTTTGTTTGCACGGGCGATCTTCAATCCTGTTATGATGGTAAAATTTCTACTCGCACTATTTATATAATTTTGTAACATAAAATATTTGTGTACTTTGCGTGGCACGCTCGGTGACCAATTACTACCTAACACTCATTATGTATTTCGTTTTTAATGTATTTCTCATTTAAGTGAATTTTTGTAAATTCTTATGAGAATAAATGTCTTTGATCCCATAATAAATATCCTTCTTGATATATCCTTTTGACAGAATCGCTGAAGGACTTAAGCACTATGCTCAATGACCTCAATAGTGTCTCCCAACGGATAGGTCTTAAGATGAACATGAACGAAACAAAGATCATGTTTAATGTCCATATCACACCTATGTCGGTAGTTGTTGGGAGCATTATGCTCGAAGTTGTTGACGAGTACGTTTACCTATGACAAATAGTCCAACTAGGTAAGTACAACTTGGACTGAGAGGTCAATCGACGGATTCAACTCGGCTGGGCAGCGTTCGGGAAATTACGACATATCTTCTCGTCAGGTATACCTTAATCTCTAAAAACTAGATTGTACAACCAGTGCGTGTTGCCAGTGATGACTTACGGATCTGAGACGTGGTCCTTCACTGCTGGCCGTATGAGGACGCTCAAGGTCGCTCAGCGAGCTATGGAGAGGGCTATGCTCGGAGTTTCTCTGCGTGATAAACTCAGAAATGAGGATATCCGCAGTAAAACCAGAGTGACCGACATAGCCCAACGGATTAGTAAGCTGAAGTGGCAATGGGCCGGCCATATAGCTCGAAGAACCGATAACCGATGGGGAAGAAAGGTTCTTGAGTAGCAGCCTCGTACCGGTGGGCGTAGTGTAGGGCGACCCTCCACTAGATGGAGGGACGACCTGGTAAGACATGCAGGAAACGTTTATAGTGCTCGTGAATACGGAAACATGTTAATGTGCCTGGGAGAAGCCTGCGGGAATGCTGCGGGTGCGTTACGAATTTACCGAGAAAAATTTCCGACCGCTCGACACCTAACTTACTCTCGTCTGATAACAGCAGCATTTAAGCGAGTGTTGGAAAATCGGCCCATTGCTCCGGTAGCGGCAGGAGGTGGAAGTCAAGTGACTGTTCACTCTGAGGAGCGCATTTTAGATGTCGTTCGCCGGAATTCGAACTTAGGTACACGAAGTATTGCTAAATGGTTAAGGCGTCGGGATGGAACAAGTGTGTCATACTGTACAGTTCACAAAGTGTTAAAGCGTAACTGAATGCGACCATACAAAGTGCACAAAGTGCAAGCTTTAGTTCCAGGCGATCACTACCGCCGACGAGTTTTTTGCCGTTAGCTATTAGACCAGCAACAACGTGTACCTGGTTTCACTGAGCACGTCATCTGGACGAACGATTCCACATTAACCAGAAACGGTGTGGAACCAAAAAAATATTTACATGTATTGCGGGGTTAACCCGCACGCTATTCGAAAAACCGGGCACCAAACCCGATGGTCAGTTAACGTATGGGCAGGTTTATTTAAGGATCGCATACTAGGACCAGTGTTTCTGCCACAGCGATTTAAAGGACAGCGATACCTAAACTTTATAAATGAACAGTTGATTGACAATTTGGACGACCTATCGTTAACTGAATATCGCCGCACATGGTTCCAGCATGATGGTGCACCTTCACATGTCGTGAGGTTCGTCCGTGAGCGCCTCACCGAGCTATTTCATGATCGCTGGATCGGCAGACTAGGACCACACGCTTGGCCACCTCGCTCACCTGATCTCACCCCGTTAGAGTTCTTTCTGTTAGGGTATGTGAAAGAAAGGGTTTTTAAACGTGAGTGTGATAGTGCTGACGAAATGCGCCAAAGGATCGTGGATATTTTTGACAAATTACGTGTGGACTGTGTCGAAGACTTCACAATGATGAGAGGTAGAGCCTGCAAGAGGAGACGCAACACCGAGCCCAAATCTGCCTCGAAATTATGGGGCACAATTTGAGCCGCATATCATAAGGCCACGGAGGATTTAAATTGGTAAGCTGTTTAGTACCTTTTTTAATAATTTAGTTTTGAACTCATGTGACTGAATTTATCAAAATAATAAACAGTGGTGTGTAGTGTAGGTAACGATAACACGACGAACAACCTATTTAAATTTCATTTAAGTAAATTTTTCATTAGTGGGGAATCGAACCAGGTATTTGATTTATTTAACCTGTGAATTCGAATTAAAGTGGGTGGAGACTAGCACAGTGGCAAAACAGTAGATTAAGTGGATAAGTTAGGCATTTAGACAAACGTTGTAAATTATTAGGTACTGGTACGATGTGGGCTGCGTTTCGGCGTTCGGCGTCGCGCGTTTATTGACCCTTTATCAGCTGATTTCAGGTATTGAAGTTACATTGCTGGTTTTATGTTTAGGTATTTTCATGATTTTTTAATGAAATTATCGTTTCACTTAGCTGTACTAACGCGATAGAGCGGGAATAAAGCTATTTATACGTTGTAAAAAATGATTAGTTTTGCATCGGGATTGATTTTATTTGAGTCCATCATCAAATGTATCCTTAATACTATCGTCTGTCTTCGTTTTCGGGTGCGTTACAAAAATACCGTGTATATTAAGAATATTATACCGAATTTTATTTCGTATATAAGTGATCAGCGTCCTCTCAAACCTTGCTGTTTAGGCTCCAGCCTAGTTAGTCTGTGGCTAAATTAGGCCCTGTATGTATGACCTCAATCGGGCACAGAAGTATAAAAAAAAATTAATAATGTATAAAAATTGTTACTTTCGCAAAAACTCAAAAACGACTCGACCGATTTTAATGAAATTTTTTGTGTGGGTTTCAATGGGTCCATAGACCGCTTAGATTTACATCGGTGGCGCTGTTGTCGTGATTTAGATATCACCCTGCGAAGCCGGAGCGGATCGCTAGTTCTTATATAAATATAAATACAATTATATAAATACCAATTGTGAATCCAAACCATTCTCAAACCACACACACCGAAAATTTCATCAAAGTCGGTCCAGTCGTTTAGTCACATACACATGGACAGAAAAATTATATATAAATAAAGATAACTATGAAACTATTAATACATTTTTATTAATACTGTTACGTCTACGAGTCCGGCTGTTAATTTACCAAACTCTTTCAGTATCTCCTCTTTGACTTTAGACTTGGGAATATTGCCGACGAAAAGTCGCAGATTCGGTACGCTAATCTTAATTCTCAGAGCCTTCCCAGGTTTTATTTCGTGATTATCGAGCTCTTGCACGGCCCGTTGCGTAGCCTCCCGAGTGGTGAAGGTAACGAAAGCGTAGCCGCGATTGGTGCCCGTCATGGTATCCATCATGAGGCGGAGATCCCAGATGGTCTCGCATATTTCAAACAACGGGATCAACTCGTCCTCATACATATCCTTGGGGATCTTGCCGCAAAACACCTTGCAGCCGGCGCCTGGTGTGCCACCCCAAAGCGGTAACAAGTATTTCATGGTTGTGATGGATTACTTCACTAAGTAGCCAGAAGTCTTCGCCATTCCAAATCAAGAAGCTTCAACAGTTGCAGATAAACTAGTTCATGAAGTCTTCTGTCCTTTTGGAGTACTTTAGAGATTCACAGCGATCAAGGAAGGAATTTTGAGTCTCAAATATTCCAGGAAACTTGCCGAGTTATGGGTACTCATAAAACAAGAACAACTTCTTATCACCCGCAATCTGATGGAATGGTAGAACGATTTAATCAGACATTGGAGAGGTACCTAGCAAAAGTTGTAGACAATCGGCAACGAGATTAGGACAAGCACATACAACCGTTCTTGTTGTCATATCGAAGTTCTGTTCACGAAAGCACAGCAGTGACACCAGCTTTCGCAAACTTTGGAAGAGAAATACGGCTGCCTGCAGACCTGATCACCGGGATACCACCTGATGCCCCACGCAGTTTAACCGATTATGCAAATGACTTGCGGAACAAAATGAATGACATTTATGAGCACGTCAGACAATCGGGCCAGCAAATGTCTGAGAAGATGAAACCCGGTATGACCGCAAAATGAACAACAAAGGTTCACTAGTGTGGTTGCACAATCAAGTCCGCAGCAAAGGGAAATCTCCTAAGCTTCAAGCTAAATGGGACGGCCCGTACCGGATTGTAACCAGGATCAACGATGTAACCTACCGGATACTGAAAGGCGCAAGAGGGACTCCTAAGATCGTCCATGTGGATCGGCTGGCGCGTTATTATGGGGCCGATAATGCTCGGGACGAGCATGTCTTAGGAGGGGGCAGTGTTGCGCGCCTAAGTTGACGTCATGTTTTGTCAGGGACGAGAGCGGGGGAACTTTCCATAAAATGACATCACTAATCTTTCCACCGACAGCGCCATCTAGTGTCGAAACGAAGAACTAAGCTTCTAGAAGCCGACACTCGAACTTTCGACGCCTTGCACGTATTTACTTGAATGTTCTGGATGTTTCGGTGCTAATGTGTATTTATAGGCGCTGCAAGGTGCGATCGGGGAAGTATTGAATTTGGCGAGACAAGCGAAGCTTCGGAGCGGAATAAAGTGAATCAGTGTGATTAATTATTATATTGTTTTAAGTTTAATTAGTGTAAAGTGAATTAAAGAGTTAATTTTGGTAATTCTATCGGCAATTTTTTGTCACGAACCTCAAGCTCGTAACAATACATAAAATTAAGGCATAAGAAAATACTATTACTACATAAAATTAAGGCATAAGAGGTACCTCGCTAATGTGGTTTAAAGACTATCTGAGCGAAAGAAAACAAAACGTACGACTTCATAACTTACTAAGTGACAGCGCATCCTGTACACATGGTATTCCACAAGGAAGTCCACCTGTGTAATACAGTAGTAAATGGTGTAACTATTCAGATGTTTGCAGACGATACTGTACTTCTATTTCGGGAATGTGCCTGGAACTCAGTATAGAAGTTAGCTGAAGAAGGTTTAAAAACCGTTACTGCATGGCTGGAAGACAACCTACTATCATTAAATATATCTAAAACAAAGTTCTTAAGCTTTAGCATTACAAATACTTGCAAGCCGAGTGTAAATTCAAAATTAGTAATACATAAATTTCGATGTAACAGGTTTCCAACCACCACATCTGAATGTAACTGTCCACACTTATTGCGTAGTGATAATGTAAAATACTTGGGCGTAATTATCGATGACAAGCTAAATTGGTTAGCACATATCACTGCTGTTAGTAACATTAGATTTAGATTAAGAAAGTCATAAATGTGTTTAACAACTTAAGAGATGTTTTAGGTAATGAGGCTATAATGAAAGTATATAAAGCCCTTGCAGAATGTGTTATGACTTACTGCATTAGTTCATGGATTGGGGCAGCTAAAACACACATCATCGAACTCGAACGTGCACAGCGTGCTTTATTGAAAGTTATTAAAGTCCTACCGTTTAGACACCCGACTGAGGACTTATACAAAAAATGTGGCGTACTTACCATATGAAAGTTATATGTTTTCCATTCTATTCGTAAAAAATCACAAAAGTACTGCTTCTCAAATACAAATAAGTAATAAGAGGACGGTCCGCTATCTTTTGCCTGCCTACAAGAGCAACTTCACTAGAAGACACTTCAACTACTCTGCTACATTACTGTACAACAAATTAAATACAATTTTTAAAACCGCGCATCTAAGTAATCATAATATTAAGCCAATTTTACTAAAGTGGTTAAGTAATTTTGACTATGACGCTACTGAGAATCTTATCGTTTCCACTAAATAATTCTTATATAATATTACGACGTTTTCACGCACACACACACACACACAAACACACACACACACAACACACACACATACACACACAAACACACACACAAACACATATGCACCAACAGCTTTTATTTACTTTATACCGTTTGCTATAATAGTTTGTCACATTACAACTATGTGTCACCGAAACGGGGAAGATGCTGTAGCCTGTAACACAGTTTTCAACTACCACGGGCTTCAATATGATTTTTTTGTATAAGTTGTGTGAGAAACAATAAATATTATTATTATTACTATTTTTTTATTTTTTCTCAGCTACGAGCTGGTAAATAAATGGCGATTACGGGTTGAAACTTAATAAAAAAGCTTAATAAAAAGGTATAGATAGTAAACAGCTCACTGTGTTGGTATTATCAGATTTTAGCGATGCCTTCAATACCGTTGATTTTGATATCTTGTTAAGTATGTTACGTTCTATTAACATATCTCCATCAGTGCTTGGCTGGTTTCAGTTATTTTAGAGGCCGCCGGCAGCGCAATCGCATTACAGGTAAATTTTCATCTTGGTGTGAACTGCGAGCTGAAGTGCCCCAAGGTGATGTCTTGTCTCCTTTACTCTTTGCTATCTTCATTAATTCAATCTCCCAAAAAATCTTCGTATGCAGACGATCTTCAAGTGTATACGCAGTCAACTCTTGAGGACTTGCCTACCGCTGTTTCTACTATCAGTGCTGACTTGGTGGACTTTACATTTTCGTCGTCTCATCAATTAAAGGAAGTTAGTAGAAAAAATTTTGCTTTGTTTACGTTCTTTTCTTCCTATTCCTACTAAGATTATGTTAGCACAATCTTTACTCCTCTCTATTGTCGATTATGCGGGCGCAAGCTATCTTGATGTATTCAAAATTTGGCTATTAGGTTCATATTTGGTTTGCGCAAACATGAACGTGTCTAAAATTTGGTTTAAAGCTCAAATGGTTACCCATCCGCCTTCGCCGGAATCTATAATTTTTTCTCTTCTCTTGTGTATTATTCAATCCAATGACTCCTAGCTATCTGAAGGAAAACTTTAAGTTTCTTGGTCACGACAGACCGGATAGAGTTCTACGGTCAGCCGAAGAACTTATACTCGCGCCGCATTAATATCGTACTAAATACTTTAAGAATTCCTTCACAGTTAAGGCCATCTGCTTATGGAGTGATCTTCCTCCGCAAATTCGTCGAGCGATACACTAGATAAGTTTAGACAAGGTCTTAGCACGATTTCAAATTCGTTTTCACCCGCGCGTCCCGCAGTGAGCGGAGCGCAACCGGTAGTCGGAGAGCGCAGCGTGATCACAGTATGCGCAAAATAATCAGACAATTCAACTCCAAACAAAAACTTTTCCGTGAGGTCTCCTGTTCGCAACACTACTAGGTATTATAGCAATGATATTTTGAGTACCTACTCACTACTGTTTACGAGGTTTGGAGTTTGGAAATCATACTATAGTCCGTTCGCGTTAAGAAAATAGTGAGTCATCGTTGTCCGCCGGCCTGGCCACGCCCCCCAGCCAATTAAAATGCAAGAAATTAGAAAGCAGAGTTCACAGTGACCAGTTGAAGTCAGGCCTTCGAACAAAACGGTGTGTATTTTGCGTATTACTCGTTCAACATTAAATTTTGAAAATGAATACCTCACCTATTCGAACCGCCTTACCATTGCAAACTTAATACAATTGAATTGGTTTGGGCCCAAATAAAAAATTATGTTGGGCCAATAACTCCACATTCAAAATGAGTGACATAAAAAAATTATTAGATGACGCAATAGCGTTAATAGACGCTAATCGTTGGAAGAAGTGCTGCGACCACGTGATACGCGAAGAAAATACCATGTGGAATTTGGATGACATCATGGAACTCGCAGAACAAAACTCTTTCATAATTAATGTAACTGGAGAATCTAGCGACACTGATTAGTGATTTAAGTAATTTTAAGAAAGTTTGTTTCCATTAAACTTAATTAAATGTTTGAAAAAAAAAAAGAATTTTTACTCCACTGTGAATACACCTTTACCCTGTAGTTACACTGATGACTCACTATTTTCTTAACGCGAACGGACTATACATTTTAATTATCAATATTTTTTAAAGTTAGTTTTATAATATGAGCAGGTACTTAGTCAACTATTTACATACATATACATTTAAAACGCCAACTCACAAATTCTAAAAAACCCAAGTTTCGTTGGCAAAATAGCTAAAATAAGAGAAAAAGAGTAGTTTCAAATAAAACCATTAGAAAATTCAAATTTATTTTACTGTTTTGTATTACCCTACCTCCGGACTCGATGGTGTGACCTGAAAGTGTACTTTGTTAATCGCTATTGGAACTGATCGCCGAGTACTACTAGGTGTGCAGAGTTTGGGCTCGTTTTGTTAGGTATGATGAGTAATTACCTCCGGACTTGACAGAGTGACCTGAACGTGTACTTTGGTAATTGCTATTGAAACTGGTCGCCGAGTACTACTAGGGTTGCCGTGTTCGGGCTCGTTTTGTTAGGTATGATGAGTCCTTACGTCCGGACTTGACGGAGTGACCTGAAGGTGTACTTTGGTAATCGCTATTGGAACTAGCGAGTACTCAGCGACCCGTTTTCAATTATCAAAATAATTTTATTTGACTACGATTCTCGCAGCCAACCGTGCGTACACTTGTGTGCGTGACCCGTGTCAATGTAATTATTCGATTCTATACCTACATCAATTTTGTAAACGCGTCCTTAAAAAATCATAACGTAAATACTGCGGCAAAAAGAGCGATACGTCTGTACAGCAGCAGGCCTCGGCCGACAGTGACTCTGACAGGCGTTTACGCAAACATCCGTACGTATTATTTCAGAAATAAGAATATGCGATTTAAAAAAATCTATTAGTGGAATAAAAACTTAAAACACTATAACGTTAATATGTTGAATGTATAAAAATCTGACAAAAAATCAGGATGATTGCACGTATACCAGTTTAACCCCCAGATGGCCTCCAGAACAATAATTATGGTACAACTGTAGAACATCCGGTACTTTAGCTTTAGGGACAACCATTTGCAAATGGCAGCTGTCTCCCCGAACATTTTCCCATTTACGGCACAGAACTCCATCCTGAAGCAGCAAGCTGTCCCTTTGGGCCCAATAGCTTTTAGTGGTCGAACTCATCGCTGAGACGTCGCTCCACTTGGGCTTGGAAGCACAGACCTTCATTCATTCCAGAATCAGCTTGATGTCCGGATCTTCCTGCTGTGCATGTTGTAAGCCGTCCTACTACTCGTTGCTGAGGTGGTCTGTCCTGAGCATCATCACGGATACTACTTCCTTACTCTCCTGCCTAGTACAATGTTTGCAATCTTCAGGACAAGGTCTTCGTGACAATGCATCTGCGTTGCCATGAGATTTCCCGCTGCGATGTTCGATCTCAAAGTCGTATTCTTGCAGTAGTTCAATCCACCTCGCAGCTTGTCCTTCTGGATTTTTAAATTGCAATAGCCATTTTAGTGCAGCATGATTAGTTCTTAAGTGAAATTTTCGTCCCAGAAGATATTTGCTAAAATGCTGCAACGACTTTACCACAGCTAGCAATTCGCGTCTTGTGACACAATAGTTCCCTTCCGGTTTTGACAACGACTTACGGAAGTACGCTATCACGACCTCTTGGTCACCATTCCGTTGAGACAACACACCGCCAAGTCCTATATCACTTGCGTCTGTGTCAACTATAAATTCTTTGCTTGCATCAGGGTATCTCAAAATAGGTGTTTTGCACAGACGGTCCTTGAGCTCCTGGAATGCGATATTGCAACTTTCATCCCAGCAGAAATGTCGCTTCTTCTCGGTTAGCTTGTGTAGAGATTTGGCTATACCTGCAAAGTTCTTCACAAATCGCCGGTAATAGGAGCACAAACCCAAAAATGCTCTAACCTGCATCTTGTCTTTTAGAACCGGCCAATCCTTGACAGCGGCGATTTTCACTGGATCCGTGCGGATACCTTCTTCCGATACTACATACCCCAAAAAGTTAACTTGCCGTTTAAATAGTGAACATTTCTTCGGACACAACTTGAGGTTGGCACTCTGAATCTTCATGAGTACGCGTTCCAGGTTTTGAAGGTGTTCCTCAAACGTCCGGCCTACGATGATGATGTCATCCAAGTAGACCAGACAGGCATCGCCAATTAGCCCGGTAAGTACATGTTCCATAAGCCTTTCAAACGTTGCTGGAGCATTGCACAACCCAAACGAGAACGAGAACGCAGTTTTCTCCTTGTCCTTAGGGTCAATTTCAACTTGCCAGTAGCCACTTTTTAGATCCAGCGTGCTAAACCACTTTACTCCTGTACGCATGTCCAGCGTGTCATCAATTCTTGGCAAGGGATAGCTGTCCTTCTTCGTAACGTCGTTTAGACGGCGGTAGTCAACACAAAACCGCATGCTGCCATCCTTCTTCTTCACCAGCACCACTGGTGAACACCATGGACTAGAGGAAGGTTCAATAACACCATCCTTCACCATTCCCTCAATCATGGTTTCCACTTCCTTTTCACGAGCTACCGGCAATCTCCTTGGCCACTGACGGACAGGCAATTCTTCTCCCGTGTTTATTTTGTATTGAACTAAGCCAGTGTTTTCCTATGTCAGCATCTTTTGATGAGAATACATCGGCGTACTTGAGTAACAACTTCTTCGCCTTGACCAATTCGGTCGGGGAGAGAACGCTGCGACAGTCTTCCAAAAGTGTGGTCACTCTCGTTTGTGCATCTTTGCTGGGGGTCTCACTCGATAGATATTGGCACCGCCGTAACCAATCCACTTCCTCACAAGTACCAACCAGCGTGCCTTTTTCTATAATCTGTTCCCGGTCACAAAGGTTCAGCACACGTACTCCTGAGATGTCAGTGGTTGTGACCAAGGTTCGAGCTACTTTCCATGGAAGGTCATTGTTTACCCTTTCCACAAGTACACAACGATCTCGGCGGAAGAACAATCTTCTTAATGCTGTACACGTTCCCTGGTAACGCACCTTGCATTAAAAGTTCCTCCTGTCCACATTCCAAAACACCTTGCTTAACGTCGATCTCACAACAATTATTCCTCATAAAGTCTAGGCCTAGGATGCAGTCGTCCATTATATCAGCCACTATGATATTATGCGGGTAGATCACGTTGCCTAGCTTCAACTCCATCTCCTTCTCTCCACGGACGGGTATACGCTGACCGGCGGCTGTTACCAAATTAATGCGTTCTCGGTTGTATGCGGAGTCCCCAAGGAACTGACTTATAAGTTGGGAACTAACAACCATACGAGAGGCTCCAGTGTCTATGGTCAGTTTACACGGCATTCCGTTGACCTCGCCCTTGATACTTAGACAGTTCCCATCATGGGTTTGTGAGATCGAGATCCTTGGGGCTCTTTTAACATCAGCCAGCACCCGCCCCGCAGTTCTGGCTTTTACTCGTTTCCCTGCTGCTGCTGGGCGGTGCTGTTGGCCGCACTACCCTCCTGAGATCGTTCACCTTTCCTTTCTAGGGTTCGCTTAGGGCAGCTGGATCGAAGATGGCCCTTTTCCCCACAGCCATAGCACCTAGGGCTGTATCCTTTGATGCGGTCGCGAACTGTAGCTGCTGCAGGCGGTTATCATGCTGAGCAACCCTATCCTTCACCTCGTTTATCTCCTTCCCGAAGGTAGCGTGAAGGTCCTTCATGAGGAGCATCTGCTCTTCCAACCGACGGGCCTGTCTTCTTGTCCGCCCCGCAGCTGCTCTTCCAAACGACTGACCTGTTCCTCCTGTCGGCGGGCCTGTTAATCCTGTCTGCTCTGCAGCTGCTCTTTCAACTGACGGACCTGTTCCTCCTGTCGGCGAGTCTGTTCCTGCAGCATCACCATCAGAGCACCTAAATCAGGTGCTGCAGATGTAGGAGCTACTGACGGGCCTGCAGACGGCGGCTGGCTCTCCGACGACTGCGGCGTTGTACCACCAAATCTTCTTTGGTCCGTCTCCTGCTGGCGTTGATTTCGGGTACGGACACCCTCCGTTTCCTCCTCAGGTAAAATCGGCATGATTTTATCCCACTTCTGACACCAATTGTTACGAGCTTGAGGTTCGTGACAATAAAAATTGCCGATAAAATTACCTAAATTAGCACTCTAATTTACTTTACACAAATTAAAACTTAAAACATTTTTTTCACTTTATTTCGCTCCGAAGCTTCGCTTGTCTCGCCAAATTTAATACGTCCGATCGCATCTTGCAGCGCCTATAAATACAAATTAGCACCGAAACATCCAGAATATTCAAGAAACTACGCGCAAGGCAACGAGAGTTCGAGTGTCAGCTTATAGAAGCTTAGTTCTTCGTTTCGAGACTAGATAGCGATGTCGGTTGAAAGATTAGTGATGTCATTTTCTGGAAAGCTCCCCTCGCTCTCGTCCCTGACACTAGATGGCGCTAGTGCCGGGTATATGACGTCGACTTAGGCACGCAACAGTATGTTTGCCTATTTATTATTATGTAAGTATATCATGTTTTTATTGTATATACTAGTCGTTCACTTCAAGAATGCCGTTACCTCCCGCCGCGCCCCCTCATTCCGCGCCTCAAGCGTCGCCCTTTTAGTACCGATAGCAACGTCGAAGTGTACTTACGTCCGTTTTTTATGCTCCCCTACGTTCTCTAGTTTGTTACTGTTTTTGCTGTTGTTTTTGTTACTGTTGATTTTTTGTTTCTGTTGATATTCGTTAATTTGTTCTGTTACAATGAGTAATTCGACAGGCCTGTTGGTCTAGTGGTTAGTGACCCTGACTGCTAAGCCGGAGGTCGTGGGTTCGATTCCCACCCAGGACAAATGTTTGTGTGATGAGCACGATCATTTGTTCTGTGTCTGGGTGTAATATATCTATAATATTTATGTATTTAGAAATATATAAGTATGTTTATCAGTTGTCTAGTACCCATAACACAAGCTCTGCTTAGCTTGGGACTAGATGGCGTTGTGCGATAGTTGTGGATTATTATTATCATTATTATATTAATTTTATTTTTTTCGAATATTTAAAAATGTATATGTGTAAAAATGAAAATTTTATTTTATCGAACACGTTATTATTTCATCATCATCATCATTCAAAAAATATTTTATTTCATAGAACACGTTATTATTTAACTTTATTGAAAATATGAATAGTAAAAAACATAAACATGATGACTTTTTTCGTCTACGGTACCGTCAGCTGTGACGTCGTAACGGTCTACGACGGCAAACTCGAAATGAACGCGTAGTATTAGTGTATAAAACATTTTGTTATTATGTATCGGTTTACTTTATTTATGTATTTATGTAAGTTTATTATAATATACACCACCCCCCACTGCGGAAGAGTACTATTTTCTCCTGATCTTAAGGTTGTCTGGAAGAGATCGCTTTTTAGCGATGAGACCGCCTTATTGTACCTACCTCTTAAATATTACTTTCTGTAATCTATTTTTTTATAGTTTTGTGGTGTACAATAAAGTATATAATAATGATATAATATATAATAATAAAATCCAGTAATTTTGATATTACAGGCGGCGCTTTATCAATTTTTGAGTGACTATCGAACTTTCCTGATAGTAAGGGGCTTCTGCATGGTATGGACAACTGCAATCAACTTAAAAACAAAGAAGGCTATAGATGCGTTGTCAGTTGTCACCTCCGCGGACCAGATTGTAATAACACTGGCTTTCTATACAATTTTAGACCGAAGCCGAACCAGGCCTCTGCCACTCCTGCTGCCTGCGTGAAATAATTCCCAAAAATCGCGAGTCACCGACGGTGTAATACGCAGGCGGGGCTAGCGCGTTGTAGACGATTGAATGTTAAAGTTTTTAATTATGTTTACGTAAATAGTTTTATGTAAATTCTTGTTGCAATAGTTTTTGTTAAGTGTTTAGTATATTTATTTGTAGGATAAAATAGTTGTAAAAGTTTTAATGTAATTTAAAAATTATGAATTACGTATATTACCTATTTGATAATTTATAATGGCAAAACGTCGTTCATATACTATAGGTAACTGTTGCGTGGATGGATACTAAATGACCATAAAAGGTTTCATATCATTCTTTAAGTTACCGAAGGATTTTAGAAGGAAGTTATGAAAGTTTAATTTATTTGGTGAATTTATTTAATTTTTTTTGTTAGATAGGTACTTAAGTCCGCCCTTCTATTCTTATATATTAATAAGGAATGCAATAAAGAATAAACAAATACAAAAAGAACTTACAGCAAAAAAGAATTAAGTACTAATTTGATCTACAGAAGAAATACTCAAGTACTTTATTACAAAAATTAGTTAAAATTTACTTCACTATCCAAGTATCTACTTACATACCTATACTTACCTGTCTTTTGTAATTCAAATATTTTAAGTTAACCGTAACGACCGTGTGTGGCGTCCATTATAGTTATTGTGGCACGAACGAGTCAGTTCGACCGGGGTAGGACCATGCTCTCACAGAATACCAGCGTAAAATAGCGGCTCAATGCCGCTGTGTTTCGTTTAGTGAGTGTGGAGAACCGGACTCTTTTTTTACTCGAAACGAGGTATTCCGCTTACCATCAGGCGGGCTGTGCTCGCTTGTCAACCTATTCAATAAAAATAAATAAAGAAAAACAAAGTAATTTAAATACAAATGTTGGCCAAGGAATATCCTTGACCAACATTTGTATCTAAATTAGTTTAAGTTCAATAAATATCGCAATTTGAACTAGTTGCTTGCGTATCTGCTGCCAAAGATTCAGTAAAATAATAATCTCACCTTTGTCTTAATTGTAAATAGAGCAGACGCAATAAATCAAAAATGGGTCACCGACTTGACTCTAAAGGTTAATGTAAAGAGGACAGAATTGAAACATGATAATGAATAACAAAAACTTTACTGCGTTTAAGCATTATAATAACAGAGTCTTACCTAATTATGACAAAGTACAATTATAAATAAAACTGCGACATAAATTATATCAATATAAAATGTTTTACAATTTTGAGCGCGAATCTTCCTTTGTTATGTCGTTATAAACAGATTCGTAATAATATGCCTTTATGGTTTTTTACTTATGCAAAAAGGCAAAGGCATCCTGCTTGTTGCTCCGCAAGTACAAAAAGGGCAATAGGATACACCTTGAGTGTTTGCTTCAAATCATTTAGGTCTATTTTTGTATGTCAACTGTTGCACTCAGCAGCTGTAGTGAAATAATCTGGTCAGGGACAGTGAATAATAATTATACTACACTTTAAACAGATAAGCTTTTATTAAAGTCCATTATGAGTCACACGCCCGCATGATTTTAGTGGACGGATATTTTTGTTTCCTTTAGTAGTTTGAGAAATACATATTTTTTATTTTAGAAACAATTTTATTGTAATATACTGTCCTTTTTATAGCGATAATATAATGACAAAAATTCGATTATTGCATCAGGCGTTTGGCGCCATTGTTCACTACTCTTAGTTATATGAACAAAATGTTATAAATAATTACATCATTTCTATTAAATTTGAAATTATAAAAATAATTATTAGGTTTGATTAAATTAAAATTACGGATTTCCAGGTACTTAAACATTGACTATAAACTACGATAGAAAAAACAATAACTATTAAAATGTAAAAACTAATTATTTGTAGAGCACATTTTTATGCAAATAAACATTTCTTTGGTTGGGATTACCTATGGAGATTATAAAATTGTTATAATAAACCGGTTCCTTGTAACATGATCTTCTATTTGAACAGCTTTTTGTGTGATATGATACAACTTTAAACAAATTAATGTCAAATTTAGTGAAAAAAATGTTTAATTAATAATTTGTTGTGCTGTGTTAACATAACTGAACATTATTTTAATGTGTTTTAGGTGTTCTACAATTGTGTAAAAAATGTGATGCATATTTTTTTTATGCTTTTGCAATTACTGAAATGCATAAATATATAACATTACTAAACAATGTTCACAAGATTCTTGATGTAATATTTAATAATAACCACAGATGAAAGCTTTTGTAACAGGCATACTAAAGAATAGACAAAACTATTATAAAAACAAAGCAATTCTTTTCCTGTATTCAACTATGAATTGTTGAATAAATAAACATTGAATACATACAAAAATATTGAATAATAAGACAATATATTTTTTTTTGCCGACTATTTTATGCCAAAACATATCTTAATTATGAATAATTAACTTACACTTACGTAATATTACACCATACCTATACTAATTACACAAGTCAATATGTACAACAAAACATTATTATAATTTTCCTAACAGCAGGTGGATTGAACAGTTTCAGCCTCAAGGAGGTTAAAGTCCATGCCGTTTGGTCTATTAAATCCTGTCTTAATTCCATCCCAACCGTCTTCTACTTTATATTCACCTGTTTGGATACGGTTGTAAACTTCCTGCGCTACCAGAACAAAAGCCTCTTCTACATTTAAGCCTGTTTTGGCAGAGGTTTCTACATGGTGTAGGCCTGTAACAAGTGATAAAATTAAAAATGTTGTACAACACACTTCAATATAAATAAAATGAGAACATCATCAATATATTTGAAGCCAATTAAATACGCATTATTAGGGATAACTCAAAAACTACTGGTCACATCTTGATCAAGTTTATATGGGACCCACAAGAAGCACCACCTTTCGAAAATCGTCAAAATCGGTTCACCTAGAGAAAAGTTCTGAGATAAAAAACGAAAAAAAACATACAGTTCAATTGAATACCTCCTCCTTTTTGAAGTCAGTTAAAAAAATTATTAAATTAACATTAATTTTTTCTAAAAATAATTAAGTTCATTGAAAGGCAATTTAAATCTGACATGAATTTTGAATTTGTTTTGCAACATTTTTTTACAAAAAAATTTTGTAACTTGAAATTAAAATGTATGATGACAAGTGCCAGATGCCTAAAGCAGAGGTTCCCATACTTTTTCAGTTTGCAGTGCACTTACAGTTTTAGTATTTCAACTCAGCGACCTAGCTACTCTAATAGGGTACAATGATAGTAGGTAGATAAGCACAAAAATTAAAAACGTGAATATAATCATTATTTAACAAATATAGGAAATAAAATACAATGGAAACTTAGTAAATGAGACATGTGAGCTTAGTGATCTCCACACACTTTTGCAAAACATGCGATAAGGCTTGACACTGCTACTCTCATTTCTTGCTCTTCATATTGATCATTGAACAATATTTGCTGTTTACTACAACTGAAAATCTGGTTTATTTTGTATGCACAAATACAAAAGTTTAGTTTTTGGAGAATAGAAAACAGCAGCACCTCACAGCGCCGCATTTAGTTTCTGCAACACACTAGGATGCCACAGCTCACACTTTGGGAACCTCTGACTAATGGTTAAAAGTAAGAGGGTGAAAAATTAAAAAGTTGCCAGTATCTGGCATTTAATATTGTTGTGAATTACTCCTAGTACAAGTGGTCTTTGAACCTTTGAACTCCTATCATACATATTATCCAAAATCTAACATTCTCTATGGCAAATATTTGCTAATATTTACGAAAATTATGCAGAAAGTTTTAACTTGATATAAAAAGATAACTATCATATGATAATGCTGTGTTATTTCTTGATGAATTCAATGTGATTTATCATCTAATACCACTATAATTTCTGGTCAAATATTATTATATGCTATAGATCACTAATCACAAGTAACAAAAAGAACATTTCTGTCTCTGCTTATTATCTGTACAACCGCTATATGTTCAGAGTGAAACAGAAAAGCTAACGTGAACTTTTATAATGGTGTTGTGTGTGCATATTGAGTCATATCGGTCATAAACATGGCTAGTACTTAAATACGGTTAAGCAATTGCTTGTTATATAGATCTTCAGCAAAACATTAAAATTATAATTAAATGTAAAGGCTACAATTCACATCATTTAAATAAACAATTAGGTTGTAAAATATAACTTAATAATGTATTCAAACTTGGAACTTCAAGTAAATAGTTGACCTTGAATTATATTATATCAATTGACATGTTTATTTGCAATATTCAGGCATTTAAATTATTGATAAAAATATTTTCTTACCATTTTCTTCTGCGAATAACCTAGCCTCCTCACACGAAACTTCTCTTCTGGCACCAATTTTGTTATCTGTACCAACTAAATCAACTTTGCATCCAACCAAAGCAAAAACTGGTCTATGTGGCTCTATATGCCTTTTAGCTTCCATCATCCATAAAGGAATATGCTCAAAACTCGATCTGTTGCATACGTCATATACCAATAAAGCACCAACAGAGTTTCGATAATAAGACTTCGTTATAGACCTGAATCTTTCTTGGCCTGCTGTGTCCCAAAGTTGTAATTTGATTCTTGTACCATCTTGTACCTCAATAATTCTAGCAAAGAAATCAACACCCACGGTGGGATCAGAAAGCTAAAATTTTAATGCGCAATTTACTTTATATTTAAAATAAAACATAATCACCAACACAAAAACATTGTATGGTCACTCACCTCAGCGAATTTTCCATCTGTAAAGTATTTTAGAAGCGAACTTTTTCCTACCGTACTATCGCCGATTAGGATAAGCCTAAATTGGTAATCGAATATTGGGTCAACCATTTTCTGAGCATATATTTGTTAACAACAAAGATCTAATCAAAAATTTACGCACATATATTATTTCAATATGACATTGGCATTTTCAATTTCTACCATAGATAATACACTAATTTCTACTACATGGTACATAGTACATACCATAGATCCAGTATAAACTCCATAGATTGGCAACTACAACCACAGAATAAATAATAGTACTACGTACAGAAGTTTCACTCTTTTATAATAACGTAATATAATAATTATAATAATTGTAATATAATAATTATAATGTTGACTGCTTGCCGACGTTTAATAGCCTACATAATTATTATTAATAAGATAAATTGCGCACGCAAGCTAAATAAACCTTTATCATCTTTTCCCATTACCACATCACGGCTGTTTTTCCGTAGTTGGTTAAGGCTGTTTAGAATATATTAAAATTATATCAAAACGCATGTAAGTAGGTACTTATTAAGCTTATAGTATGTATTAATATATGTTCATTTATCTACTATTTATGCCCACTTCTATTTACGGATATTTACTTTATTTACACCAAGGCATAGAATAAATAATATGTAGTTACTACTCGTACGTTACCAAGGTTTGCCTGGAAGAGATCACTGTTAAGCGATGAGGCCACCTAATTGTACATAATAAAGTAATAATAAAGTAGTATTTATTTTCTCCCACATATTATCAGTACATTACAATAAACTAAGTAATAGTAAACTTACACAGCTAAATAACAGCTATAAATACTAACTAAATAAGATCTAGGTGGGAGACTGGTGCCCAAACTAGGTTGCTCTGTGCTATGGGTGCACAAGGCCCCTCTGTCAATAGAAGTGATATTGCTGTAACTCTTAATAAAGATTACAACTACTTGTAAACAAAAGTACATTAAAATAGACTTGTTCGAACGTTGTTAGAGAAGCTGTTTAAAAATTATTAAAATATTAACGTTTACTAAAAAAAGAAAAACCTGTTTTAAATACTAATGTTACGAGCTTGAGGTTCGGGACAATAAAAATTGCCGATAGAATTACCTAAATTATCACTTTAATTCTCTTTACACAAATTAAAACTTAAAACACTAATAATTAATCACACTGATTCACTTTATTCCGCTCCGAAGCTTCGCTTGTGTCGCCAACTACAATACTTCCCTGATCGCATCTTGCAGCGCCTATTTATATAAATTAGCAGCGAAATATCCAGAATATTCAAGTAAACACGCGCAAGGTACCGAGAGTTCGTGTTTCGACTTCAAGAATTTTAGTTCTTCGGTTCGAGACTAGATGGCGCTAGTGCCGTCGACTTGAGCGCGTAACACTGCCCCCTCCTAAGACATGCTCGTCTCAAGCATTATCGGCCCAATAATAACGCGCCAGGCGATCCACATGGACGATCTTAGGAGTCCCTCTTGCGCTTTTCTGTATCCGGTAGGTTACATCGTTGATCTTGGTCACAATCCGGTACGGGCCGTCCCATTTAGCTTGAAGCTTAGGAGATTTCCCTTTGCTGCGGACTGGATTGTGTAACCACACAAGTGAACCTTCGTCGAACCCTTTGTTGTTCATCTTGTGGTCGTACAGGGTTTTCATCTTTTCAGACATTTGCTGGCCCGATTGTCTGACGTGCTCATAAACGTCATTCATTTTGTTCCGCAAGTCATTTGCATAATCGGTTATACTGCGTGAAGCATCAGGTGGTATCCCGGTGATCAGGTCCGCAGGCAGCCGTAATTCTCTCCCAAAGTTTGCGAAAGCTGGTGTCACTGATGTACTTTCGTGGACAGCGCTTCGATATGACAACAAAAACGGTTGTATGTGCTTGTCCCAATCTCGTTGCCGATTGTCTACAACTTTTGCTAGGTACCTTTCCAATGTCTGATTAAATCGTTCTACCATTCCATCAGATTGCGGGTGATAAGAACTCGTTCTTGTTTTATGAGTACCCATAACTCGGTAAGTTTCCTGGAATATTTGAGACTCAAAATTCCTTCCTTGATCGCTGTGAATCTCTAAAGGTACTCCAAAACGACAGAAGACTTCATGAACTAGTTTATCTGCAACTGTTGAAACTTCTTTATTTGGAATGGCGAAGACTTCTGGCCACTTAGTGAAGTAATCCATCACAACCATGAAATACTTGTTACCGCTTTCACTCTCCGGAAACGGCCCCGCCACGTCAATAGCTATTCTCTCCCATGGTGCACCAACATTATACAACTTCAATGCACCTCTACTACGAGTCTGAGGTCCCTTTACAGCCGCACAACTTGTACATTTGCGACACCAGTCCTCGATATCGTTTCGACAGTGGACCCAGTAAAACCGGTCTCGGATCTTCAGTAGAGTTCGTTTAACTCCCAGATGGCCTCCTGAAAAATCATTATGGTACAGCCGTAGAACATCCGGTACTTTAGCTTTAGGGACAACCATTTGCAAATGACAGCTGTCTCCCCGAACACTTTCCCATTTATGGCACAGAACTCCACCCTGAAGCAGCAAGCTGTCCCACTGGGCTATTGGGCCCAGTGGGACAGCTTGCTGCTTGTAATTTTTCTGTCTGTTCGTAGTCTAATGATTTAAGCCATTTAGTTAAAGAATTTTTGTCTCTCTCTTATTTAACGGATATATATTTAATAATTTATTTGCTAGATTATACAGGACTGGATCTCTGTTATCGAAAAATCTTCGAGCAAATAATAAATTGGTAACCGGTACAGTGCATACACGATGCGGAAGTCTTTTACTTAATATAGGATTGGATTTATTATATTACGTTTTTGAGTGATTTAATAATATTGTCGCAAGAATATAGAGCTGACGTACGGTGAGCAAATTACATAATTTGTAGAGTTTGTTCTAACCTCTACAAATTATGTAATTCTCATATCTAATCTGTATTTTTTATAAGATATTTTTAGTGTAAGTCTTTGTGCACATTCTAACCTAATCATATGGGTTTTTGCTGTACCCCCCCCCCCCCAAGACGTTATGCTATAGTTAATAATAGACTGACATAAGGTATAAACGAATTTTATGATACTGGCATCAGGAAGATGACTAAGCTGCTTAAAAATATACGTTAGTTTACGGACTAGAAAATGTGTATATAGCCATTACTGTACTGTATTTAGGCCAGTTTGTGCAACAGAATACTATACTTCTTTTCAAGATTGACCGTGAAATATAAGTGCGGTGTAATCAGCATAGCACATAACCTTGCAATTAGAATATTAATAGGACAGAGGTTATTAATATCTCAGACGAAATAAAAACTCAAGACAGAGCGCTGTCAACAAAGAAGTGAGGTCGGTTTGGTAAACATGTGTGCACTAAGCGAGTGTTGCCGTGCAGTAAAAAATTATTACCCTAATATATTATTGTCTAAGTACTATCAGGATGAATGAATAAGTAAAAAGATAAGTTGGCAGTTTTTTCAAGTGTATACCTCACTTTAAGAAGTAATATGTAAGTATAATTGATAGAATCAGGCGTTACAATGCGGAAATCCATTATAATAAATAATTAATTATGTATGTAAGTATGTTTATTTTGACTAAGAAGGGAAAAAATAAAACAATAGTAATATGAAAGAAACATTGTTTTTATTTTAATAACCTTTTTGTTGAGTCAATTTTTTGAAATATTGCCGTTTACTGTCCACCGTTTTGGAAATTGTTTCCAATTTAGAAATATGGTCGAAACGAATTGATAAATATTTTTCAATTATGCATCTTATTAAGCTTATTTTATGATCTTGACCAGCATAATTGTACTCAGTCTTTAATTTAGGGAAAACGTTGTCAGTATCAATAAATCGTTTTAAAATATTAATAACAACTGATTTGTGTTGGTTTTCAGTAACTATCACTATGCTTTCATTACATAATTTACGTACAATAGTTTCACAAATTAGCAAATTTCTAAAAGGTCTTTCGACAGAAAGATTAAGCCACCTTTATCTTTTAAAGATATCAGTTTATGGAAGTCAAATATCTCATCCGACTGTAAGCGAGTTAGACACGTTTGACACTTTATGACCCTTGACAAGTAATGCGCTGTACTTCCTGATATATATCCGCTAATGTATTTATTTCGGATTGGGAATCTTAAAAATATAGATTTTTGAAGTGGTGATAAAATATGGAAAAACATAAAAATAATGCGTATTTACACTTACAATAATTTTATAAATATTATAAGTAAAATAGAAATACATTAAATAGAATTACATTAAGTTCACCCCTGGAGAATCCCTCGCTGAGCATACATGACCACTCCACTTCTGAGCGTGGGTGCTCAGGCTGCCCCGCGTATTCTGGGGGGGGGGGGACAAAATTCCGCTCGACTACAACTGCTCGGGGCAAACGGAGCAACAAGACCAAGGCGACCCCTGCCACGCTGTCCGTGAATTTCTGCAATATCAGGGGACATCACTCTAACTTAAACGCTGTCCACTACCATCTCGAGACGGCGAGGCCGGCTCTGCTCTTTCTGATCGAGACGCAGGTGTCCTCTCCGGCTGATGTTTCATATCTATCTTACCCGGGGTACAAACTGGAACACTCCTTTGTGCCTCGGGCTGGAGTTTGCGTTTACGTCAGAGAGGACATCTGTTCTCGACGCCTCGGCAGACTTGAAGGTTTGGACCTGTCCATACTTAGGCTACGCGTAGACAGCGACGACCATAATGCCGAAACAGACCGACTTCTCGACCACGTCCAAATGGCTGCGGATTCGTTGCTACAGCAGATCCCCTCTGACACAACTGGTTACTTCGCCTACGCGGATTCCAGATGTGGAGGATCATGCACCTTCCCTGTTGGACCTTCTACTGACCTCTCCCCCGGACGGATATCAGATTTCCGTCGACGCCCCTTTAGGCTCCTCGGACCATTGTCTTGTCCGGAGTGTGGTGCCACTCACGCTGAAATCGCGGTTGCATTATGCAGGCTGCCGCCGTGTCTGGCGGGATGGGATGTGGTCTTTCTTTGCATCCTACCCTTGGGGTCGGGTTTGCTTCTCGCCGGACGATCTCAACGTTGTTGCGGATTCTGTCGCTGATGTGGTACTTCAGGGTATGGAACTTTTTATTTCTTCCTCTGTGGTGCCCATTGGAGGCAAATCTCAGCCATGGTTTGGTCGCTCCTGTAAAATAGCATCATGCTATAAGCAGGAGTGCTACCGAGCCTGGGCTGACGCATCAGCGTCCCGGGATGTAAACACCAGCGCTCTAAAAAAGAAGTATAATTCCGCCTCTAGGTCCTTCAAAAGAGTCATTGCCAAGGCAAAGTCAGAGCACATAGGCAGAATTGCCGAGAAAATAGTTCGCCTTCCTTCTGGAACCCGTGCATTCTGGTCTCTTGCCAAGGCTGTCCAGGGGAATTTCTGTCAGCCATCTCTTCCATCTCTGCACAGGGAGGACGACTCACTGGCCCATACCGCAAAAGAGAAAGCCGATCTTCTAGGCTCTTTCTTTGCGTCTAACTCGACTTTCGATGACGGGAGGAGTACGCCGCCGACCTACCCGTGGTGTGAGTGCTCCATGCCGGAAGTGCAGTTCACACAGCGCTCGGTTCGCAAAGCACTCCTCTCCCTGGACATCCACAAGTCGAGTGGGCCCGACGGAATCCCCCCAATTGAATTGAAAAAATGCTGAGGACGTGTGCTCCAGAGTTGGCACCGGTTTTAACGCGTCTTTTCCGGTACTCCTACTCCCTAGGCGTAGTCCTAAAATCATGGAAGACGGCTTTCGTCCACCCGATCCCTAAAAAAGGCGATCGCTCAGACCCGTCCAACTACCGGCCTATCGCCATCACCTCCTTGTTCTCCAAAACAATGGAATCCATTGTAAACTGCCAGCTCATGAGGTACCTTGAGGATCACCAGCTGATTAGTGACCGCCAATACGGTTTTCGCCGTGGTCGGTCAGCTGGTGATCTTCTGGTCTACCTAACTCACAGATGGGCGGAGGCAGTAGAGTCCAAGGGGGAGGCATTGGCCGTTAGTTTGGACATTGCGAAGGCCTTCGATCAGGTTTGGCACAAAGCGCTTCTTTCGAAGCTCCCTTCCTATGGGCTTCCCGAGAAATTGTGCGATTGGATCACCAGCTTTCTCGCAGATCGGAGCATCGAGGTCGTTGTAGACGGTGCAAGCTCCGATTGCGAGCCTATTAATGCTGGTGTTCCACAGGGCTGCGTGCTATCGCCAACGCTGTTTCTTCTGCATATCAATGATATGTTGCAAACCCGTAACATTCATTGCTATGCAGATGACAGCACTGGTGATGCTCTTTACACCGGTCGAGCCAATATTTCTCAGGAAAACGTCTTCGAGTGCCGGAACAAACTTGTGTCTGAAGTCGAGTCTTTGCTGAACAGAGTCTCGGATTGGGGGCGACTAAATCTAGTCCAGTTTAACCCCCAGTTTACAGCCCAGAGATGGAATACTGTTCCCATCTCTGGGCTGGGGCTCCCCAGTACCAGCTCCTTCCACTTGACCGCATCCAGCGCAGAGCGGCTCGAATCGTCGACGACCGAGTGCTTTCCGATCGGCTCGATTCACTGGCACTGCGAAGAGATGTTGCATCCCTTTGCATTTTCTTTCGCTTATACCATGGAGAGTACTCTGAGGAATTGTTCGCATTAATCCCAGCCGCCAAATTTCATGACCGCACTACGCGGCAAAGGTCCCGATACCATCCACACCATCTGGATGCTTGGCGGTCCACCACTGTACGTTTCAAAAGGAGTTTTCTTCCGCGTACAACCTCTCTGTGGAATAGTTTACCACCGGCGATTTTTCCGGACCGATACGACCTGGGGACCTTCAAAAAAAGAGCTAACTCCTTTCTAAAGGGCCGGCAACGCACCTGCAATTCCCCTGGTGTTGCGGTTGATCATGGGCGGCGGTAGTCACTTAACATCAGGTGAGCCGCATGCTCGTTTGCCCCCTATTCTATATAAAAAAAAAAGTTTCGCGTCACATTAATAAATTACCGAATAAATGAGGACTACTGTGACGCTCACTAGTGGCAACACTTGTCGACGTTTTATGTTCCTAGCTGTCAGAATAAATAATAAAAATGGTTAATTAAAAATTTGGATTTTTATTTTTTTCATACTTACGTATGAAATGTGATTCCATCCTGGTTTTCATTTCTGGAAGATTGGTTTTTACACCCTTTCACAACACAATTCGGCATTTTTCCTTTAAAAACTGCGTATTATTATAACGTGACACTCCGTGCGCTGGAATAGCTCGAATGAGAAGCTAAGGCGTAGTTTCGTTATATTTGTGTGCGTGAAACTGTGTATGTACAAGGCGAGGCGTAGTTTTACCTGCCTCAGTGCGTTGTTCGACGAGGCTCTGTCTTGAGTTTTTATTTCGTCTGAGATTAATATAGCAAAAAGAGGGTAGGGCCCAGAACCCTGCCTTGAGGAATTCCACGTGTAATACTACAATCGTCACTCAAAATATCGTCAACTTTGGTGCACTGAGTGCGATTTTGTAAGTAGTTGCTAAGCAATTGGAGTTGGGTACCTCTGATGCCTAATTTCTCTACAATTGCTAAAAGTTCGGGGAAAGAGACTGTATCAAACGCTTTCGCATGATCCAAATAATAGTTAAGATTTACACATAGATTTATATATTGTGCACAATAAAGAGTTTAAATATATAAATTAATTAAACGTTGCGAAATGATAAGTAAAATAGGTAAGGTACCTATTCTGACGGATCAAATAAACATATTTTTGCTACTATGCGAATTCTGTGCCTAACGCACGCAACGTGCAAGGTCACTCGTCGCGAATCGCGATTTAATGAATCGCTTGGAAGAAATAGGTAGGTAGTGTAAGCAACAAGTGTAAAAAACAAATGAACCTGAATATGATTGTATTCTAATTAGTTAAAAATATTGTAAACAAAGTTATAATTTAAGTGCTTTGTGATAACTTAAAATATTTTAATTACAAAAAAGTTTCCTACATCAATTTACCTACGTAAATTTCAACTAAGTTTTGTAATATAGTACATAGGTATTACTTCTGTATTTAAATTATTATGTAATTCTTTTTTGCTATAAGTATTTATGGCAAATATTTCCAATATGGACCATCGATTTCAAAGCCCATATTTTTTTTGTAGATAGTACTCACTAAAAGAGAGCGTTTTGCAAAGTTTTAGTTTGCGGAAACTTGCGGCTCATGAGATATTTTTTTTAAACTTTTCATACAAATTGGCGAATAACACGCAATTACAAAATAAATTTGACGAATGATTGATGTCAAACGTCAATTAGTGTAGGGTTCCGAAAATTTTGAAAGTATCGATACCTACTCGATACCAAGTATCGCATCAAAGTATCAATACTACTTGGTATCGAGTACATTTCGTTAATTTTGGAGACGAAAAATTATGACAAACCATTTAGATGCATATGAAGAGCTGATAAGTGCAATTAAATATGTATATAAAATAGAATAAAGTTTACTCTATTTTAGTTCCACGTTAGTACTAGTATTTCATCGTTTGCAACTTGTTTGTATTTCTTAATTAGTACAGCTTTTGTATTTGTATTTTATTGTTTGCAACTTTCTGTATTATCTAATTCTTACTACAATAAAGTGTTTTCTTGCTTATTTAATATCGAAAAAGCACCCAAAACCGAATCAGAGCACCCCACTATCACCTGCTCTTGTCTGCCCTACCCCGAAAGTGTATATAAGAGCCCGGAGGCGCGGAGGGAGAGCAGGGCCCGCCCGCCGTAGGGAAGGCCGAGCTCAGGTGCCTGTGCTTCCCTACGCTAGGGTGGAGGTACTGCTCATTCCGCAGCACCGGAGCTACCACGGAGCGCCGCAACACGACTTCCCCGCTTTTAACCCGCCCATCTCACTTCCATTCGCAGCTTCGGCTTTTTGGTCGCCTTCGGCGACCAGCTTCAGCCGCTACGGCGATCGCAGTGCCTACCCTTCCCTACGCTAGGGTGGAGGTACTGCTCATCCCGCAGCGCCGGAGCTGCCACGGAGCGCCGGAACACGACTTCCCCGCTTCTAACCCGCCCACCTCACTTCCCCGCTACTAACCCACCACACCACTTCCCCGCTACTAACCACACTCCACTCCCTCCTCATCTCATAAGCCCCACCTTTTTCTTCATTTAATCTAGTTCATTTTACCCCTCCTCCCCATATCCCCCCTCCATTTCATCAGTCGTACGGAAACGAGAATAATAATAAATAATATATTAAATTTTAACCATGAATATCTCCGAAACCATGGGGTTCCGCAAGGTGGGGATTGCACAGGGGGGTAGCCATCCCCCCTCCCACCCCTAAAATCTCATAAATCGATGGTCCATATTGGAAAGTTAAAGTCTCCAATAATAACGAAATGTACTCGATACCAAGTAGTATTGATACTTTTGATGTGATACTTGGTATCGAGTAGGTATCGAGATTTTCAAAATTTTCGGAACCCTCTACACTAATTTAATAGTGAAGTGATTGACGTTTGACATCAATTATTTGTCATTAAGTGTTAGTTTTTCTATATTATAGTTTCGTTTTTTTTATATATTGTGTGTAATTAGTATTAATTTGTAAATATTATGATTTAATTTCATTCATTAGAAAAAATGTTGGCGATTATTTGTCAAATTTATTTTGTAATTGCGTGTTATTTGCCAATTAATATGAAAAGTAAAAAAATATATATCTCACAAACCGTAAGTGTCCGCAACCTAAAACTTTGCAAAACGCTTTCTTTTAGTGAGTACTATCTACAAAAAAATATGGGCATTTAAATCGATGGTCCATATTGGAAATTTTAACCGTATTTATTTAACAAAAAAAATGAAATAAATTTACCTTTCATTATCCTTAGGTAATTTAAAAATAATATATATGAATCCTTTTGTTTTCTCATTATGCATCCATCCGCGCAACCATTATAGTACATTCGAAGTTTTGCCATTATAATTTATTAAATAGATAGGTTATATATATACACGTATATTATTTTTAAATAACATTAATTTTTTTCCACTATTTTATCCTACAATTAAACTAAACACAAAAATTACAAAAAATATTTACAAAAAATTACAGCGTTAAAATAGATCAATCGCCAAGAACGCGCTAGCCCCGACCGCGTATTACACCCCGGGTGAATCGCGATTTTAGGTAGTTATTTCACGCAGGTAGCAAGAGTAACAGGGGCCTGCTACAACCAACCAACCAACAAACAAGACTAAAAATTGGTTGTCTTTGTTTGTGTAGGTTGTCAATGTGTGCATTAATATTGTTGTACGGTAATAGTTTATCGATATCGATCAAAATGAACGTTAAATAAAATGCGACAATATTTTATATTGTACATATATCATACATTATCCTTTCCTATTTTATATATAAGTTTTCAGGTTGGAAACGTACAAGATTTACAGAAAATGTATTAGACCGGGTTTGTTTTATAGGTACATGTTTTTTGTTGAGTATCATGACGGCCTATTCATATTCCACTTCTGGTTCACTTATACGTCTATCTTACTATAAGCCAGATGGGTTGGTGAGGCAGAGGGATTCATTTGTGTTTTCGGATTGATTTATTCAATACTAGCGTAGAAATAATTGGTACGAAATGATATTTTTATCTCATAGATTATTATAAATACATAAATTGCCGAAAATTAAAAAAAATCCAGGCGATAAGCAAGGCGACTATACAGCCCGACACAAACTTTTAGATGGCGGCCGGCAATGTGTGGCCTGTCACTGCTCAGGGTTGCTAGAAAGTCACAAACAACGCCCTCATTTACTCTCTATTTATGTTATGTTTTTCTAAAATAGCAAATGGATTGTATACCGTAAGTGTAACAGTTGTAAAACCACGTGGCAGCTTTTGCTGTCACACAGATGGGCCGGCACAAACCGGAGTGGTACCACGACCTCACAGAATACCAGCGTAAAGCAGAGAGTTATTTCTGTGTTTCGCTTGGTGAATGCAGGTGGCCGGAGGCCCAATCCCCCCCCCCTTAATATGGTAACGGAATTAAGAGAAGATCTACCCCAGGAGGGTACCAGCACCCCTGGTGACGAAGTATCTTGACTCATGCCAATATCTCAAGTTGCCTGAATTTCGCGGTATGTCACATGTCGATCGTCCTCAATCAGCTTACGCACAGCATCAACGTTTTCTTGGGAGACTGCAGTTTTTGGACGACCTTGACGGGGATCATCACTGAGCTTGACACGTCCACGTTGAAATTTAGCAAACCAGCCATAAATTGTGGTTTTGGATGGGGCTTCATCACCAAATGCAGAAATCATCCGGTCAACACACTGTTTTTGTGTTAAACTACTTCGAAAGTCATAATAAATCATCGCTCTTGAATTTTCTCGAGTCAATTCCATTTTCTCAACGACTAAACAAGTTTGACAAAACCTTGTGACAAGACCGAGAATCTTTTTTTTAAAATAAATAAATGGTATTCGATTTTTAAAACCAAGGAGTTTTCAATTAAAAAGATTTTAATATGACAGGAACAGCGGAAATATTCCATTCCCGATACTTTTAGTGCAGCCTAGTATAGTGGTGTGAATTTCGAGGGTCCAATTAGCATCTGAAATTCCAAGGGTCGAGATTATGAATCATCTAAAGGATATATTTGTCTCTTTGTATGTATGGCGACCAAGGCCATACATTTGGAAATGATTAGCGATCTATCGGCCCAACGTTTGATTGCTGACTTTAAACGATTTGTGGCTCGACTATATTTCTTAGCGTCTCATAGAGTCCCTAAGCCGAACTCGAACCCGAACTCCTATACTCCCTGAAACGACACTCAGTCCTTATTTCAAGACGCAAGAGTCTCGCACGCTTGATCTCGTTCTTGCTCCAATCTTGCACGGTCAGCCTTGGTCTTGGTCTTGCTAAAATTAGGCGGGCTTGGTCTTCCAAAAATGCAAGATTTGCCCAAAATCGGTCTTGGCCTTGCAGTCTTGGTCAAAAATTTGCCTGAAGTAGTGTTGCCCAGGGCAACACTACTTCACACATGTATCGATTGATTGTAAGTGTAAATTGCAAATACCAAAATGGCTAAGGGATAATATGTCCATTTATATTCATAATATTACCAACACACATTAAGAAATATGTTTTAAACTGGTTGCATTACAAAAAAAAATAATGTAGGTATGAGCCGCGCAGATAGAGAATAGATCTGTAAATGGCGTACGCTCACATGCGTTCTCGCTCACTCTCTATCGCTGTCTATATTCACGCAGTGAAATACGCACTACAAAATAATAGTCAGTCAAGATTCGCTTTCCACGTTACTTGACGCACTCCGATTTATTGTTAAATTCGTCCCGTTATTTTGTTGTTTTCGTTAATATTCATAGTTGTTTTTGTTGAGTTTAATTGTTATTTGTTTGCGTTACGTTTGGTTGTTATTTATGCCAATAAAGTATGACATTGACAGGTACCGTTTGTACTACTAAGAAATTCAGGACTTCATAGGCGTGATTTTACTGACAGCTGTCGCAGAGATCAAGCTATCTTTTATGAACTATATAAGTTCAGTGTCGCTCTATAACGATAACTGACAGTAATACTAATATTTTACTCTTATTTCAGGTAAACTTGCAGAACAAACCAACACCAAGCTCCGTACGCCGAGTAAGGGCAGAAAAGGCAAAAATAATACGCGTCTCCCCATGGACAACTTCGATATATGTGCCATTAGAAATCGACCATCGAAAGGAGATACCTACGCTGAACAAGATTCTGGCGTCAGCAAAAGCTGAATTAAACTATAAAGGCTCCAAAACGACATTAAGAAAGATTTTAAAAGAAAAGCTCGGATTTAAATTTAAAAAATGCCGCCAGAACCGAATGGCGCTCATAGAGCGCGATAATATAAAAGCGTGGCGAGTTAAATATTTACGCCGCCTCAGACAAAATGATGCCATGGGTGCGGTAAAAAAGAAAGTAGCATATATGGATGAGTCGTGGATCCATGTCCATTATACTGTCAACAAGTGCTGGCAGTCATCCACCGAAAAAGGCGTTCGCAAAAATGATAGTCCTGGACAAAGGAGGGTGATGGTTCATGCCGGCTCAGAGGATGGGTTTGTGGAGGGTGCAAGATTTCAGAAGTGGGATAAAATCATGCCGATTTTACCTAAGGAGGAAACGGAGGGTGTCCGTACCCGAAGTCAACGCCAGCAAGAGACGGACCAAAGAAGATTTGGTGGTGCAACGCCGCAGACGTCGGAGGGCCAGCCACCGGCTGCAGGCCCGTCAGTAGCCCCTACATCTGCAGCAGGCTCGCCGACAGGAGGAACAGGCTCGCCAGCAGGCGGAAAAGGGTTGCCAGCACGGAACAGGCACACCGATTGTAAGAGCAGCTGCGGGGCGGACAAGAAGAACAGACCCGCTGACAGGAGGAACAGGTCCGCCGCTTAGAAGAGCAGCTCAAACGCGACAAGGAAGAGCAGATGCTCCTCATGAAGGACCTTCATGCTACCTTCGGGAAAGAGATAAGGGAGGTGAAGGACAAGGTTGCTCAACATGATAATCGCCTGTCGGAAGCTTAGACCCAAATCAACCAAGTTAAGAAAACGCTGTGTGAACTCAAACTTGGAGATGGAATTGCAGCCCCCGCAGTAGCTACAACACCTTCACTACGTGGCTTCAAAGTGCCACCGTTCGACGGGACTTCTTCCTGGTCAGCCTACAAAATCCAGTTTGTTATGAAGGCGAACGGCTGGAATAAAAGTCAGGCTATGACTGCTCTCACACTAGGCCCGCGCGACCAGGCCTTAACAGTTCTGGAAGCTCTCGGTGAGGAAGTGACTTATGAGCAACTCCTTGAGGCATTGGAGGCGAGATACGGCGACGCTCTACTGGAACACGTCTTTTGTGCGCAGCTTAAAGATCGCGTGCAGCGCATCAACAAAAACCTGCAGCAGTGGGCTCTACAGGTGGAGAAGCTGGTGCGAAAAGCATACCGGTCTGTACCTGCGCTCATTGAAGGGAACCTGGTGCAGACATTCATCGACGGCATCCGCGATCTGGATGTCAGAGCTACTGTGAGGCTCGGGCACCACGAGACGCTTAAGGACGCCTTGGTCCATGCACTAGAAGTGGAAGCCGTGCGGCAGGATCATCGTTCCCATCGCGTCAGGGAGGTTGCAGCAGCTACCGTTCGCGACTGCAGCAAAGGATACAGCCCTAGGTGCTATGGTTGTGGGGAAAAGGGCCACCTTCGATCCAGCTGCCCTAAGCGAACCCTAGAAAGGGAAGGTGAACGATCTCAAGAGGGTAGTGCGGCCAACAGCACCGCCCAGCAGCAGCAGGGAAACGAGTAAAAGCCAGAACTGCGGGTCGGGTGCTGGCTGATGTTAAAAGAGCCCCAAAGATCTCGATCTCACAAACCCACGATGGGAACAGTCTAATCATCAAGGGCGAGGTCAACGGAACGCCATGTAAACTGACCATAGACACTGGAGCCTCTCGTACGGTTGTTAGTTCCCAACTAATAAGTCAGTTCCTTGGGGATTCCGCATACAACCGAGAACGCATTAATTTGGTAACAGCCACCGGTAAGCGTATACTCGTCCGTGGAGAGAAGTAGATGGAGTTGAAGCTAGGCAACGTGATCTAACTGCATAATGTCATCGTGGCTGATATAATGAACGACTGCATCCTAGGCCTAGACTTTATGAGGAATAATTGTTGTGAGATCGACGTTAAGCAAGGTGTTTTGAAATGTGGACAGGAGGAACTTTTTATGGAAGGTGCATTACCAGGGAACGTGTTAAGAAGATTGTTCTTCCGCCGAGATCGGAAACGATTGTTCCGGTTAGTCGTCCTGGAAACGCTGGGCAACCTCACCGTTGTGTACTTGTGGAAGGGGTAAACAATGACCTTCCATGGATAGTAGCTCGAACCTTGGTCACAACCACTGACATCTCAGCAGTACGTGTGCTGAACCTTTGTGACCGGGAACAGATTACAGAAAAAGGCACACTGGTTGGTACTTGTGAGGAAGTGGATTGGTTACGGCGGTGCCAATATATATCGAGTGGGACCCCCAGCAAGGATTCAGAAACGAGAGTGATCACACTTTTGGAAGACTGTCGCAGTGTTCTCTCCCCGAACGAATTGGTCAAGGCGAAGAAGTTGTTACTCAAGTACGCCGATGTAGTCTCATCAAAAGATGCTGACATGGGAAAGACTGGCTTAATTTAACACAAAATAAACACAGGAGAAGAATTGCCTATCCGTCAGTGGCCAAGAAGATTGCCGGTAGCACGTGAAAAGGAAGTGGAAACCATGATTGAGGGAATGGTGAAGGATGGTGTTATTGAACCTTCATCCAGTCCATGGTGTTCACCCGTGGTGCTGGTGAGGAAGAAGGATGGAAGCATGCGGTTCTGTGTTGATTACCGCCGTCTGAACGACGTTACAAAGAAGGACAGCTATCCCTTGCCAAGAATTGATGACACGCTGGACATGCTTACAGGAGTAAAGTGGTTTAGCACGCTGCATCTAAAAAGTGCCTACTGGCAAGTTGAAATTGACCCTAAGGACAAGGAGAAAACTGCGTTCTCGAAGGGAAAGGGTCTGTGGCAATTTAAAGTAATGCCGTTCGGGTGGTGCAATGCTCCAGCAACGTTTGAAAGACTGATGGAACTTGTACTTACCGGCTAATTGGCGATATCTGTCTGGTCTACTTGAATGACATCATCATCGTAGGTCGGACGTTTGAGGAACACCTTTAAAACCTGGAACGCGTGCTTATGAAGATTCAGAGTGCCAACCTCAAGTTGAGTCCGAGGAAATGTTCACTATTCAAACGGCAAGATAACTTTTTGGGGTATGTAGTATCGGAAGAAGGTACCCGCACGGATTCAGAGAAAATCGCCGCTGTCGAGGATTGGCCGGTTCCAAAAGACAAGACGCAGGTTAGAGCATTTTTGGATTTGTGCTCCTATTACCGGCGATTTGTGAAGAACTTTGCAGATATAGCCAAACCTCTGCACAAGCTAACCGAGGAGAAGCGACATTTCTGCTGGGATGAAAGTTGCAATATCGCATTCCAGGAGCTCAAGGACCGTATGTGCAAAACACCTATTTTGGGATACCCTGATGCAAGCAAAGAATTTATAGTTGACACAGACGCAAGTGATATAGGACTTGGCGGTGTGTTGTCTCAACGGAATGGTGACCAAGAGGTCGTGATAGCGTACTTCAGCAAGTCGTTGTCAAAACCGGAAAGGAACTATTGTGTCACAAGACGCGAATTGCTTGCTGTGGTAAAGTCGTTGCAGCATTTTAGCAAATATCTTCTGGGACGAAAATTTCGCTTAAGAACTGACCATGCTGCACTAAAATGGCTATTGCAGTTTAAAAATCCAGAAGGACAGGTTGCGAGGTGGATTGAACTAATGCAAGAATACGACTTTGAGATCGAACATCGCAGCGGGAAATCTCATGGCAACGCAGATGCATTGTCACGAAGACCTTGTGCTGAAGATTGCAAACATTGTACTAGGCAGGAGAGTAAGGAAGTGGTATCCGTGAGGATGCTCAGGACAGACCATCTCAGCAACGAGTGGAAGGACAGCTTACAACATGCACAGCAGGAAGATCCGGACATCAAGCCGATTCTGTAATGGATGAAGGCCAGTACTCCCAAGCCCAAGTGGAGCGACGTCTCAGCAATGAGTTCGACCACTAAAAGCTATTGACCCCAATGGGACAGCTTGCTGCTTCAGGATGGAGTTCTGTGCCGTAAATGGGAAAATGTTCGGAGAGACAGCTGTCACTTGCAAATGGTTGTCCCTAAAGCTAAAGTACCGGATGTTCTACAGCTGTACCATAATGATTGTTCCGGAGGCCATCTGGGAGTTAAACGAACTCTACTGAAGATCCGAGACCGGTTTTACTGGGTCCACTGTCGAAACGATATCGAGGACTGGTGTCGCAAATGTACAAGTTGTGCGGCTGTAAAGGGACCTCAGACTCGTAGTAGAGGTGCATTGAAGTTGTACAATGTTGGTGCACCATGGGAGAGAATAGCCATTGACGTGGCGGGGCCGTATCCGGAGAGTGAAAGCGGTAACAAGCATGGTTGTGATGGATTACTTCACTAAGTGGCCAGAAGTCTTCGCCATTCCAAATCAAGACGCTTTAACAGTTGCGGATAAACTAGTTCATGGAGTCTTCTGTCGTTTTGGAGTACTTTGGAGATTCACAGCGATCAAGGAAGGAATTTTGAGTCTCAAATATTCCAGAAAACTTGCCGAGTTATGGGTACTCATAAAACAAGAACGACTTCTTATCACCCGCAATCTCATGGAATGGTAGAACGATTTAATCAGACATTGGAGAGGTACCTACCAAAAGTTGTAGACACTCGGCAACGAGATTGCGACAAGCACATACAACCGTTTTTGTTGTCATATTGAAGCGCTGTTACGAAAGTACAGCAGTGACACCAGCTTTCGCAAACTTTGGAAGAGAATTACGGCTGCCTGCAGACCTGATCACCGGGATACCACCTGATGCTCCACGCAGTATAACCGATTATGCAAATGACTTGCGGAACAAAATGAATGACGTTTATGAGCACGTCAGACAATCGGGCCAGCAAATGTCTGAAAAGATGAAAACCCGGTACGACCGCAAAATGAACATCAAAGGGTTCGACGAAGGTTCACTTGTGTGGTTGCACAATCCAGTCCGCAGCAAAGGGAAATCTCCTAAGCTTCAAGCTAAATGGGACGGCCCGTACCGGATTGTGGCCAGGATCAACGATGTAACCTACCGGATACAGAAAGGCGCGAGAGGGACTCCTAAGATCGTCCATGTGGATCACCTGGCGCGTGATTATGGGGCCGGTGATGCTCGGGACGAGCATGTCTTAGGATGGGGCAGTGTTACGCGCCTAAGTCGATGGCACTAGCGCCATCTTGTGTCAGAGACGAGAGCGAGGGGAGCTTTCCAGAAAATGACATCACTAATCTTTCAACCGACAGCGCCATCTAGTCTCGAACCGAAGAACTAAACTTCTAGAAGTTGAAACTCGAACTCTCGGTACCTTGCGTGTGTTTACTTGAATATTCTGGATATTTCGGTGTTAATTTATATTTATAGGCGCTGCAAGATGCGATCGAGGAAGTATTGAAGTTGGCGAGACAAGCGAAGCTTCGGAGCGGAATAAAGTGAATCAGTGTGATTAATTATTAGTGTTTTTAACTTTAATTAGTGTAAAGTGAATTAAAGTGTTGATTTAGATAATTCTATCGGCAATTTTTAGTGTCACGAACCTCAAGCTCGTAACACTAATAAGAGTTGCGTTAAATCAAATTAACTTAATAAGAGGGCATATGCGTTTCGCGTCGAAAACTACATGTTTTAGGGTTTTTCCAAGGGCGATATCCTAACGATGTGAGGAGATTATTTGCCGAAAATTAGGGTTTTAGAAATATGAAGTCTTTATTTAGTACATAGCAATGCAAAATCATAGTTTTTACTGACGGCTTTTTAGAGAGAAGACAATCCCTTCACAGCGTTTTACGAAAATATGCGTCAGAGTTATCTTTCAGGTTGAATACAACCATTATTATAAGCTAAAATATTT
Source organism: Parnassius smintheus behrii (assembly GCA_036936625.1). Lineage (NCBI taxonomy): Eukaryota > Metazoa > Arthropoda > Insecta > Lepidoptera > Papilionidae > Parnassius > Parnassius smintheus. The sequence goes on from JAUPFT010000015.1 coordinate 44,217,944, forward strand.
TATTTTAAGCGTTAGTATAATAGAATATATAGTCTTTTAGTGTATAGCAAAACCTAAATTACGAATATATTTCGATTTAATATTATAAAACAATATTATAAAATCACCAAAACTGTCTATTTCAATATAATTTTTTTCCGTGTATTTAGTTATAAATATATCTATTTTAATTATTTTATCAAAATACATGTAATGTTAAACATGCAAAAAAAGTTTTAGCTGGTTTTATTTTGTCAATTTTTTTATATAATTATTTTAAAAATACTCTAAATCATCATGCACAGACGCTGTCCGTTCAGTACGCTCCGGGTAATCCCAACGACAGGATGTATCACTTTTTCTCACCGACACCGCGCGATCGCGTTGATACACCGATAGGGATATACTACACTATACTATAACTAGCTAACTTTAGCACCATCAAGCATTTGAAACGATTGAGACTTTTTTAAGCGGTATTTTTGGTAGTAAGTAATTTTGAAATATGTTTATGGTAATGGTAATATTTAAATAATAAATGATTTAATGGTAGCAAATTTATATTTCATACATATTTTTTTAGAAATGGGTAATAAACATAAGCAATTCGGCTCTAGTAAAAATACAAAATCGTTGGCTTTCACCTTTGGCTCCGTGGCGGAGTGACTTGATAATGAGTTGTAGCGCTGAGCGCCGCGGGCGCGAATCCCAGACGGAACAAAAATTTCTGTAACCTACAAATAATTGTTCCGGGTCTGTATGTTTGTCGTTTTGAAATTAATATATTTAAACTGCCTCCACGATGTACTTAGGAAAAATTCCTAGTGTGGAGATAACGTTATGATTAAACAAAGACATAAAAAAGATATGAGCCGTGCTTGAGTTGAGTAGCTCAAGGGCGAAGTGTTCGCCATAAACGCGAGCAATCCGGGTTCGATCCCCGCTGACACTAATGAAATTGTTAGTTTGATGAATTATGTTTACATTATGAAACAGAATAAAAGTTTATCAAATGATATATATTTTATATACCTAGTACATATTTTAATTAGAACATATTTTATAATATTGAGTATATTATAAAATATGTTCTAATTAAAAATATGTATATGTATAGGCTGAAAATGTAAATCCGACTTCAATGTACTAAAAGAATAAAACAATTTCAACATATTAGCCTCCAATTTCTATTTTCTATATACTATATTATGTGGAAATTATTTTTTATTATTTTAGTTCTAATAATATAAAAATGATTCGTGCAACTAAAGCCGACTTTCCACTATGGGATATAATATAATTTACATTACATCTCGATATATAAATTAATATCGCTCACCGTACTTTTAAATGGAACCGTTTCCACTGAGATATAATATATATTACATCCCAAACTATAAATATTTTTTCGATCGACCGAGCGATATTTTCGTATTATATTTCACCTCCTGTACCCCGCACACCCTTCCGCACCCCCGCTACGTCCTCAGATCATCCAATGACGAACGCACACTGGTTAAAAGATATACCTCACAGTGTGAAGGGTAATCGTGGGATATAATTTATATTTCGGGATGTATTATATCCCATAGTGGAAAGCCAGCTTAAAAGCAGCGTCGAACTCGCCCTGACACGCACACAGAGGTAACATTGTAGTGTGCGTCAATATTACGCCGTTCCAAAGCGATCGCGTAGATTTCTACTTGGACATATTTGAATATGCGCTCTTAAGGTGAATCCCTGACCAAAATGTTGCGAAAGTGCGTTTTTCAGACTCTATTATCTCATTAGTTATGAAAAATAAACTACATATAAAAGTACATTATTAATGTTCGATATCTTATCACCGCATTCCACGTTCTAATTTATTTTTATGTGTTATAAAATTCTTAACACGAATGGATAGATAATTAAAAAATCTATATTCTCCATGTTTTATTTAAATTTTTAAGTTCGTTTTTTCTCTTTTAATTGAAATAATTCCGAAAATTGTGTGACTTCTATGATAAAGAGGCGTGCGGAGAGTGCGGGCGGCATTACACTGTGTGCGTTCGTAGGAGGTGGCCGCGTCGCTGGTCACCGCGTCCGTATTTCGCCGCAAACATAATATTATTTGAGTACCTACCAACCGATGCGCTTACGTCACGGTATATTGTAACTCGGCCGTATCTTAGAAATAAATCTTACAGCCGTGCGGTACGTAAACATGCGATAGGGATGCCTGCCTCCAGCATTTTTACATTTGCCCATTGATTTATGTGTTTTATGACTCAATGCATTTTCCTACTTTGTGTTTCCATTTACTTTTATGATTGTACTTAAATATACTTTTTATATAAACAAATATATAGGTACTTTGTGAATTGAATAGGAAGTGTTCAATAAAAATGCGTGTCGTTTTATGATTGGTAGATTTATTTAAAAAACCATGTTTATGTTTGAATAACAAATCGGTCTTATAAATTTGCGGCCGAAAAATATTTGCGCCTCGGCTAAGACGTACGAAATGCTTTATTATTAAAATTTTAAATATAAAAAATCCGCATCATAATATAAAACTTAATTAAAATTGTTTTGGGAAACATGGACAAGTTGGAGTAAAGGAATATCTTTTACTTGGTTATAGATACCTGCAACTACTTTACAATTTATATGTTTGGTTTTAAATGAAGTTTGGATTTATTATTTTTTTATTTCTATTCTATTTTCTGAAAGGGTCCTAGGAAAGGAATTATCCACCGCGCTGCCCCACTGCGCGTTGGCGAACTTTGCATGTCTTCGAAATATTTTTTTTCTTATTTCTCAGACATGCAGGTTTCCTCACAATGTTGTCCTTCACCACTGAGCACGTGGTAAATCAACACTTAAAATTGCAATTACAATATTATTGGTGCCGGCGGGGATCGAACCCGGTTTGCTCGCACACTGTGAAAATTTTAGCAAGCGCTAACCATCTGAGCTACCACGGCTCCTTTCCTCTCAAGCTAGAGACTTTATTTTATTTATCGTCAGGCCTGTTAGTCTTGGTTGGTGTGTTGGATATTCAACATATTGGTCCACCAATTCAGAATGACATTTTTAGCATTTTATTACGCTTTAGGCAATATAAATACGTGGGTTGTGCGGACCTTGAGAAAATGTTTCGGAATTTTCTTGTACAACCAGATCAACGAGATTTACAATTGATATTATGGCGTAAATTTCCGTCGGACCCAATACGTGTATATCGCCTAAACACCGTGACGTATGGCACTGCGTCTGCGCCATACCTTAGTATGAGATGTTTACGCCAGCTTGCGCTGGAATGTAAGGATCAGCAGGTTGCGAGAGTAATCTGAGAGGATTTTTTCGTTGATGACGTCATCCTAGGTGGCAATGATTTAAATAGCTTACTCGATACCTGTGAGAAGTTACGATACTTAATACTTTAAACTCGGCTTGTTTGCCGTTGCATAAGTGGTTGTTTAACGTTGATATCAGTGACCACGACGTATCTAAAGACTTGTCATTAGGCGAACATTGCCAAACTAAGACTTTAGGAGTGGGTTGGTATAATAAAAGTGATGAACTTCATTTTACCACACAAGTAGTTAGACCGAATTTACTAAATAAACGTACAATGTTGTCGATAATCGCACAAATATACGATCCTCTAGGAATTTTAACACTGGCTGTCGTAGTAGCTAAAATATTGATGCAAAAAGTGTGGTTGTGCAAGATAAATTGGGATGATCCCGTTCCCAGTGATATTGCGTTATCCTGGGAAACATTTATTGACACACTTCAATATTTGCATAACCTACGTATTCTGCGTCATGTTATGAGAGCACACACACAGTTTATAGAATTACACGTATTCACGGACGCTTCGCAGAGTGCGTATGGTGCATGTGCATATGTTCGCACCTACTCTGATGACTCATCGGTGACTATTAGATTATTGTGTGCAAAGAGTAAAGTTGCACCGATTAAACCAGTCAGCATACCCCGACTAGAACTGTGCGGGGCTTTAATAGGCGCACGATTATATAGGAAAATTATCGAGTCATTGCGTGTTAATTTCCACAAAATTTACTTTTGGACAGACTCAACTATTGTCCTTGGATGGCTACGTATGTCACCACATTCGTTAAAAACATTCGTTCAAAATAGAATAGTGGAGATTAATGAAATAACAAGTAATGCGTTATGGTTACATGTAGGAACCAAAAATAACCCAGCGGATCTGGTCTCGCGCGGTCTTAGTCTTGATGTACTCATTGACAGTAATCTGTGGTGGAGCGGACCTGAGTTCTTAAAAAATTCTGAGTCGGCATGGTCACAGCAATTTTCGACTACACACTCCGACTTACCAGAACTAAAATCACAAACGACAACGGTTATGGTTTGTGATGTAACAAAGAATAAAATTATTAATTTTGAAAGGTTTCGTTCTTATCAGCGTATCGTGCGCGCCGGCGCTTACCTGTTGCGATACATACATAACTTACGCACACCAAAGAAAAATCGTACACAGGGGCCGTTATCAGTAGATGAATTGAATGACTCATTACAGTCGTTACCGCGTCTTGCTCAACGCAAATCGTTTCCGATGGAATATGATAAGTTAAAACGTAACTTACCTTTAAAAACTTCAGGTGCGATTTCTAGGCTTAATATATTTCTAGATGAAAGGGACATAATTAGAGTAGGTGGCCGTCTTAGTAACTCGCCTGACTTTAATTACGACAAGAAGCACCCGATACTTTTATCAAGTAAACACAACTTCACACAATTGTTGTTTCAACATCAACACAAAGAGCTTCTTCATGCTTGTCCCCAGCAGCTTTTGGCCACCGTGCGTGAGAATTGGTGGCCGTTAGGGGGTAGAAACCTAGCTAGAAAGGTTGTCCACCAAGGTGTCCGCTGCACTTGAATGAAAGGTAAAACCCTAACGCCAATCATGGGCAACCTTTCGTCTGAACGAATAGAACCTGGTTTTTTGCAGTAATTAATCGTTACCATTATGCCGAAAGTGATTAAAAGTGCTGGCAGGGATGTTATTTTGAAGGTCAAACGTGCTTGTGAAGAAGAACGAGACAATAACGAGTCTATAGTACCGTTTTCCAAAGTTAGAGCCCGCGTTGCATATTTAACAGGTAATTTTTGGGGATGCCATTACAATAAATTTCCCCAATTTTCTCTATTTGTTCCTTTTTAATTTCCTCGTGTCATTAATATCATGTATTTATAATGCATTGTTTTTATTTTGTTTTAGGTGTTTCTGAACGCACCGTCACCCAGATAAGTCAAGAGGGTAATATAGCAGAAGCTTCATCTTCTAAAATTGTGACGCCGGGAAAAACTAGGAACCGAAGGAAAAAAATTTATGATTTAGACGATTTCGATACGTGCGCTATAAGGCATTTAATTCAATCATTTTACGTCGTGAAGAAGGAGATTCCTACCATAAATAAACTTTGGTTGGAATTGAAAACTGATATTGGTTTTAAATATGGCAGAACATCGTTGAGGAGTATTTTAAAGACTATGGGCTACAAATACAAAAGGTGCCAGTCTAAACGAAAAGTATTGGTAGAACGCAGTGATATTGCAGCTTGGAGAGCAAAATATATTCTGAGGTTGCGCAAGAATCGTCAGGAAGAAAATCGACCGGTAATTTATGTTTACGAAACGTATATACATGCTTCATACCACCTTCAAAAATGTTGGCAATCGAAGGAGCAGCCTGGTATTCTTGCTTCTGATAGCGTCGGTGCAAGATGGATAATAGCCCATGGTGAAGGTAAAACTGGGTTTGTTGAAAACGGACTGCTGCTGTTCAGGTCTAACTCCAAATCGAATGACTATCATGACGATATGAATTCAGCTAACTTCATGCGGTGGATGAAAGAAAAAATTGTGCCGAATCTTCCAACGAATTGCATTGTAGTGATGGATAATGCGTCATACCACTGCACACAGATCAACAAGGCGCCTACAATTGGCAATACAAAAGCAGAGCTCCAAGGATGGCTTACGAGAAATGGTATTACATTTGAAGACTGTCGGACAAAAGCGCAATTATACGAATTAATTAAAAAATACAAAGGAGACCCACAGTACGAAATAGATCAAATGCTAAATGAATATGGACATGAGGTTCTCCGTTTGCCGCCTTACCACTGCGATTTAAATCCCATAGAAAAAATTTGGGCAATAGTAAAGAGACGCATTGCAGAGAAAAATATCACTCAAGCTCCTAGCGAAATAGCTGCTATTACTGAGGCGGCGTTTAGAACAGTAACGACAGAAGAATGGTTCAACGTATGCCAACATGTAGAAAAAATAGAAGACAAAATATTTCCAATCAGATAGGCTGATGGATATGGAAATGAATGAATTTGTAATTAATGTTACAGGTGACACATCCGAGTCATCTGATGAAGACTCTAGCATGGATTCTGATGAAGATATGCGAATGGAAGGCGTTGATCCACTGCAGGACCATTGTTACGCCAAATTTATAAATAATAATAGGTATACAATAAAAGATTTACAAGGTTTCCTTGGACTTTTTATTTCGTTCTTTATAATAAATATTATAATGCTATTTCAGTTGTTTCAAAATACCTTTTTGGAAAAATTTATTATAGACAAAATATCAGTAGTCATTAATCTTAGTATTAGTCCTTTTTATACACGCATATAATAGGTACCTGTAATTGTGTAAAAAAAATTGTAGTGGCGTAGTTAAACTTGTGTAGTGAGGTATCAAACTTATGAAAGTTAGAATCAAGAAATATATTTATTACGCGGATCTTAAACAATAAATATGGGGTTTAAAAAATTATTAGGTCTTTGTAAGTTTAGGCTGAACATTACAGTTTTTTTAATTGAGATTTGGTAATCAATTAGGTAATTTATGTAATTTGATATAATTATACAATTCCAGTAATAAGATTAAACGAAGGAAAAAATATTAGTTAAGCTGGCAACATTAAGCACGGCATCAGTCGCGCGCAGAATTATCTTGCGCTCACTCTACGAAAGAGAGTAAAGCGTAGACAGTAGGCATGTGACCGATATATCAAAACGTAACTAATAACGTTATGTTATCAAGTATCATATCATATCGATAAACCTAAGTACAAAACCGTTATCACATATCCAACAAAAACCATATACATAACCAACGTATGAAAACGAAACCGAAATGTATAACGCAAACTGTGGAACGCTCTCCTAAAACGGCCAACTAACCGATAATCTTCGTTGATATTCGTTGCTTGTCATTCTTGCAACGATAGTTTAAATAAGTATAGAGACATGAAGCGAATATGGATATCGTTGCCATGTTTTGGTAGTTATCACACAACGGTGCACATTGCGAAATATAATATATAGCTAACGCAATTAGGTCGAATTTTAAATAGTTAAAACTGCCTAAATTTTAAGTTTGTGTAGTTGTGAGAGTTATCAAATTTCAAATAATCTTTAGCTCATTAGGCACAAGGCTTAGATTTGTAAAACGTAAAACGCAAAAACTGGAAAGATATGCCAACACGGCCCACGAACTAAACCGATGCGATTTCCTTTGTTGATATTTATTGTGTCTTGTTCTTGCGACGGTATCATAAATTCGAATAGAGAGGATTTCTGTTTTGGTAGTTTTAGTTTCACACGGTACACAATGGACATCTGGATATAATTACCTAAAGCAAAAAGGTCGAATTTCAAATGGTTAAAATTACCTAATTTTTAAGTTTGTGTAGTTGTGAGAGTTATTAATTTTGGTTCACTTTGATTAGAGCCAATCTTTACTACTTGATATCTATTGGATAAATATGAAGCAAAAATTTTCAATGCGGATCCGGAAATACCCATATATTTCAATTTACACAGTAACAGTTCATGACTAACTGTATCAAATGCTTTTTTAAGGTCTATAAAAATACCGAGTACTATTTGTTTTTTGTCTATGCTAACTTTGATTTTTGTTACTAAATCTGTTGTAGCTGAAAGAGTGTTCGATTTCGGTCTAAAGCCATGTTGTTTATCGTATAATATTTTTTTAGAATTTAAATAGTTTGCAAGACGATTATATAACACACGCTCGAAAATTTTGGATAGTACTGGTAATATTGAGATTGGTCTGTAATTTCCGGGATCTGATCTAGTTCCTGTTTTATATATCGGAGTTACTTTTGCTACTTTTAAACTGTCTGGAAATACGCCTTGTTCAAAGCAGTTATTGATGCAGTTTACAAGCTCATCAGCAATTACGTTCTTGATACATTTTATAGATTTCGTACTTACCCCGTCTAATCCAGTGCTAGTGTTAGGATTTAAATCATCTATAATTTTGTCGATTTCGTGTAGAGATACGGGTGACCAATAGGATATAACATTACTTCCAGTCTCGATAATTATTGCGTCTAATACTGTTTGATTAACTATAGGTATTTGATTTGCCAGGATTGAAACGATATTTGAGAAAAAATAATTAAAACATTCACAGATAGCTTTATCCTCACTAACGACAGATCCCACTTGCGTGATCAGTTTATTTGGAGCAGCAGTTTCTTTGATCTTGTTATTTGATAGATCGTTGATCAGTTTCCACATTTTTGCTGGTTTGTGTTTACAGGCTTTAAACGCCTTATAGTAGTATTCACTTTTAGTTTTTTGTATTATATTGCTTGCTTCATTTCTTTTCTTCACGAAGTTATCTCTTGCACTATCATTGTCTGGATTAGTTTTATATTTGTGCCATAATTTGTTTCTTGTGTTTATTTCGTTTAAGATATCTTTATTAATCCAATCTCTTCTTGGTAGGTTGAGGAATTTGATCTTAGTGTCTTTGCTTTTATTTATACTAGATAAGATTTTTTCTTCCAGTTTTACATATTCACAATTATTACTGTTTCCAGTTATTGTATTATACAATTTGGTGTAGTTTATTGATTTATATTCATATTTTGATACCGCATCTTGCTTATACTTCTTGATTTCAAAATAGATCTGTTTATGATCAGACATAGCTGATTCTATTATAGCAAGGTGAAATTGTTGTTCTTTAAGACTCGTGCTGACATGGTCTATAACAGAATTCGAAGAAGAAGTTACACGGGTAGAGTATTCGAGGTCAATTTTATTTAATAATTTGTAGCCACACTGTTCCAACATTTCCATATACATCGAAGTTGTACGTTCTTGTGATGATAGGTCTACATTGTAGTCACCAAATACCACTGCCCTTCTGCGCGATTCCAATTTTGTTGAATGTGTTTCTATGAATTTATTAATATTGCTGTCGGGTTTTCTATAGATGACACCCACATTACTTGTCAACATGTATCCATAGATAATGATTGTGATCAAGACATTGTTCTTCTACAAGATTATGTTTCATGATATTGTGTGCGAAGATTGATACTCCACCACCTCTGCTACTAGGTCTAAAGTTATAGTAATGGGTATAACCACATATCTGAAATTGTTTAGCTTCCTCTTCACACTTTATCCAGGTTTCCGTTATCAAAATTAGGTGAATCGTAAATTTAAAACATTTTAAAATACATATTAGTTCGTCAAATTTGCTTGCTTTAACTATACTGCGTGCATTGACATACAGGCGTTTTAAGGAGTCTTTTGTCGTTATGATATTCTCATACTGAGAAGCTAGTTGGTAAGAAATATTTTTAGAGATTGGAATTTGATTATCATGGAATTTTGTTAGTTTTTTGGCTTAATTTTAACTATTTTAGGTATACCTTTGTTGTATTTGATAGTTAGGTTCATCTCTCCATTGTCCTTACGATGTTTCAACTCTACTTTAAGTTTTTTGTAGAAAGATTGTTGTTGAGGCGTTTGATCTGGGAAAATTTTAATGGGATTCAGTTTTTCATTACTTTTAGAACGTAATACAAAAATAGCTTCTTCTGGTGTTGAGAAACACACTTTGAGTAGGCGTTGCTTGTCTGGCGCATACTTTCACAGGCGTGTTATACTTTTTGGTTCTGTACAATCGTTTGAGATCTTTTTTAATAAACCAAGTACTTCTCTCTTCTCAGCCTCTTTTCTATCTTTATAGTCAGATATATTTGTTTCCATTAATCCAGTTATTATGATATTCTTGCTTCTAATCAATCGATCAGAAAGTTCTGCCATCACAGTTTCTTCTACTGTGCTACTAACGGTTGTTGTGGTAAGTGGATCTATTAGTTTTGTACTTTGAAGGTTTTTTATTTAAGAGTCTAACTTTTCTATTTGTTTATCTTTTTCGTTATATTTACTGATCAAGTTCTCTATATTACGCTTTATTTTCTCATTTTCGAATCGGAGACTATCTAACTCGGTCTTAAGATCTTTTACATGTTCTTTCAATGAACTTAAATCTTCCGATATCCTGTTTATAGCTTCCGTTCGATTCGCGTTAATTGACGTAAGAACTTGCATCATTTCTGCCATTCCTTATTATATGAATATTTTTATTTGAATGTTAGGTTATATATATTATTTTTTTCATATATTAGTTTTTCAGTAGTAATCGTTTTTGTTGCGACAGTCTCGCGCGGTCGTAAAAAAAAAGTTACTGCGCGGACAGGTGGAACGAGAATCACTTGCGTGGCATGTACGGTTCGGTGGATAGGTACCTACCTACTGTTATTACCTAGATACCCACAACCTACTATACAACAAAATTTGACAAACTGTCGCTGCGTCGTGGACACTAAAATGTAAACTGCCTACCTACCTGCCTAAGTACGTCGGTACTAAGGAAACAGTCTTGACGGGTCACTTGTCTTGATAAAAACATGTGTTTACATCTAGTGATATTGTGTGTATTTAAAAAAAGTAAGAAGACAAGTAAGTATTTTTGAAAACAACTTATAGGTAGGCAGAACTAATTACAATTATTATCTAAATATATAAATGCGAAAGTTTGGATGGATAGATGTATGTTACTCAATCACGCCAGAACAGCTGAAGGGATCCGGATGATATTTAGCTCTGAGATAGGTTATACCTAGTGTGGAATAACACATTTGATACCGTTTATTCAGGTATTTCGTTCCTGTGGGATAATTTTCGAGTTCACGCGTTTGAAGCCGCTGGCAACAGCTAGTACGGATATAAACTGCGATGACTGTTCCCGTTCATGCTTCGGCGTCGTGAACTCTTGAGTGATCGCTGCATGACCACCCGGGGAAAACAAAACATAATAAAATAAGCAATCTATATTAGGTATCTATAGAGCCATAGAGGTATAGTATCAAGCGATAACGCAGCGCCTAATAATTTAGTACGAGTTTGTAGGTAGGTACTGCTGATTTCTCAGCAAGCGTCGAGCGGCACAGAATAGGGTGGTATGTATGTGTGCATCGTGTTCGTGTAACTTCGTTTTTGTTTTAACGGATCGGAACGCCATACGAACAAGACGTGCGTTCTAACTGCTCTTCAACATCTCTGTCGGGCACGATGCCAGGTGAGACAACGTGCTTTTTGGCCGCGCCCACCAATGAGTTCGAGCCCGCGACTTGTGCCACCTTAATGAAACTTCGTACAGGTGATAGCAATGAACGCATAGCTTCTCTATTTAATGTAGCTTCATCGACTGTGTCTACTACTACTATAACTTGACAATACCAAATGGCTTGTTTGGTAATCCAGATATGGATCCTGAATTTATGCCAGCCATAGTAATATGTGATGGTACATACATTTATGTGCAAAAAAGTAGTAATTACATGTACCAGAAGCAAACATATAGTTTACATAAGTATCGTAACTTAGTTAAGCCATTTTAATAGTGTTGTAATGTTTTTGGACCACATCCTGCTACAGAATCAGATGCTTCTATAATTCTTAGACTGTTCAACGATAATAGTCCACTGCGAACCTATTTTAGAGAAAACGATGTATTTATTCTTGATAGAGGTTTTAGGGATGCAATTCCATTCTTGCAGCAATGTGGTTATAAGGCTCACATGCCTGAATCTAGACAAGCTGGTGAAATCCAATTATCAACCATTGCTGCCAACAAGTGCAGATGTGTAACTTTGTGCAGGTGGGTGATTGAAATCGTAAATGGGAGATTTAAACGGGACTTCAAATTATTTCGTCAGGAATATTTTAATACTGCATCTACTCATCTCATGCTATACTTTAAAATTGCAGCTGCATTAATAAATCGATTTCATACGTTGATCCGTAATAATTTTCATGCTGTAGAGATATTGGCCATTGCTCAAGCCAAACTAAACACTCCAAATAATTTAGCCTCCTACGTAGAAATGCAAAATTTAAATAGAGTGAGAGTACGATTTGCCAGCATTAATGATAATTTTCCTCAACTGACATTCCAGGATCTAATTCTGTTTAGTCTAGGAATTTATCAAATTAAACAACCTCGTAGTTATTACGGGGAGCATTTCAGGGCTTTTGGTGAATATAAAATTGAGGTATACCTGCAATCTGTCCATGATTTTGGCCCAAATAGTTGTCTATTGCGAGTTAGGATACAATCAAGGCACACTAGTAAAAAAACTTATTATACTTATATACTAGTTGACACCAACCCATCAATTGCTAACACTAGGGCTGCTCTTACTGGGTACTGTTGCAACTGTTTGGTAGGGAGACGCACTGTTGGCTGCTGTGCACATGTCGTGTCTGTTGTCTGGTTTCTATCTTGGGCACGGCATCGAGATGAGGTTGAACCACCTGCATCTTTTTTAGATGATATATTACTTTCAAGTAATGATATTGAAAATGGTGAATGATGATTATTAATCTTAATGCGTATTAATATTGTAATATAAATTATGATTTTTACTATTGTTGCCCCACTTGTGGCAACCAAAGTTTTTTTTCCTGGTATTTTTATTTTACTCTGTCGACTTTTGCGACACAATACGGGACGGAACGGGATGACAATTCACGGAAGGCTTCTGTAATATTTTACATTATATCTTTAATATAGGAGCCCTATGTTCGGCAGTGGACTGTTGTAATGATGATGAATAAATTGATCACTAAAAATTGTAATTTTTGTTGCTTATTTGAACTTTTTTACTGTGTGCTTTATTATCTGTTATATATTATGTTATATGTGTAATTTATAAATAAACGCCGAGCAAAGTCGATTTTATTGCTCTGGCACCCTTTTTAGGGTTCCGTAGTCAACTAGGAACCCTTATAGTTTCGCCATGTCTGTCTGTCCGTCTGTCCGTCCTCGCTTAATCTCTGTGACCGTTAGCACTAGAAGGCTGAAATTTGGTGCAAAAAATGTTTTATTAGGGTATCCCCCCTATACGTAAAGCGGGAAGTGATTTTTTTTAATTTCAACCCTAACGTGTGACATATTGTTGGAAAGGTATTTAAAAATGAATACGGGTTTACTAAAATCATTTTTTGATAATGTTAATAATTTCGGAAATAATCGCTCCAAAAGTAAAAAACAATGTGTCCCCCCCCCCCTCTAACTTTTGAACCATAAGTTTAGAAAATATGAAAAAAATCTGAAAAGTAGAACTTTATAAGGACTTTCCAAGAAAATCATTTTGAACTTGGATGGAAACAACAGTACCCACTACCGGGAGCAGTTGCATGAGCGCGGAGCGCTGCTGGAGCGCGAACATAATGGATGCCCACCTTTAAACTTATAAGTGGGAACACTTATTGTGACGGACGGGAAACTACGGAACCCTACACTGAGCGTGGCCTGACACGCTCTTGGCCGCTTTTTTATCTCTTTTAGTTGACAATATCCTTCTGATTTCTAATAATATCATAAACGGGCGAGACATTATATTTTAATGATGTATGGGATTTATACTTGCTAATAGATGAATACTTTAATGAAAAAAGGGCCCGCACTGCACCTGCCTGCTGTGTTATTTTTAAAAGAGGACTCATAAAACGCTGACGATTTTTACCATAATTAATGCAGTGATTATACGTGATGTTTGGGACTTATTACATATCAATATCATATCATAAATAGAAATGTTACCATCAAGTTGTTTTGAAAAAATCTTTTGATATGGTCTTTTTATGTTCGTTATGAAACCATCCAAGCGATTTTGATAAAATGTTTATGTGTGTTTGAATGGGTCTCTATATGATTCATATTCACATATGGACTCGGTAGGTGGCGCTGTTGTCGAAATCCAGAAATCACCTGTGCGAAGTCGGGGCGGATCGCTAATAATAAATACAATTAAACTTTACCTGTGTGTTTGTTATCCTGGCACAAACAGTTCAAAACATCTTACTTCCTCACTATTTACCAGTGTGTAATAACAGATAAGCATGATATTACCTAGTCATTTTGGTATTTTAGAACCCAGTCATTTTATGATGTATAATTAGGTATTTAATAATCAACCAAAGCATATTAAAAAAAAGTCATGACACCGGGCCTGTCTGTCTGCATTAATAGATCTGAATTATATGTCTGAATTATATAGACTATGTTGGAAATGATGATTTACTATCTATAAATACGGTTGCATTATAACTTGTTTTTTACACAGTCAGTTTAAAACATCTTTCTTACCATATAACGTGTGTTGGTAATATTATAAATATAAATGGACATATTATACCTTATTCATCTTGAATTTAATCATATTATTTTAACGGTATTTGGAAAGTACACTCACAATCAATATATGTAAAAAATAGTATCCATACCACATTTGTACACAGACAGGCACTATATTTTGCCGTAACTACTAAAAAGATTTTCCATGGATTTTGAAGTACCTGAAAATGCTGAATGTACTTACAACTTGGTTTTATATGAACTATTATTCAACAGTGCACTATTTTAACTTAAAATACCGGTATAAACCACTATAAATAGCTTTTAGTTTATTTCTAGGTTATTTAAAATTCATATTTTAATTGTTAATTTCTCAGTTTTCGGTTTAGATGTGGTAAAACTAATATTACTTTTGTAATCTATAGATTATAAGGAATAAATCGACATACATTTCATTGCGTGACGCGAAAATTTGTGGTGGGAATGGGCCCATTCTCTATACAAAAATTGATTGTCTCCTTTAAATTATTTTTAGGATAATAGACACAAGACTTGCATTTGTATTTGTATGTTTTTTATATTTTGGATGGAAAGTTTAGAATTTGCTTTATTCTAAAACGCAACAATTACGCACTTGGTCTTGGTGGCTCGTGCTCGTGCCGTTCGCTAAGATAATAACATCCATTAAGTTATTAATTTTTTGACGTTGCGTTCGTGCATTTATTTGCAATATTTGTGTACATTTTGTGCATTAGGTAGTTGTAATTCAGACAATTATGTGTAAAGTGTAAATCAAATATAGCATAGTATATTTTGTTGATTTAGACTTTTAATCATTTTCGAATATAGTTTTTCAAAATGTCGCGTAAGGCTAGTGAAATATGGTCTCGCTTCGATAAAAAAGACATTTCCGACCACTTCCTCCACCGGAGCCGAATCAGCGGCTAGTGCAAATCCGATAAACCTGCGGTAAATAGAGTTGAATTTTAAAATTGAATTGAGTAACACCACCATAGATAAATAAATATGTAGCAAGCTAAACACCACACCCAATAAAATAACAAAGATTATGTATATCATTAATTTATTTTCATATTAATTATTTATACATATATGTCACAGTGCATCATCTTCTTCGATCTTAAGAAGAAATATTATCGGTGTAGTTCGTTAATTAGGTAATTGTCTATTACTCATATAATTATAATTTTATTAAATTAAATAATAAAATTTGACGTCTCCGTGGCACAGCAGCTTTGAATTACAACGCTAAATACCGTGGGTTCGAATCCCGCACAATACAGGTATTTGTATGACTTACAAATAATTGTTCCGGGTCTGGATGTTTGTTCTTGTGCAATTTATATATGTAAACTGCCTACATGATACAGCAGAAAATCCTTGTGTCGAGGTTACGTTTTTAAAGAATAAGAAGAGATTTTTTTAGGTTTATGCCATCTAGCATCTGCTACTCTACGTACCACCTTGAGAGTCAATCAATGTTTGTTCGATAAAATATCTTTACCTATACAGCATAGTAGATGGCGCTATTACTGAAGTGCGCTCAGCTTAATCTTACTAAAATAAATACGTATACCTTGGTAACTGTCTTTAAATAAAATTAATATAAGATTAGTATGTGAACAAAAGATCGTTGTAATCTGGTAATTGTACTACTATATACTTTATGGTATGTAATGCCCCGCGTTTGCGATTTGAATGATCGACCGAATACCCGCTACGTACGTAGTGTCTACACCCACTACTTTCCGTCACAAAAAAGGTTGCGGATCAGCATTTTAATCAAAGCCCTCCTGTAAAAAGTTTCACTTCAAAAAACTGTAGATGCAAACCCGCTTGCCAAGCGTGGCAACTATGGCAAATATCCCACCTATGATACAATCTATGAGGAGGCCTATATGTTCAGCAGTGTACTTTAATAAGCTGTAACAATAACGGTATAATTTATTACTGTATAACATTGAATATACAACAATTATATATTAACATACATGTTTAAATATTACATCTAAGATAACAATAACATTAGAACCTCTGACTTCTAATCTAGAATAATCTATGTAATTCATAAAATACATGTAGCACTGGTAGTACAGTTTGCAGTTATGGTTCGGTTGTCGTTTGCACCTACAGTAGCAAACCGTTACTATTGATATCGATATCTGAAAATGGTTTTCAATAACGATCAATAACGATATGGAAACTAGATATCGGTTATGTAACCGTTGGAGATAAAAACTAAAAACGCCCATGCTTAGTAGACAGAGAATTCTGTCTACTACTGACCTCTATATATACAAGAGGTTAGTGCTGTCTACGGATAAAGTGGAGTAAAGTTCATGATCATGAAGGTTAGAGAACAGGAGAACGATCATTACGTACTAAAGCATAGCCCGCCTGTCCTTGAAAATTGTAGAATATATAGCGGCGCTGACGTCGGTGAGTAGTGAATGCAAAGTTAGCTGTTTATGAGTACAAGTAGATGAAGTTAGTTGAATAATGTACAAATTTTCATTTCATTTTTAATGAGAACATTTTCATGCTCCATAATTTTGTAATTTTTGACACAAAAAACATTAAAAAATGGAGAAATATTTTATTGTGCGTGGATGTGCAAGTGGATTAGCGTCTGGTCAGAAAAATAGACAGAAAATGACTTTTATTGACTGAACTTAGTGATGCAGTGCCTCACTGATGGTGTCCATATTTCTGGGACACTATTTTCTAGGGCGATCGTTCACCTGTTCCATGAAGGTTAGAGAACAGGAGAACTATCACTACGTACTAAAGCATATCCCGCCTGTTCTTGAAAATTGTAGAATTTATAGCGGAATTTATAGTGAGTAGTGACTGCGCAGTTAACTGTTTACGAGTACAAGTAGATGAAGTTAGTTGAATAATGTACAATTTTTCTCCGCGGCATTGGTCAGAAAATTTTCATGCCCCGTAATTTTGTAATTTTTGACAAAAAGGAACATGAAAAATGGAGAAATATTTTATTGTGCATGGATGTGCAAGTGGTTTAGCATCTGATCGGAAAAATTGACTGATGAACTTGAGTGGCTGTCGTCATCAACAGTTCGCTGGGTTGAGCTGTCGTCTAAATCTCCCAAAAACTTCGCATTGTGACGCATCAGCATATTGTGAAGAAAAAATATAAAAAATGAAGATTCTGAAAGAAATGATAGGCTCAGAAGGGCTAGAACTCAGAGCCGTAAAGCCAGTTAAATAAATAAAAAATGCTTTACTCTAGCCATGAAGGCTAGAAAACAGGACAACGACCGCCGTAGAAAATAGTGTACCAGAAACGTAGACAGAGAAACCTATAGACAAATTGACGCCTTCCTTCGAATTCGCACACGTAAAAGATAGATTTATGTATAGGTCTTGCAAAGAAATGAGACAGAGCCGTGTGATCGTTTGTCCCTTTCTCCGTGCCGGTTTTTTTGAACTTTGACAGTTCGTAGCGATCTAAAGAGTTTACAAGTTGGTTTAAGTGAGAAAAAAGTGTGTTGTGAGCTTAAGATTGGTGAATCTTGTTCAGTTCAGTTCTTAGAACAATTAAAAATTTTGCCTAAATATGTTTAAAAGTCATAAAGATTATTGTATAACCTAAAACTACGTTATAGTCCTTTCTTATTCGAGGCCACGCTAATCATAAGTCTATAGGTTTCTCTGTCTACGACCAGAAATATGGACGCCATAAGTGAGCCATCGATCGGTATGTTTTTAGGGTGACCAGGTACAAAGATTTAGGCTAACAACAGTTTGTAAAATGCGAAATGATATTAAAATAGTTGTATGTGAAGAATTATATATATATATATATATATATATATATATATATATATATATATATATATATATATATATATATATATGTACGCGCGCGCGCGCGCGTGTGTGTGTGTGTGTGTGTGTGTGTGTGTGTGTATTTACTTTTTTGATTTTAGGACGTTGACGTTATTTGTAACGTCACTTACGTAACCAAAAAAATCTAATTTTATTAACTGCTTAAGAAAATAAAATAACACGAATTTTGAGACAAGAGAGACCAGTTCTTTTTCAAATTTGGGTGTGCCTGGTCCATCAAAAGTAACGCCATGAAAAAAAACGATCAAATCGCGATATGACTGTACGTAAAGAAATTCCTACGTTGAACAAATTACTTGTCGAATTGCGATATGAAATAAATTTTGAAGATGTGCGTACTACACTATGGAAAATATTAAAACGACTAGGATATAAATACAAAAAGTGTAAATCAAAACGCAAAATTTTAGTGGAACGATCAAATCTGTCTGGCGATTTAATTACTTGAATTAAATTAAAAGAATACCGAGAAGAGAGGCGGACTAGTCTACTTAGATGAACATTTATTCATTTTTCATATGCGGTCCAAAAAATTTGGCAGTCAGATTCTGAAGGTGTATTGGTCAGAGGATTCAGGTACGGGTCTGCGATGGATAATGGAGAAGATAACAAGGTTAAAGTATTAGACTTTTAAGTACGTAGGTAAAAAGTCTAGACGAAACACATAATTCTAGGTTTTATTTCACATCGATCGGTGCACTATTACCGAAGTTATAAGCGTGGAAAGTTTACGTACATTTTTAAAATCTCGCGAGTAGCGCGTGACGTCATCGATTCCATGCGGCCGCGCCGCCTAACCATTTCAGCGCGCCGATCATACGTTTGTAGTAATATTTCATGGGTGAGTTGTATTCCCTCGTGCACTCTGGTGTTTTTAAGTATTTAATGATGGAAGAAGGGTTTCAAAAGGGTGGCCGAATATTTTCTAAGAAACAAAGATTTTGTCGCGGCTGAAATACGCATAAGAATAAGATAATATTTTTATAACCTAGGTACCCGTTATTACATTAATACTTCTGGGTTTCATTTGCTAATGATAAGTATAGGTATATCGTTTGTACAATATAAATTACACAAACAATAAAATAACAATATAAATTATAGTAATATTTCGCGGGTGAATTGTTTGCCCTCGTGCGCTCTGGTGTTTTTAAGTATTTAATGATGGAAGAAGGGTTTCAAAAGGGTCAATCTGACAACCTTCCAATAGTCCGTGACATGATGGTGGAATAAGATAATATTTTTATAACCTAGGTACCCATTATTACATTAAGACTTCTGGGTTTCATTTGCTAATGATAAGAATAGGTATAACAAAAATACGTAAACATTCCTTACCTACCTACTTACTATCTGCCTCTAACTAGTTTTGTTTTCTTATTCTTCTTAAGTGCACCCTGGCCTTTTTGTGGCTTTTATGGTTAAAAAAAATCCTGTTGTTTATAAATAAATTTACTACATATATACCTTCGGTGTATAAAATATGATTTTATCTAAAAATCAGATGTTTTCAATATTAATAGAAAAAGGGTCACATTATTATTATGATTAAAAACATAGCTATATATTCATTAGGCAAGGGATCAATGTCAATATTATCATCTAGAGTAGTAACAAGATTGACAACATATCTATGCTCAATTTCTTGTGAAGTAGTGGCAGTTGCATAAGCAACTGTTTCTGACCCAGATTTGGCATTTACTTTTGATAGTAAACCTCTTTGTGGTTTTTCTGTATAGCGATTTTGACAAGCAAACTTGTGAGGCAAAACATCTTTTTTAAGTTTGAGGGGACCACCAGCTAGTTTGTACTTCACGTAGTTTTCCACATCGTTTTCGAGCTAGAACAAAATACAAACTTATTTAGTCTATAAAAAAGTAACCTCGTAATTTGTATTTCATCAATATTTAAAATATGTACCAACTATGTAATACATAAAAATAGGACAACACGAAAAAAAAATTAAGTGCTCCACTTCATAATCAAACTTCTTCCACGATTTGCGGCCTGCAAAGTATGCAGGTTGAACAGCTCTGCGATGTGTTTAGTTTAGTTTAAAAAATATATAAACGTTTGTTGACATATTCCATATTTTAACCTTTATATGCATTACAAACATTTTAAAATTTGCTGCAAACATAGGTAGGTATCTAAACTTACGAACTCACGACAGGTCATTGACTTATCTACATTTCATAGGTAAGTACTTTACCCAATTTTGGTTATTTACACTGAAGTAATTTTAGTTAAATATGTAGGTATTAGGTATTGTTTCTCCTTGAAATTATAATGATCATTAAGCGTGGAAAGGTTCAATGAATCGTTAGTTACTTAAACACTGCGACTCGAGTATGTACCTACATGGCTAACAGAAAGCATTTACTAGCAATAACCAAAGCTATCATGTGAAGGTTATTATTATTTGAATACTTACATCCTAATGATCCTCACAATATACTACCGTATTTGGTCCTAAAGGACGTGCTCTTCTCATAGCATTTGTCCATTTTTTTTCTGATGGTAGGGTTTCTAGACACATTAAAAAACAATTTTCCAGGTGTTTTGTGGCCGTATTTTTACATTGAGGCACAGCACTATATTTAATAGATGGTGTCATGTTCTATAATATTTCTTGTTAAAAATAGATACCAAGTAGATCCGCGCGCGACGGGCACATTTTTAAGTAAATGTTTTGATTTTCTAAGTGCGCGTCGGGTCGCTCTCACGAAGATGGAAATCGTGACGTCATCAACAATGTCGCTCTCGGCCCGCGGCTTGGACCGAAAATGTTAACTTTGCGCCTTTATATCTCGGTCAGTTTTGAAGATAGATAAAAATTAAAAACACAGTTATTCTCGTTATTTTTTTGTAGAATTTTTTGGCATATAAAACAAAAAATGGTTATCTTCTCCATTGCACGCGCTGGAACTACAGACGGCTTCATTAATAATGAGTTAGTGCGATTAAAGTCACAAACAAAATCAACCGACTATCATGATGACCGAGTTTTATCAAACCTGCCACCTAATTGTGTGATTGTGATGGACAATGCACCATATCAAACAAACAAATAAAAGCCCTAATATGGAAAGCCTCAAAGTAGATATGGTAGAGTGACTTCAAAACAAGGGACTGTTGTTTTCACTAAATTTGCAAAAAAATGTTTTATATGAATTAATAAAAAAATAAACCAAAGCCCATATATAAAGCCGACAAATTAATAAAATCACATGGTCATAATATTTTACGACTGCCTCCATATGATGCGGATTTAAATTCAATTGAGCTAATATAAAGAGACAGTTCGCGGAGAAAAAAGTGGGTCAGAGAGATGATCAAGTGTAATAACTTATGAAAGAATTGTTTGGCTCGGTAAGCAATGAGCTTTGGAATAAAGAGTGCTCACATTTTATAAAAATAGAAGATGAGTACATAGTGGAAGATAAAACAATAGATGAAGGAAGTGATCACTTTTTATTGTGGGTTGGCAGTGACACTGACGAAAGTGATACTTACAGTGAGAATCCAAGTAACATTGAAGAAGATATGATCCCTTTGTACCATAATGATTATAATTATATGAAGTGATTCTTTTTAACCCTGACTCAATTAGGTAATTTAACCTGAATGTTCCTACCGATATATGAATTGTTTCAGAGAGTACACTACGACACTTTAAAAGTCACATAAGTATAGTCATCAGCACCTCCGTAGTACCAGTTGAATTACGAAATTAATGCCCTTACTCATACGAAATAAAGACGATTTTAAGGCTTAACTGTTAGCGCTATGTGCGTTCGACTGTACATGCCAAGTTTGAACCTGCAAACCTCGTGCTTGAGATGCATGCATACATGCTCTTATATCCCGTTCCATACTGCCTGCTCCTACATTCGGGAACGCCATTCGCATTGAAACATGCAACCATGAAGGTTAGAGAACAGGAGAACGATCGCCCTAGAAAATAGTGTCCCAGAAATATGGACACCATCAGTGAGGCACTGCGATCACTAAGTTCAGTCAATAAAAGTCATTTTCAGTCTATTTTTTCGACCAGACGCTAATCCACTTGCACATCCACGCACAATAAAATATTTCTCCATTTTTAATGTTTCTTTTTGTTAAAAATTACAAAACTACGGAGCATGAAAATTTTCTACGAAAAAATGAAATGAAATTTGTACATTATTCAACTAACTTCACCTACTTCTACTCATAAACAGCTAACTTCACAGTCACTACTCACCGACGTCAGCGCCGCTATGTATATACAATTTTCAAAGACAAGCGGGCTATGCTTTAGTACGTAGTGACAGGCCTCTGTCACTCTTGCTACCTGCGTGAAATAATTACCTATTAAAATCGCTAGGCGCCCTGGGCCTGGGCGCAGTGTTGGGAAATGTACGATAATTATTGGATTCTTACAATAATTTGTTACACGAAACTAAATTGTACCATAAAACATAGCTTTCTCATTATTGAACGCTTTTATACAATATTTTCCTATTTTTACACGATATAAGTTCAATACTAGACACACGTAACTTTAAAATGTATGAACGAACGCATCACGTACTTATACCAAATAATGTAGTTATCGCTTCTAAAAGCGCAAAATGTCTTGTATAGGAATGTATATCATTTGAACCAACGAAACAATTGGCAAATCAAATTGTCTCCAATGTCCTGTATGCAACAACTTCTCAGCAGTCAAATTCATCTACACGTCGAGATTTCGAACTCGAAGAAGAAGACGACTTCAAATTTTCAATTCCTGTTTAGTTCATATTGTATAAAATCGTGCCCTAAGTTTTATTATTTTAATTAAAAAAAACATTTACTAACATATTTTTAGTTTATGCAAATATAAAGAAATAGCAAAAACCTATTAAATTTGGATTTAGACAGCTTAAATAAATAAAAAAAAACCTTTAGCAAAAAAATACAATAATTCTACCCAAAATACAGTATTTTCTAGCTTGGCAACACCATAATTTTGCACCAACTATTTCCCAACACTGCCTGGGCGTTGTACGCCGCAGTCGGGGCTAGCGCGTTGTAGGTGATTCAATGTTAAAGTTTTTAACGTTGTTTTCGTAAATAGTTTTATGTAAATACTTGTTGAAATAGTTTTTGTTTAGTGTTTAGGATATTTAATTGTAGATAAAAATAGTTGTAAAAGTTTTAATGTATTTTTAAAATTATATAAGTATTATGTATATTACCTATTTGATAAATTATAATAGCAAAACGTCGTTCCTACTATAACTGTTGCGTGGATTGATACTAAATTGAATTGGATTGAAATGAACAACAAAAGGTTTTATATCATTCTTTAGGTTACCGAAGAATTTTAGAAGGAAATTATGAAAGGTGATTTTTTTTGTTAGATAGGTACTTGCAGCAATAAAGTATTAAGTAATAATTTGGTCTACAGAAGAAATACCTAAGTACTTTATTAGAAAAATTAGTTAAAATTTAAATCACTATCCATCCATTTACTTACATACATACCTATACTTGTATTTTGTAATTAAAATATTTTAAGTTATAATAACACAAAATACTGAAATTAAAACTTTGTATACTAAGAAGATTTTTAAGTAAGTAGAATAGATCACATTTCTGTTAGGAATCGTATTTCAGGTTTATTTGTTGTTCACACTATCTACCTATTTCTTCCGAACCAAGCGTTGCGATTCCCGACGAATGACCTTGCAATTTGCATGCGTTAAGCCGGCCACACACGCTAGGTTATAAGCGATGGTTATGCTTGCACAGTTCAACTGTGCAAGCATAAGTGAACGTTTGTATGACATAATTTCTTGCCTGCGCAAGCAAAATTAAAAATATAGAAATTGATATTTTAACCGATTGGTTATGCTTGCACAGGTCGCTTGCGCAAGCAAGCGGGCTACATACGAGATGATATCGGTTTCGATCTAGGGCGGAAAGAAATCGGGGCTTTTATCGGAGCAGACCCTACACACGGGCCTGCCTAGCAGTACGCCACAGAGTACATTGTATATACACGAAATAGAGACCAAACTTCAAGGCTAAAATTGGAAATGCATCACTAGCGCCCCTAGACTTTGAAGTTGGTACTAATGTCATCGACTATATAACCTTTTTTTGCTTTGATTTGAAATTTACCATTCATATCGTTTACTTTTGATTTACCTGTCATAATTTTATTTATATTTTTACAATAATTAAAAATCATGAATCTTAATATTAAATTTATTATAAAGTTGACATTTCTTTGTTTGTGTTCTATGCAATGGGAGAACAATTCAAAATCTACTATAAAAATTATACAGCGCCATCTAGCGAAGACTTAAAATATTTGCAGCACTACCATTGCCCTCTGA
Source organism: Parnassius smintheus behrii (assembly GCA_036936625.1). Taxonomy (NCBI): domain Eukaryota; kingdom Metazoa; phylum Arthropoda; class Insecta; order Lepidoptera; family Papilionidae; genus Parnassius; species Parnassius smintheus. Next base: position 44,242,721 of record JAUPFT010000015.1, read on the forward strand.
ACATGATAGTTTGAATTACCATGATTATAGTACTATTAAATTAAAAATACATACTTTATTATTAACTAAAAGCATTTTTGCGTACTATGTTATTTTACAGTATAGTATGCTATTCATTTCTCTATTTTTTGTATTAAGATTACGCACCCTGCAGTACGCGTTCGGACACGGAGCGGAACGCATATGCGGTAGAGCACTCCAAAACGCCTCCAACTGTCTTAAAACACCAACGTGTTAGTTTGGCATTAGCCCTCTCGGTTAATTTATTCGAAAATAGAAAGAGGAGTGGCTGGGTGAAAAAATGGTAAATTATAAAATAATATAAAAAAACATACTAAATGGTCTGTAATCCAGACATGATCAATTTTCTCCGGGTGGATGAAGACAGTTTTTACAACCTTCTAGAAATGATTTCGCCACTTATATAAAAACATCAATTTCTCCTACCTATGCTATTTAGTTATTTCTTCTCTTTGTTCGTTTCTGCTTTGATCAAAATCGGGTTATCATCGGGTACCACACACAACAAACAAAGAAATAAAATACTTTTGTATAATAATATGTATACCTTTTTTTTCTATGTAATCTTTATTTATGGACTAATAAAAATAAAATAGCTTATATCTTTTTTTTAAACATAAAGAAACCTTTATTTTCGGACATACTCCCTTCTATATAGCTTGTTTGTTGCTGTGAAGATGGTGAAGGAGATCTAACTGTGGTCTTGTGGAGATGGTGTAGGAATAGGAGTTAGTTGTTGATGAGAGGATGAAGGCATGTAAGAGATATGAGTGCAGTCTTGTGTTGATAGCGTGGGAATAGGAGTTAGTTGTTGAAGAGAGGCTTCATCCTCTCCTTACTTACTTCATACTCCCTACGTTACGAACGGCAATAATAAAATTAGTTTAGTAGACATTCTTGGCCATGTCACTTCGCAGGCTCACAGACTAGGGTGGATATGCTTTGAATTTCGATAGATTTTAATTAATAAAATAATTTTATTCAATTTTTTTTTTCGTAAATTATCAGTGCCATAGGCTTCTACTCCGTTCACATGTTACACCCTATTTTTTCCAGACGGTAAAAAAGGTCATTCAGTATCACTGTTTCGTTAACGTCCTTCTGCGAGGAATATATAAATCGGAGCCCTGTATATGGCGATTGAAGGATAAAGAGTATCATGACCGAAATAGAAGAGCGGCAGGATATGAAAAACTTGTAACCAAATTAGGAGAAATAGAGGCAATGCGACAAAAGAGGATGTTGTCAAAAAAAAATTTATGCGCTACGAAGTAATGTACGAAGAGAAAAAAAAAGATTGAAGAATCAACTAAATCGGGAGCGTCGGCTGATGAAATTTATAAACCTTCATTGTGGTACTACGATATGTTTGAATTTCTCGGAGATCAGGACACTCCTCGTACTTCACGGTCCGATATAGACGACGCCGATGAAATAGTAGTTTCTTATACAAATGTGGCGTGGGTAGTTGCGTGTACATGTGTATATATAATTTAAAAAAAATGTTATGTTATTTTCTCTGCCGAAACAGGAGGGTTATGTTTTTCGAGGGTATGTATGTAAGTATGTCTATTTTTTTGCCGTTCTGTAGTCTAAACGGCTCAACGGATTTTGATGTTGGCGAACTTGTATGAAAATTATTAATTTGGTTTGGCTCTGTTTTATTTGATGAACCGAATAGAAGCAATAAAAATCTGCTTAATAGCAATGAAATATTTGTAAGTCGGAAATCACGACTTTTTTTTCCTTTAGGTGGGATATGGCAATAAGTACGGCTGTTGATGCGAGTAATAACTGCAAGTTTAATCACAAAACACATTAATACTTATGAATAATACACGTTACATACAGGAGACATATGTTTACAAAGACGATGTAATGCTAAATACCTGAATCAACAACAAGTACAATCACTATTTGTTTACACAGTGTCAAAGGCGCGAGCTATGAGGTTATAATCTTATAGTACATATCGTGCGTACTGTCGGCTCGGCAGCGCCGCTCGCACTGTCTTTCCGCTCCCCTCCGATATCACGATGCCGGCGCGTGCGCTGCGTTGGTTTGACTCAAGTCAAACCTACATCCCCCCTATTCCGCCCCCTCTTAGGAAAGATAGTATTCAGGAGTAGGACAGTAAGGGATCATTTTATTTGCGTGGAAAATATTTGATTCCTTCTTTTTGAAACCTGAATCTACAATATATAATAGATTTGAAATTTTCTTTTTTATTTTAAAAGGGCCCACTCTAATTGGATCCAGCTTGTTTCGATTTAAGCGACTCGTGTTTTGAATGTATACCAAATCTCCCTCTTGATATATTAAAGGCCTTTTATTCTTGTCATACAAAATTTTGTTTTGATCATGAATTTTCTTAGAATTTAAGAATGCTATTTCTCTGTTTTCTGTCAAGTTTTCTAAGTTGTTTTTGTTCAATTCAGGAGGTAGAAAAGAATTATCAATACCATTTAAAAGATAACTAGGTGTAAATTTTGTTGTGCTATGTACAGTGTTATTATAATTTTCAATACATTGCTCGGCTATAATACTCCACGGTCGGTGTCTATTTTCTGAAATTTTACACCTTATTGAGTTAACTAAAGTCTGATTTGTACGTTCGTTTTGCCCGTTTGAGAAAGGGCAATCCACAGCTGTAATATGTATTTTATGTTTTCGAATTTCAGAAATTTTTTGAATTGATTGGAGTTTATACCGGAATATTGGTCTGTTAAAAGTAATTTTATTTTGTATTTTTTTACTAAATTAATAAAATCTTTTGCCGTTTGAGTTTTTGATGTTAGTGCGAAAGCAAACTTAGTGAAATGATCTATTACTAAATGCAAGTATCTTTTTGGTGATCTATTACCTCCGAAGCCTCCTATTGTATCCAAAGATACTATCTGAAACGGTTCCGTAGCTGGACCTAGTTGAGACAGGGGTTGAATAAAATTTCCGAATCTTGACTTATTTTTTATACATGTGTCGCATGTTCGACATACGAGTTTTATATGTTTATGCATGTTTTTAAAATAATATGTCGGTGTCAAAGTTAGGGTTATTTGTTTCACACCTATGTGGCTGTTACTGTGGATTTTTTTTATCAGGTTTATACCGAAATCCTCTGTAATCCAGATTTTCTTTTTATTATTCATAGTTTTATAATAAATGTTATTTTCAGTTTGAAACGTTTCATTTTCAGTGTGTAATTGTTTTTGGTTGTTCTTTACATCATCCAACGATACAAAGTTTACTGTTTTTATAGTAGATTCATTATTATTGTTATTTTCTAAAACCGGATTTCGTGAAAGGCTATCTGCTTCTATATTATTCTTTCCGGGGTTGTATATTATGTTAAAATCGAAGTTTGATATAAAGTTTAGTATAGGTAACAAATCTGGGTCCTGGCTCTTTTTTACATTGAAATTTTCAAGAGGTTTATGGTCTGAGAAAATGGTAAATTTATGATCCATCAAGTAGTATTGCCAATATAGTATTGACTCTTTTATGGCCAGACATTCTAGAAAAATAGCACGTTTATTTTTTTGTGACTGAGTCAGTTTTTTGAAAAGTAAAATACAGGTTTGAGAGAATTATCTTTTTGCGGTTGTTTTAAGATTGCTCCGACTCCTTCTTTAGATGCGTCTGTAAAAATATATATTGGAAGTGTCGGGTCGAAGATCGCTAGTATGGGCTCTGAACTTAGATATTGTTTTATTTTATTGAAGCTATCTTCGCACTTCTGAGACCACTCAAACTGAACATTTTTCCTAAGTAGGTTATGAAAAGGTTCTAATATTATTGAATGTATTTTAAATAAAAGTTTATCTTGCCTAGAAGCTGTCTAATATTTTTTTGATTCTGTGGTATTGGAATTTTTTTTATTGCAACTAAATTGTCATTTAGGGGTCTTATTAAATTTCTCCTATTTCATGACCGAGATACACAACTGATTCCTTTGCAAAAGAACATTTCTTTAAGTTTAATTTGAAACCCGCATTTTTGAGGGCTGTAAGGGTTTTATCAATATGACTTAGGTGGTCCGTAATGTTTTTCGAAAAAATCAAGATGTCATCTATATAATTTATGGCGAATGCATTCAGATCACTTTTAGAGATTACGTCACTCAGTATTCTCTGGAATATTGCCGGAGCTGATTTAAGACCGAAAGGTAAACATGACCATTGCCAGTGGCCATTATGTGTAATGAATGCCGTCTTTTGTTTATCCTTTTCTCTAATCGGGATCGACCAAAACGCCGAGTTTATGTCGAGTTTCGTGAAAAGCGAACAATCGCGTGCTAATAGTACTAAGTCATCTATTATAGGAAAAGGATAGCATTCAGGAACAACTATTTTGTTGAGTTCACTGTAGTCAATACACAACCGCGATTTTTTCCTTCTTCCTTCTTAAAAACAAGAGTTATTGGAGAAGCGTATGGACTGGTGGAATGTTCTATAAGACCAGCTTTTTGTAAAGATTTTATTTGTGTATCTATTTCCTCTTTATCCAGCAACGAGCACTTGTAGGGTTTTCTAGCGATGTATTTATTTTTGGTAAGTTTTATCGTTGCTTCATAGTTTTTTACCGTGCCGATATCGTACTTATGTTCGGCAAAAACTGTTTTATGGTTGTCTAATAGGCAATCCAAAGAAGTTTTGCTATTAGTTTTTACATTTATAGTTGTAGTATTTATTTTATTTTGGTTGCGTAATTCAAAATGTTCGTCATGTTTTTGAGAAATTTTTAGGTTCTCATCTTGACATAGCTTAAATTCTTTAATGGCGTCTAGCCCTAAAAGGATATCATCCTGAAATGATTCGCTTTTTATTACAAAAAAGGGCCAATTTTTAGAGATAGCAAAAATTTTTAGGGGTATTATAATTAAACCCAACGTTTCTGTCACACCTGAGACAGTATTTATTTTTTTAGCCCCACTTATATTTTCATTTAGTTTTAATCTTTTAACCGTGGAATAATTAATTACTGAGATATTGGCTCCCGAATCATAAAGCGCAATAACGGGCTTATTGTTTACCAGGATTTTTAATTTGATAAGTGGGGTAGTTATTCGTTTTTTGAGTCGTCACTTGATGAAATACTATCTTGTACTTCTAAGTTATTTACCATTTTGATTTTGTCATTTTTGAAGTTTTCTTTATGGCTTGGTTGTTTATTGCGACAAAGATTTTCAGGATGGAATCTGTTTGGAAAACCTTTATCTTTGCAGTACGAGCAAGGTTTGTACTCTGATCTATTTGGTAATTTATTTTGTGATTTATTTTCAATTACGAACGAATTTTTATTTTTATTATTATTACTCGTAGATGAATTTTCTAATTGTCGAATACACGACATCAATTGATCAATTGAATTTAAATCCCTTTTATTGATTCGTGTCCTTATTTGATATGGTAAACCCAATACAATAAAATTTATTTGGCTATTTGGGGTTAATTCCGGATCCGCGTCCAAGAGTAAATTTATCTTTTTGAGCGCGTAATCTAACATTGGCCCACTGACATAACGAAAAGTGTAGGCATAATTTATTTCGGCCCAACTCAGCTCTGCAAAGGTATCAGGAAAAGAGTTTTGCCAGAATTCCCACGGTCGTGAGATTGTATGTGTCTTTAGGAAGGCAAGAAACCAATCAAGGGCCGGTCCTTCTAAAAAAAGTGTTAACACTTCTGGAAAACGTGTGTTTTCAGTTTTTAAACGGTTGCATTCTTGTACAAAAAGGTTTAGAAATACCTTCGCGTTTTGATTTTTTCCTGAAAACTTATCTAGAATCATATCTCTTACCACTGAATGTATGGATTTGTTTTCGACCGGTTCGGATTGGGAAAATTTTGGTAATGCGGGGTTAGGATTGACAGGGGCCTCGTCCAGATATATCCCGTCGAAGCATACGTTGCCCTCCTCGTCTAGGTACTGATCCTTCAGCTCATCCGCCAGCGATACCCATATATTCCGGAATTTACCACGGGTCTTCATGCTCTAGACTACATTCTTTACAACACTCGTGTCGAATAATTTCGGGTGATCCTCCTTACGCTGATACTCCTTAGGGAATTGAAATATAGTATCCTCACCTTCTAATTGTATGGTAAGCACTTTCACGATCGTAGTTTTTGCGTCCAGGGAATCCGAAACGAAGTGAAATTTCGCCCGTAGTGACGTCATGATTATGTTGTTGATTTGTAAGTCGGAAATCACGACTTTTTTTTTCTTTAGGTGGGATATGGCAATAAGTACGGCTGTTGATGCGAGTAATAACTGCAAGTTTAATCACAAAACACATTAATACTTATGAATAATACACGTTACATACAGGAGACATATGTTTACAAAGACGATGTAATGCTAAATACCTGAATCAACAACAAGTACAATCACTATTTGTTTACACAGTGTCAAAGGCGCGAGCTATGAGGTTATAATCTTATAGTACATATCGTGCGTACTGTCGGCTCGGCAGCGCCGCTCGCACTGTCCTTCCGCTCCCCTCCGATATCACGATGCCGGCGCGTGCGCTGCGTTGGTTTGACTCAAGTCAAACCTACATATTTATTAGCGATGCCATAATTTTTATTAGATACAATCACTTTAAACCTGAATACATACAATATACTTAAGTCACAACGAAGTTATCTTGCCACGATACTCTACCTTCATTTACGAAGTAATTAGTAAATTTATCTCGCACCTGTTTTGCATAATTTAAAATGTTTCCTTGGCTTCGCTGCAATTTTGCCATAGTCGAATCGGTAGTATTATAGCCTTTCGTGATGATAGTACTATTTGCAGTATTTTCTTCATAAAAACATTTCCAGGGCGAAGAACTTCCTACGTGTTTCATTTAAATAATTATGCAATACACATGTTGCCATCACTATTTTTTCTACGTTCTTTGGCTCTAGATTTATAGAGAGACGGTAGGTATGTGTGTCATATGTGTAGGTCACAGTCTGGGAATAATTAACGAAGTCCAAGCGTACACAATAAAGTTAATATTTAATCATTAGAAATAGGTACACAAGTATATAATATATAGTTTCACACAACACAACATAAGAGTCACTAATATACAAAATTGAAGGAGTAGAAAGTGATAGTATACACTAAATTATTTAGAGCTATTATTCGCGAGCTAGCAACAGAGCACTCGGTTAGCCAGGCGACATGGGCTTCGCCTATGCTGTCGATAAGCGGACTGATAATCGCGGTGCGCGGCGTTGACTGCCCAGGCGCATGGAACTGCATTCCAACGGTATAGTTGTTTAGCGTGTTTCCAATGCACACTAGGTTAAATGTAAATAATGATTTATTGTTAAATATTATGTTTTGTATTCTAATATGTAACGGTGGAATTCAGGTTATTTAATAGTTGTAAATAATTAGATATAATTATGTAAATATATAAAACAAATAATATAAATATATAATATATTAAATAATATTAAATAAATAATATACAAGTGTGTATTATGTATATGTACGTATAATATACAATAAGTGGGCTACATCACTCCCCCCCTGAGACCGTCACTACGGGCGATAAAAATCTGGAAATCGAACTGTGCGGCCTGAACGCGTCCTTCTGACGTCATCCTGAGCTGGAGCATTGGGCTCTTTTGGAACAGGATCAAGGAAGGAACCGGAATTGGGGTTGGATGTGAGAGTGGGAGTACGGATAGGGTTAGAAGATGGGTCTATCAGCATATAGGCCGACTTGAGGCGGTCTATGGATACTGTGACGCTTTTACCCTTTATTAAAATTTTGAATGTTTTGGCATTACGTTCTAATACTTGGTACGGACCAGTGTAAGGGGGCTGCAAAGAGCCACGTAATGCATCGTCCCTTAAAAATACATGACTTGATGAAAATAAGTCCTTGTGCATAAAAATTTTTACTTTATTGTGGCGCGCAGCAGGTGAAGGTTGCAGCTTTGACGTTAATTGGTGCAGTCGGGTGGTAAAGTCCGATATATCGGTTGAGTCGGGAGCTACGGCCTGGAATAATTCACCAGGTAAACGTAAAGGCTCTCCGTAAACCAATTCGGCGGATGATGTTTGAAGATCATCCTTATATGCACTCCTAATGCCCAATAATACCAAAGGTAACGTGTCTACCCAATTGTTATCAGCATGGCACATTATGGCTGCTTTTAACTGACGGTGGAATCGTTCTACTAGGCCGTTGCAGACTGGATGATACGCGGTTGTTCTACGATGTTTGAATCCAATCATCTTTCCAAGGTATTGGAAAAGTGACGATTCAAACTGTCGACCACGATCAGTGACAATATCAGTTGGGCATCCAAATCTGGATATCCACGATATTAATGCCTTTCCAACTGTTTCGGCTGTTATGTCTGCCATTGGTATGACTTCTGGCCATCGTGTGAAACGATCCACCGCAGTCAAGCAGTAGCGGTAACCCTGGGAAATAGGAAGGGGTCCAATAATGTCCACATGCACGAAAGTGAATCGGGCGCGAGGTAGCTCGAAAGTGCCTAATGGTGAAGATATGTGCCGATGAACCTTAGCGCGCTGACAAGCTAAGCATTGTCGAGACCACTCCCGACAGTCTTTACGAACTCCAGGCCAGACAAATCGCTCAGCTACTAATTTAGCGCTGGCATTGGCGCCTGGATGGCTTAGACTATGAAGACTGTCAAAGAGTTGTCTTCTCAAAGGCTTGGTAACAAAAGGCCTAGGTGTGGTGGTGCTAACGTCACAATAAAGCTCAAGTTGGGAGTTAGGAATTCTCAACTTTTCTAATTGGAGTGAAGATTCACCTTTGAGAAGTTGAGTCAGTTGCCGATCAGCTGCTTGAGATGAAGCGAGTACATCTAAATCGATAGGTATCTGCAGTTCCTCGACACGTGACAGTGGGTCAGCGACGACATTGTCTTTTCCCGATATATGTCTAATGTCGGTCGTGAACTGTGAGATATAGTCGAGGTGACGATACTGCCGAGGCGAACAGTTAGCTTTTTTTTCTTTGAAAGCATAACTGAGCGGCTTGTGATCAGTAGGGCCCGGATTAATATGTATTGAAAACATCAAAATATGTACATATAATATGGACTGAAAATCCTCAAATATGGGAAAAATATGTATAATAAAAGATAACGACATTGTACATTAAATCGACTTTTTATTAAGGAAAACAAAAAAAATACAATTTTACTTCGCTTCTGTTTCATTATTATTTGAATTACAGTATACAATTACATGTTTCTTTAAATTTTCAAAATTAAAACCCTTTCTGTTCGGACGAAACAATGCCTTGTACTGGCTGAATGATCTTTCAACATCACAGGATGTGATTGGAGCATATTTAAATTTGCATAATTCTTCAAGTGAGTAGGGTACATCTATGGTGCCTTCTAATGTTCCACACAGCATGCTGTTAATTTTCTTTAGGGTATTAAATCCTTTGTTTTTTTCCAGTACGTAGCTTAATTTTTGCCTCGCTACTTCAGCAACGGGACCTTCTGATGCTAAAACTTTTTTTGCGATATTTTCGATAATCTTCAAATTATCATTTAGAGAAGTAGAAGAATTTTCGAGTGCCTTTATCTCGTGTGATAAAAAGCAATAATTGCTTTTTATGTAAAGCAAATCGTTACGTAGAGTGTCATGTTCGAGAAGTTCTTTTGAGATTGAAATAGCAGCAGCCTCGTTCTCTAATTCAAAAATAATAGTTTTGATTTCAGTGTAATACTGGGTATAGTATTCAACTGCTGTCAGCCAAGTTCCCCAGCGAGTCAGCACTGGCTCTGGTGGTAAAGGAATGTCGGGATACATCTTTTTAAATTTTGAGATCCTGCTTGGTGCTTTCAAAAAAATTTTCTTTACGTTTGATACTAAACTGTCAACATTTTTAAACAGAGACCTTATGCATTCAGCTAATCTATTTATACCATGAGCCAAGCACGTCACATGAATCATTTTTGGATACAAAACTTGAAGGGCACTTGCAACTTTTACCATATAAGGAGCAGCATCGCTAAGTAACAAGAAAACTTGTTCATGTTTAACTCCATCAGGCCACAAAACACTCATTGCATCATTAAAAAGCTTTGCTGACGTTTGGTGGTTGCATTTAGGAAGTTCTTCACATGCTAATAAAAAGGATTTGCTGGCATTTTCTTCATCTAGACGTCCGATAATCACATTGCCAATGCATCGGTTTTGAGAATCTGTAGTTTCGTCAATGGCAACCCATATAGGGCCATCCTTTATATATTCACGAATCGAAGCCAAACAATTTTCATAAATACCAGACACATAATTTTTTCTAAGTGTGGATTCATCAGGAATGCGTTTGCCAGAGTATTTTTCCAGGAATTGTTTAAAAGTAGGATTATTCAATTTCCATAAGGGTATATCTGCACATATCATAGCTTCACATAATTCTTTCGAGAAAGTAGAACTTTGGGAGCTGCTCGCGACTGCATCAGTAAAAAATTGTTGCTTAAATTTGTTCTTTCTTGTAATATTTTGCTTGTGTTTAACAGTAGACACATGTTGTGATATCAAAAAACGTTGCTCGGTGGATATAGATTTTTCACAAGCATTACAAAATAGTACTTTTCCATCTGTAGTTAGGCATTGGTTTGGGAAATCTTCGATATACTTTTCCAATTTGAACCGCAATGGTTGCTTATCCTTAGGCATTTTTGCAATGCGAGTAAGTAACAAAATACAATCACACGCGACAAATCGACACGGCAAGCAATTACGAGCGTCACTTACGAACTGTGGGGCACTAGTAATGGGCGTTGAATCAACGAACGGTTTAAATAGACGGTCTACGTTCAATCGACGCTTCGACGGTCTACAGTTCATTCGTTATCTAGTCGAATTCATAGACGGCTAAACTGAGAGTCCACAGCGTTCTTATCTACTAACAATGCGACGACGACGCCGTAAACATACCCGGTTAATATAAGTGCATGCGTTCGTTGAATTAGTATCATTGTACAAACCAATTTAAACCTTAAGTATATAACATAGGAGTTAATATTTCTTTTTTAATAGAATTGTTTGAGTGAAAAGGCAAGAGCATTCTGATATTGCGTGAAAGAGTATGTCGACGGTCTGGCGGACTATTGTTTACCTAAACTAGATAATATTACCGTGCCTAAACGTTGCCGTTGTTTAGAAATTTGAAATTAGTGTGTCGACTCGCGCCGCAAGGTCAAAGCTAAAGAAATTCTTCCAAGAAAGGACCAGAGAGGACATTTGGCGTGCCCCCTTGAATGGTGGAGAAAACACCAATACTTACCTACGTCCACCCAAATTAAAAAAATATTTGTAATCCATTGTAACATTGTAGCAACATCTGTTCCTTACGAACGGATGTTTTCTAAAGCAGGTCTTATAAAAAAAAATATTTGTAATCCATTGTAACATTGTAGCAACATCTGTTCCTTGCGAACGGATGTTTTCTAAAGCAGGTCTTATAATGTTTTAATTAATGAAAGGCGAACGAGACTAACGACAAGCAAAGTTGAGCAAATTATGTCCTAAACGTAAATACACCTGAGGAGAGATTAAAAAAAGGAGAGGTTTTTTAATTCATTTATAAAATAATTTATGTGATTATTCTGTACATACATTAATAAAAAACGAAAACAAAGAAAAAAGCAAATAAAAATATTCCTTAAACACCTATCCATAAAAATATTTAAATAAAAAATGTAAATAATTAAATATGTACATAAAATCAGTTGATCTTCTAAATACGCCTGAAATACGATAGTAGTAAAATCTTTTAAAAACTTATTCACTAGTCCTAAGCCTGGAAAAGTACGAAGGGAAGTTTAAATCGATTGATTGTAAAATTCGATAGTAGGTATTTATACACCACACACACCGTCAGAGTGCCTTGTGCTCAAATCAAATTTCTTTGAATTTTAACTAACTTTGCCGTTCATTCAACTGACGAATAGTGGGCAAAACCGTCGTCGTTGCGTTGCGCCCGTAGACACCGCGCTTTAATCGATTGAACGTCTGCCGTTATCGCGTTAACTAGTCGACGAATTCAACTAGTTGATCACCTAGTCGATAAACGGCAATAGACGGTCTAGTTTCGTTAAAGAAAATTACGTCGACGACCCACCTCTATGGGGCACGCACGACGCACGAGTCAGGTGAGGAAAGGCGGTGCGGGGCGGGTGACGCGAGCGCGATTCAGTGACCGCTGTCATCTTGGCGCAAAACTCATTTTTAGGTATTTTACAGAGCTGCTGATTCATCTAACATAAAATAATGAAGATATGGATAAATTTACTTAATTTCTTGTGAAATATGGATTTATACTTAAAATATGGAAAAATATGGAAAATAGAAATTGCATTTTCTTGATCTAAATATCATAATTTATGTAGAAAATATAATTAAGAACAAAAGCCATTTCAAATAAAAATATGGATTTACATATTAATCCGGGCCCTAGTGATCAGTAAACACCACGAAATGTCTAGCCTCTAGCATATGACGAAAGTATTTAATACTTTCGTATATGGCTAAAAGCTCGCGGTCGTAGGGTGAATACTTTTGTTGAGAGGGACTCAACTTCCGCGAGAAGAATGCTAAAGGTTGCCAAACCCCACCTTTTAATTGTTGTAAAACTGCACCCATTGCCAGGTCGGATGCGTCTGTTACCAGCGCAAGTTCGGCCTGACAATCCGGGTGTGCGAGTAATGCAGCATCAGCAAGGCTCTGTTTGCACCTGTTAAAGGCTACAAGTGCATCACCAGTCAGATCGACTGGGTGAGATGCTTTAACAGAACCGGCAAGAAGTGCATTTAAAGGGGCTTGGATTAAAGCTGACTGGGGTAGGAAACGTCGGTAAAAGTTGAGCATTCCTAGAAATCGCCTAAGTTGCCTTACAGTTTTAGGCACGGGAAAGTCCTTTATGGCTTCGACTTTGGATTCCAGAGGTTTGGTGCCAGATGCCGAAATTCGGTAACCTAAAAATGTTACTTCGCTTGTGCCGAAGACGCATTTTGATGTGTTGACAAGAACGCCATATTCCTTCATGCGAGTGAAAAGTTGGTGAAGGTGAGCTTCGTGTTCTGCCTCGTCCTTGGAGAAGACCAAAAAATCTTCCAAGTAGGCATAACAAAACTCAAGGCCTCGCGTCAACTCGTCAACAAATCTCTGAAAGGTTTGGCTCCCATTTCTCAGGCCGAAATTCATAGAGAGGAATTCAAACAACACAAAGGGTGTAGTAATAGCGGTCTTCTGTATATCCTCCTCAAAAACTGGAATTTGGTTGTACGCCTTCATCAAATCGATGGTGGAGAAGACAGTACAACCAGCTATGCTGTGGGAAAAATCATGTATGTGCCTAATAGGATAACGGTCTGGAATAGTCCGTGCATTAAGCATACGATAATCACCACAGGGGCGCCAGCCGTTATTCTTCTTAGGCGCCAGGTGCAGAGGTGAAGCCCAGGGGCTTCTAGAAGGCCGCGCGGTGCCATTACTAATCATCAGCTCAAATTCCTGTTTGGCAATCTTAAGTTTATCAGGTGCCAGTCTACGAGGTGTACATGAGATAGGAGGTCCTGGTGTAGTCCTAATGTAGTGTACCGTATTGTACTTTGGAACAATCAGAGTACCTGAAGGGCGTGTTATTTCAGGAAATTTATTCAAAGTACGGTGATAACGCGTGTCGCCCGTCGAAACCTTGATAGAAGCAATATCAGCTTTAGCAAAAGAAGCAATTGATGACAATGTAGTGGTATTATCAATAAGGCGTTGATTGCGGCAATCTACAATTAAATTATAAAAGCTAAGAAAATCAACACCTATAATAGGTTTGGTAACATTAGCAACAGAGAAACGCCAAGCAAAACTACGTCTTAAGCCTAAATTTAAATTAAACTCTATAAAACCAAAAGTGTCAATAATCGATCCATTGGCAGCACTAAACTGATAACTTGTCTTGGCTCGACGCTCCCGAAGTGCAGAATAAGGGTAGACGCACAGGTCACTGCCAGTATCCACCAAGAACTGGATTTTCGAGCTGCGGTCAGTTACAAAAAGGCGACCCGTAGACGAAGGGCAATCGTTTGCCGCCATTAGCGACTGCCCGTGAAGTTTTCCGACTTGTCAAAATCGCAGGGTTTCAAGCATCTATGGGCCTTCGCTCCATACTTCGCGTGGTACCAGCACATCGGGTATTTACGATAGCTGGAATTGGATCTGCTTCTCTGTCTCGAAGAAGAACGACGACGATGATGCGCTCTGGAACGACCACGACTTGCAGAACAGCACGATGCACGTGTATGCTCTTCCAGTTTCAGTGTAAGCTGCTGCACCATCTTCTTCAACTCTGCAATCTCATCGGATGGATGAGACACATGCATATCACGGGAAGATGTGGCAGCGATGTTGCAAGGTGACGTCAGCTCCTGTATATGATCAGCTAGATCTGCAAGTTGCTCTAGCGAATGATTCGGCTGCGACGCCAGCACAGTCTGAATATTATGCGGCAGGCGATTGCTCCAAATCGACCTAATGAAGTCCTCAGGAACTGAAGGACCAGCCAAATCCTGAAGGTGCCTCAAAAATTGTGAAGGCTTCCTGTCTCCAAGTTCTTCATGGGTCAGCAACTGCTTCACCTTCTTTTCGTGAGAAGCTGAAAGTCGTTTGATCAGCTCTGACTTGATCTTGTCATAGCAATTATGAGCTGGAGGATTGACAATAATATCCTTCACGGCTTTTGCGTATTGCATATCCAAATGATTGGTCACTTCCGTGAACTTAATGGAATCGTCAGTGACATCATGACCAGCAAACTGACCTTCAATAAGCGCGAACCAAAGTTCTGGATCCTCAGGTGAGAATGGTGGAACTTTAATTTTTAATTTAGGCACATATTTATTTTCACGTTCCATGGAACCGCGCGCTGGGCGTGCCCGTCGCATAGTGATGTTGGCATCGTGGCGTGATCCAACCGTTTTCGCGGAATCACTGCTATCACTCATTTTAACCTTTGTGTCCATATCGGGGTCACCAGTTATAGTGAGACGGTAGGTATGTGTGTCATATGTGTAGGTCACAGTCTGGGAATAATTAACGAAGTCCAAGCGTACACAATAAAGTTAATATTTAATCATTAGAAATAGGTACACAAGTATATAATATATAGTTTCACACAACACAACATAAGAGTCACTAATATACAAAATTGAAGGAGTAGACAGTGATAGTATACACTAAATTATTTAGAGCTATTATTCGCGAGCTAGCAACAGAGCACTCGGTTAGCCAGGCGACATGGGCTTCGCCTATGCTGTCGATAAGCGGACTGATAAACGCGGTGCGCGGCGTTGACTGCCCAGGCGCAGGGAACTGCATTCCAACGGTATAGTTGTTTAGCGTGTTTCCAATGCACACTAGGTTATAGTCTGCGCGGAAGTGCTAGTCATCGCCTTAGGTATGCAAGCGGCGAGACGGGGGAGGACGCGATTGACAAGACGCACACGAGATATTTGAGGACAGATAAATCTCCGGATAACCATGTTAGAAACTGTCTTAATTAACATAATGGGTAAATTATTTATATTTTCCGGGCTAAACAAAAATTAACACGTATTTAAAAGCGTTAATTAGATTTTATTATTTATAATACAAAACAGTTTTCTAAACTCACCACCCAAATTAAACCTAAATTACCTTACTGCGAGAATTCTATGTTCGACCTGTGGGTTCGTATCACAAATAAGGAGGTTATTAAAACCTTGCGGTGTCTAGACATGAATAAAGCTAGTGGACCAGTTGGTATACCAGCTATAGTTCTATAGCGAAATCCGTTATAGCACAAAATTAATCCATATCTTCTTCTTCTTCATTACTATACATGTCTTCAATTTCCATATCCTCCTCAGAATCTGAATCGTTTCCCAGGTTTATGATCAACTCGTCTATTACATTGTCAAACCTCATATCGTGGTCCCAATATTGGTTCTCGATTTTCTGTACGTGGTCGTCACACTTTTGCCATCTTCCCGGAGTGAATTCAGAAAACAATTTTGTGATGATTGGAATTTTGTCGTCCAATGAAGTATTTATAAAATTTGTAGCTAAATTGTTCTTTATATCGGCCCACACTAGCTCAATGGGGTTGAGATCAGGATGATATGGCGGAAGGCGAAGAACGATATGACCTGAAGCCTTTAATATTTCGTCAATGACGTAAATTTTTTCGGACTGAGTTCTATTTATCAAATGAAAGAGTTCGGCTTTTGTATTATCTGGTGTAAATTCAACATTACGTTCGCGTAACCAATCTTGCATGTCCCTTTTTAAACTTGACATAGTAGGTTTTTTCTTTACCTGTACACAATGGTAGGAGGCATTGTCCATTACGACCACTGAATTAGGAGCTAGTTTATTTTTCAATTTGTGACTAACCCAGTTATGAAAATTTGTGGCATTCATATCGCCATGGTAATCCCCACATTTCGAATCTGATTTGAAAATTGTTAAGGCACCGTTAACTAATCCGTCTCGGCTACCACCATGAACAATCACCAAACGACGCCCTTTGCCAATATCAGCATAAATTCCAGGCTCAGATTCGGATTGCCAACACATATTGGAGGTGTGGCTACTATTAACGTAGGTTTCGTCCAGATAATATATGTTTCGGTTTTCATTTCTATGTTTCCGTATAGCTCTTAAATACCTTACTCTCCATTCAGCAATACTGGGCCTCTCAATTAAAATGTGTCTCTTAGATTTACATTTTTTAAATAAATATCCCATCTTATGTAAAAGCTGTCGTAAATAGGTACAACCGCAGTTCACAATGCCATCTTCTTTTAAAACTGCAAGCAGCTTACGAATACTTGGGATTTTCTTATCACTAGTATAAAATTGATGAATTTTTCTTCGTATAACTCCCATGTCAAAATCATCAATCTGGATTCTCTTTTTTATTTCTTTAGGTTTCCGCGGAGATGAAAATTTTGCAATTTCCGATGTTTGTAGACTCGAATTTCCTTCAGCTACAATTCGCATTACGGTGCGGGCAGACACTCCTGTAGCCTCTGCTACTAATTTATTAATGTTCATATCATATTTGTGTTCCATACTTTCCTTGTCACCCTTTCGTCTTAAAAAAAAACTATGTACATTATAAATAATATTTTTCACTTGTCGTGGTATTGGCGGACCCATCTTAGAATATTTATCTCGTGTATTTTTGGAGAAAACTGTCGCGTACAACTAAATCGTGTAACCGTCGCGGCGGTTGACGCAGGGCCTTTGTAGTTAGAACATTTTTCTGTTCTATAGAAACTGGCATTGCATATTTAGTTCCACAACTCTCCAAAGGACAGCGCTGGAGTAAGTTTACGTTCGGAAGTGCATTGTTTTAGATAATTAAATCAAATTAAATGATCGTATCACATTGACTAAATCGACGTGTTAATAATGTGAAGTTAGATATTTTCACCAGAAAATGAGTTAAACAACTAATTTTATTAAGATTTAGCTGCTTTAAGTCTAGTTTATTCGTTTAATTGGAAGATGGAATATTGGTGTTTTAATTTCTAAACGTGACCAGCACCCTCTACCACCATTTTGTTTGTTTTTGAATTTGACATTGGCGTTTTGTTTTTCTGACGTAACGATTGTGCTTTGAATGTTTTGAATTTTTTATATTTTTCCTATATTTTCTTACAACTTGGCTGTTCTTGGACTTTGATTATCTTTGCTTCATATAGTGGCCCATGCACGTGAAAGGGACTTCGATTATCTGTTCTTTCCTTCGGCCATAGTTCGTATAGTTTAGTGATGGCCGCGGATAAAATTTGCTATGTTTCAGGATGTACCAAGAGCTGTGAGTAAATCTAATTATTTACAGGTTTTACCAGTCAATATATTATTTCTTCTTTCTATTTTATATATAAGTCAGTGTCACCTTGGGCAACAATGTGATACCTAGCGCAGACGCAGGTAGCCCAAGAGTTCTGCATCACTTTTCCACCCTTAGAGCCAATACCTTGCTATGTATACTTACATACATAAAAAATTCACTTAATTCTTTTAGGAAGGGGAAGGTTCCTACTCCTCCCCCCATCTACCCGTCCACTCGGCGACCAATAATTCGTGCAGCAGATTACTAAAGAATTACCCTTATAACACTACTACTTATACTACTGTCATTACACTTTTGAAAAACGCTTCTAAAATATTAATTTTTTTTGTAGGTGAAGATGGCTATATACTTCACAAATTTCCAAACTCTACAAAAGATTCAACGCGCTTTTGTACACGGGTTCAAGCAGTTGGTGGAAACTTTCTGTGCTTAGATGATATGTATGTGTTTAAGTACCGAAGAATTTGTCATACACCTTTTGAATCCAAGTACTGGACCGGAGTAAAATGTTAAGTAATATTGCAATACCAGCATTGCATATGAGAGGTTAGTAAAATTTGCATTAACATTGTAATGATCTATTCTTAATATTATGAATGTTGAAGTTAATATGGAAGTTCGTTCCTCAAATAATTAATTTTAATATCAAACATGAATAATTGAATGTATAAATTTTGAATCATTGTTAAACTATGTTCTGCAATACTAATTTTCAACTTCCATGTTGATGAAATATTATGTATGACATGTAAAGCAATTTTATGGAAAGTTTGTTATTTCTTATTAACAGTTTGATTCAAATGATAATAAAAAGCTTATAAATTAAGGCTTTTTCAAAGCTCATATGAATATCAAAATCTACACCAGTTTATAAATATTAAACTTGCTCAGAGTACAACTGGGAAGAAACATGAGTTATGTTATAATAACAAATATATAGTGATCTAAAGATCTTTTCCAGTACTAATGAGAATATATTGCACCAACATATTGTACAATATAGTATATATTGTACAATATGTTCAATGTTTAATTATTTTTTAATCATATTGTCCTTTAGTATCTATTTAAAGTTATGATGATCTTCAATTTGATATCCCATTCTTTCATTTCATTCAATCTTAGAATATCATATTTAAAGTCTAGATGCCCAAATTTGTGCAGTATTCATAAGAAACAGAACAAAAAAGTTAGTATTTTATTTGGTCTTATTACCAAACTTAATTAATCACAAGAGAAGTTACTTGATTTGCCTCCGTCTTTGTAAAATTCGACATTGCTGTAAAATCCATAATTTACATTATAGTATGCATATTTTTCACAGGTGTTCTATTGTACAACTAATACTAATAATAAACTTCCATTTTAATAAAATGGAATGTGTAACTTTTAGCTTCATTTTTATTTGTTTTATTTTGTTATGCTACTTGTGGTATTTGTTGTTTGATATTGTCTGTTGGAAGATGTTGGTAGTCCTTCAGCCTTAGTCGTTCAAATTCTACATGGCTAATATGTGTATGCTGTATTTTTTTGCTGATTGATAGTAGAGGAATTAATCTTTGCAATTAATAAACCCAAGCAGGTTAGAATTTTTATTAGAGCCATCAGTTCACATTTCTCTTTGTACTATTCTTAAGTTGTCAATATATTTCAAGTACAATATAATCATTTATTGTATATATTGATTTTACAGGTGCTGTTGCTAAGATATCACCCTTAGCTGAAGTTACAAATAAAAATAATACTTTTAAAACACGTTATACACAAGAAATTGCTTCAACATCAAGTTATGTGCAAGGGACAACTACTGCTCAAACATCCAGTAAGTTAAAATTGATAATATATTATTTATAAATAAAAATTATTGTATAAATTAAATTGAGGATAATATATTGTAAATTAATTTTATTTAAAAAAAGTCCCACTGGGTTTTGTGCTGGTTCTGGTAAAGCTTTAATATCAAGTTGCTTTAATAGGGGGTTGTGGGGCGGGGGGAAGGGAGGTGGAGAGGGATAGATTCGTCCCCCAGCTGTCCCCCCACCATGAGATGCATGGTATTTTTATATTAAATGTCAAAGATCAAAACTTTATAAAATAATTTATAAGAAAAATCACCTTAATAGGTAGTCGGGGAGGGGGCGTGACCCCTCTTCACCGAAGCAATAACAAAGTTTAGTTGATGGAGCCCCCGTTATTTCTGTGTGGTTTATAAAAAAATAACCACAAATCTTTCTAACCAAACCTATCTGGGTTGGTGTGCCCCAAGTCCCGAGCTTGCTTTGCTCGCTCTTGTACCAAATAAAACACCAAAATGTTAACCTTAATAATTACTTTAAGAAGCACAAATGTAGAATAAATGCTGTAGAAATGCGGTCTTTAAGGAATATGCTAGGGTTGAATCTGAATGACAGGGTGAGAAATTGCGTGATAAGAGATAAATGTGGTATGCAAGATGATGTTGTGACCAGGATTAAGAAAGGAATGCTTCGGTGGTTTGGTCACGTAGAAAGAATGAATGAGGAAAGAGTGACAAAGCAAATTTATATGGCAGATGTGAACGGCCGAGTCGGGAAGGGACGCCCTAGAAAAAAGTTAATCGACCAAATTGGCGATATTTTGAAAATGGGCCACGTTAGAAGTACCCTTAACCGACGAGCACGTATGCGTAGATATATGGATGTAAAGGAGGCGAAAGAGGTATGTTAGGATCGTGCCAAATGGAAGTCCGTAGTCTCTGCCTACCCCTCTGGGTGACAGGCGTGAGTGTTTATGTTTTTTTTTTTACTTCAATAAGTAAACATATTTTATCACTTTTGCCATTATATTTCATCATGTTTCGCCTGCACAAGTACTCCACTATTGCATTATTAAAATATACAATATCTTAAAAACGGTTAAGTTTCGTGTATGGTGTTATGATTCAAAATTCAATCAACTTGCTACAATTAAATTTATTTTTACTAAACTATAGTACAAATTTTCTTGGTCTATATAAATATAATGTTTTGCATTTTAATTTCAGGCTTGAAGGTGACTGTACAGGAACGGGAGGCAGGTGCTCTTCAATGATTGATTTATTGAACGTTTGTTGGTTATATTTAAGTCGTCTTATTGCTAACAGTGTGTATCAGGTAATAATCAAAATTTAAACAGACAGATCTTATAACTAATTGCACGACGTGCTGTGATTGGTTGCCAACAATGACGAGCTCTGATTCGTAGATAAAAGTTTGGTGTTCCGGTGCGTCGCTAGGCGGCGTTAGTAGTCGCGCCAACAGTGACTAAGCCCAAAAGGACTCAAATTAGTACAAGAACTACAATGTTAAAAAAGAAATAATGGTTTCTTATATTTACGCGAACACTGCACATGATTAAAACTACTTTTACGGATTTTATCGCGTTTATTTATACTTTTAATTTTTAAATCCCGACGTTTCGGGCGCTTTCCAGCACCCATGGTCACGGGGGACTGAGATGACTGACGTCCCGATGTCATTGTTTAACCCGGAGTACCTTCAGGTTTTTTAATTATTGTTTATGGTCCGATCTATGCAAAATGAACTGACTATGTCCTGAGGTCTTGCAGTGGTATGCTTGGGTTTAGTTTTAATTTTATTGATTATAGGATCCCAAGCAGGTGGTAGTACCCAGCCTCCTTCTCTATTGAAATTAGGATGTTTTTTAATTTCAATAGCCTCACGTATCATCCTTGGTAGGAATCGGTGTTCTTTCGCGAGGATTTGTGGTCTATCAAATCTGATGTAATGGTTGGGGCCGTCTAGGATATGATCACAAAGTGATCATATCCTAGATATGAAGTCTGCAGTTGATCTGCTTGGGATCCTATAATCAATAAAATTTAAACTAAACCCAAGCATACCACTGCAAGACCTCAGGACATAGTCAGTTCATTTTGCATAGATCGGACCATAAACAATAATTAAAAAAGCTGAAGGTACTCCGGGTTTAACAATGACATCGGGACGTCAGTCATCTCAGTCCCCCGTGACCATGGGTGCTGGAAAGCGCCCGAAACGTCGGGAATTAAAAATAAAAAGTAAAAATAAACGCGATAAAATCCGTAAAAGTAGTTTTAATCATGTTAAAAAAAAACTTAAAAGCTTGAATATAGCAAATGAGAAATAAGAAAGTATGAAGAAAGAACAAAAAGACTGAAGAAGAAAATGAATCTATTAGAAAATACTACTTTCTTGAAAGCATTTAAAAGTTGAATAAAACTAAATTTACGGATTCTATCGCGTTTATTTAACTGATTTTACTTATTTTTAATTCCCGACGTTTGGGGTGCTTTACAGCACCCATGGTCACGGGGTGGACTGTAACGTCGTGAACTGAAACGTCGGGAATTAAAAATAAGTAAAATCAGGTAAATAAACGCGATAGAATCCGTAAATTTAGTTTTATTCAATGTATAGTGTTCGCGTAAATTTAAGAAATCATTAAGCATTTAAAAGTTTTACCTCAATGGCAACAGTTTTTACAATGCTACAATTTCGAGAATGTGGTGAACACAAAAGGGACAGACAATTCACACCTGATGAAAAAGTGATGGCATTACATTTTTTTAACATGGGCCAAGAGCCTACAGAATGCTGCAAAAGATATTTGTTCTGCCATCACCTTTCACCTTAAGCAGGATGGTATCTAAGGCCAATATTAAGCCTGGTATAAATGAAAACATATTTTACCAGCTTAAGAAGCAAGCATCTATCTTAAATGAAAGCCAATCATAAATTGTGTACACTGGTTTTTGATGAAATGGCCTTAACACCACATATTGGTTATGACAGGAAAAATGACAAGATTACTGGTTTACACAATGATTTCTTATATCTACGCGAACACTACACATTGAAATAATACTAGTTTTTACGGATTTTATCGCGTATATTTAATATATATATATATATATATATATATTAAATATATATATATATATATATATATATATATATATATATATATATATATATATATATATTAAATATACGCGATATATATATATATATATATATATATATATATTAAATATACGCGATAAAATCCGTAAAAACTAGTATTATTTCAATGTGTAGTGTTCGCGTAGATATAAGAAATCATTGTGTAAACCAGTAATCTTGTCATTTTTCCTGTCATAACCAATATGTGGTGTTAAGGCCATTTCATCAAAAACCAGTGTACACAATTTATGATTGGCTTTCATTTAAGATAGATGCTTGCTTCTTAAGCTGGTAAAATATGTTTTCATTTATACCAGGCTTAATATTGGCCTTAGATACCATCCTGCTTAAGGTGAAAGGTGATGGCAGAACAAATATCTTTTGCAGCATTCTGTAGGCTCTTGGCCCATGTTAAAAAAATGTAATGCCATCACTTTTTCATCAGGTGTGAATTGTCTGTCCCTTTTGTGTTCACCACATTCTCGAAATTGTAGCATTGTAAAAACTGTTGCCATTGAGGTAAAACTTTTAAATGCTTAATGATTTCTTAAATTTACGCGAACACTATACATTGAATAAAACTAAATTTACGGATTCTATCGCGTTTATTTACCTGATTTTACTTATTTTTAATTCCCGACGTTTCAGTTCACGACGTTACAGTCCACCCCGTGACCATGGGTGCTGTAAAGCACCCCAAACGTCGGGAATTAAAAATAAGTAAAATCAGTTAAATAAACGCGATAGAATCCGTAAATTTCGTTTTATTCAACTTTTAAATGCTTTCAAGAAAGTAGTATTTTCTAATAGATTCATTTTCTTCTTCAGTCTTTTTGTTCTTTCTTCATACTTTCTTATTTCTCATTTGCTATATTCAAGCTTTTAAGTTTTTTTTTAACATGATTAAAACTACTTTTACGGATTTTATCGCGTTTATTTTTACTTTTTATTTTTAATTCCCGACGTTTCGGGCGCTTTCCAGCACCCATGGTCACGGGGGACTGAGATGACTGACGTCCCGATGTCATTGTTAAACCCGGAGTACCTTCAGCTTTTTTAATTATTGTTTATGGTCCGATCTATGCAAAATGAACTGACTATGTCCTGAGGTCTTGCAGTGGTATGCTTGGGTTTAGTTTAAATTTTATTGATTATAGGATCCCGTATATTAAGCCTGGTATAAATGAAAACATATTTTACCAGCTTAAGAAGCAAGCATCTATCTTAAATGAAAGCCAATCATAAATTGTGTACACTGGTTTTTGATGAAATGGCCTTAACACCACATATTGGTTATGACAGGAAAAATGACAAGATTACTGGTTTACACAATGATTTCTTATATCTACGCGAACACTACACATTGAAATAATACTAGTTTTTACGGATTTTATCGCGTATATTTAATATATATATATATATATATATATATATATATATATATATATATATATATATATATATATATATATATATATATATATATATATATATCCGACGTTTCGTGCGCTTTACAGCACCGGATCGTCGGGTATTTATAGTTAAATATACGCGATAAAATCCGTAAAAACTAGTATTATTTCAATTACTGGTTTAGTTGACAATGGTGATGTAGTGAGGACTGAACTTAGAATACAGGTATTCTAAAAACTATAAACAGTCGATATCATATTCATTTTGTGCTTGCAGTACAAAAAAAGATGAATTAGCCTTAATAATTAAAAGAAATATAAGAAAATTGAAGGGGTCTGGCTTTAAAATCCTTGCTACTGTATGTGACCACGGAACATCAAATGTTAGTGCCAAGTGGAACATAGTAGATAAATATTGAAATATGGTGGTAGATAAATATTGAATATACAGGGTAACATAATAGGTAAAATAATAGGAAAAACTTTGTTTCATAGCATATATGCTCCGAATTATGTTTTAGACACTTTTTATAAAATCTTTGATTAAAGAAATTAAGCAAAAGTGACAGTGAAATTCAGTCAGTCAGTCATACCTGCAGTATCTTTGCTCTCATTGGGGTAATTAATAATGTTTTGAAAACAAATCAAAACAAAGTTTCAGTTGTAAAGTTTTATTTGCAACCTAATCCACGTTGGTTAAAATTCGTGCTTTACTCTTAATTTTAGGCATTTTATCAGGTTACACTTATGTCTGCTTATTTATCCTTCATCCAGTAGTTCATTTTCTCCCGCGTCAACATCTAAGAGCAATTATAAAAAAATTGAATATACAGGGTAACCCTGTATATATATTTCAATATAAATTATATTGGTTAAGTCGACTTAGATCCTTTAGGGGGTTGTAATTTGCATCATTACCGACTATTACGACTATGAAACACCATACATCAAACCTAACCGTTTTCAAGATATTGGATACTTAATTTTTTTTTTATAAAAATTGTCAACTTTTTGTCTATTGTACTATTTTTTTGTAATTTGTGCATCTTATTTTATTTTTCTTATAACTTTTGTGGAGTAGATAAGTTGCTTTATTATTTTAAATACCAAGATCTTAGGTAAATAAACTAAATTTTATGTTATTTTATTTCGATTAATTTACTTTGTATACTGTCATTACTGTCTACTTATAATTACTGTTGGATTTATTAATTTAAAATTGTAACTTTGATGAAATATATTGATTGATCGATATTTATTTATTTATTTCTGAAATTGTGTAGATTGCTTAGTTCTTAATTTTTTTTACTGGTTATGGGTGTAAATTACCTGAATAAAGATGATTATTATTTTTAAATTGAGTTATCTTTTTTATGATTTACCTTTGATTACATAATTCTGCAACTAACTAGTTTTGTGCCTATATGCACAAAACTAGTTAGTTGCTGAATTATGTGATCTTGTAAAATTAATTAAAAATAATCAGTACACCAGGGATGGGGCTGTACTATATATAGAATATCGTCCGTTTAGTTCGACAACTCCACTATAGATGTCTCTGTACCACGGAATCGACTAGCAACTCTATTCCAGGTATATATAATGTACTCTGTGGTTCGTATAGTTTAGTGATGGCCGCGGATAAAATTTGCTATGTTTCAGGATGTACCAAGAGCTGTGAGTAAATCTAATTATTTACAGGTTTTACCAGTCAATATATTATTTCTTCTTTCTATTTTATATATAAGTCAGTGTCACCTTGGGCAACAATGTGATACCTAGCGCAGACGCAGGTAGCCCAAGAGTTCTGCATCACTTTTCCACCCTTAGAGCCAATACCTTGCTATGTATACTTACATACATAAAAAATTCACTTAATTCTTTTAGGAAGGGGAAGGTTCCTACTCCTCCCCCCATCTACCCGTCCACTCGGCGACCAATAATTCGTGCAGCAGATTACTAAAGAATTACCCTTATAACACTACTACTTATACTACTGTCATTACACTTTTGAAAAACGCTTCTAAAATATTAATTTTTTTTGTAGGTGAAGATGGCTATATACTTCACAAATTTCCAAACTCTACAAAAGATTCAACGCGCTTTTGTACACGGGTTCAAGCAGTTGGTGGAAACTTTCTGTGCTTAGATGATATGTATGTGTTTAAGTACCGAAGAATTTGTCATACACCTTTTGAATCCAAGTACTGGACCGGAGTAAAATGTTAAGTAATATTGCAATACCAGCATTGCATATGAGAGGTTAGTAAAATTTGCATTAACATTGTAATGATCTATTCTTAATATTATGAATGTTGAAGTTAATATGGAAGTTCGTTCCTCAAATAATTAATTTTAATATCAAACATGAATAATTGAATGTATAAATTTTGAATCATTGTTAAACTATGTTCTGCAATACTAATTTTCAACTTCCATGTTGATGAAATATTATGTATGACATGTAAAGCAATTTTATGGAAAGTTTGTTATTTCTTATTAACAGTTTGATTCAAATGATAATAAAAAGCTTATAAATTAAGGCTTTTTCAAAGCTCATATGAATATCAAAATCTACACCAGTTTATAAATATTAAACTTGCTCAGAGTACAACTGGGAAGAAACATGAGTTATGTTATAATAACAAATATATAGTGATCTAAAGATCTTTTCCAGTACTAATGAGAATATATTGCACCAACATATTGTACAATATAGTATATATTGTACAATATGTTCAATGTTTAATTATTTTTTAATCATATTGTCCTTTAGTATCTATTTAAAGTTATGATGATCTTCAATTTGATATCCCATTCTTTCATTTCATTCAATCTTAGAATATCATATTTAAAGTCTAGATGCCCAAATTTGTGCAGTATTCATAAGAAACAGAACAAAAAAGTTAGTATTTTATTTGGTCTTATTACCAAACTTAATTAATCACAAGAGAAGTTACTTGATTTGCCTCCGTCTTTGTAAAATTCGACATTGCTGTAAAATCCATAATTTACATTATAGTATGCATATTTTTCACAGGTGTTCTATTGTACAACTAATACTAATAATAAACTTCCATTTTAATAAAATGGAATGTGTAACTTTTAGCTTCATTTTTATTTGTTTTATTTTGTTATGCTACTTGTGGTATTTGTTGTTTGATATTGTCTGTTGGAAGATGTTGGTAGTCCTTCAGCCTTAGTCGTTCAAATTCTACATGGCTAATATGTGTATGCTGTATTTTTTTGCTGATTGATAGTAGAGGAATTAATCTTTGCAATTAATAAACCCAAGCAGGTTAGAATTTTTATTAGAGCCATCAGTTCACATTTCTCTTTGTACTATTCTTAAGTTGTCAATATATTTCAAGTACAATATAATCATTTATTGTATATATTGATTTTACAGGTGCTGTTGCTAAGATATCACCCTTAGCTGAAGTTACAAATAAAAATAATACTTTTAAAACACGTTATACACAAGAAATTGCTTCAACATCAAGTTATGTGCAAGGGACAACTACTGCTCAAACATCCAGTAAGTTAAAATTGATAATATATTATTTATAAATAAAAATTATTGTATAAATTAAATTGAGGATAATATATTGTAAATTAATTTTATTTAAAAAAAGTCCCACTGGGTTTTGTGCTGGTTCTGGTAAAGCTTTAATATCAAGTTGCTTTAATAGGGGGTTGTGGGGCGGGGGGAAGGGAGGTGGAGAGGGATAGATTCGTCCCCCAGCTGTCCCCCCACCATGAGATGCATGGTATTTTTATATTAAATGTCAAAGATCAAAACTTTATAAAATAATTTATAAGAAAAATCACCTTAATAGGTAGTCGGGGAGGGGGCGTGACCCCTCTTCACCGAAGCAATAACAAAGTTTAGTTGATGGAGCCCCCGTTATTTCTGTGTGGTTTATAAAAAAATAACCACAAATCTTTCTAACCAAACCTATCTGGGTTGGTGTGCCCCAAGTCCCGAGCTTGCTTTGCTCGCTCTTGTACCAAATAAAACACCAAAATGTTAACCTTAATAATTACTTTAAGAAGCACAAATGTAGAATAAATGCTGTAGAAATGCGGTCTTTAAGGAATATGCTAGGGTTGAATCTGAATGACAGGGTGAGAAATTGCGTGATAAGAGATAAATGTGGTATGCAAGATGATGTTGTGACCAGGATTAAGAAAGGAATGCTTCGGTGGTTTGGTCACGTAGAAAGAATGAATGAGGAAAGAGTGACAAAGCAAATTTATATGGCAGATGTGAACGGCCGAGTCGGGAAGGGACGCCCTAGAAAAAAGTTAATCGACCAAATTGGCGATATTTTGAAAATGGGCCACGTTAGAAGTACCCTTAACCGACGAGCACGTATGCGTAGATATATGGATGTAAAGGAGGCGAAAGAGGTATGTTAGGATCGTGCCAAATGGAAGTCCGTAGTCTCTGCCTACCCCTCTGGGTGACAGGCGTGAGTGTTTATGTTTTTTTTTTTACTTCAATAAGTAAACATATTTTATCACTTTTGCCATTATATTTCATCATGTTTCGCCTGCACAAGTACTCCACTATTGCATTATTAAAATATACAATATCTTAAAAACGGTTAAGTTTCGTGTATGGTGTTATGATTCAAAATTCAATCAACTTGCTACAATTAAATTTATTTTTACTAAACTATAGTACAAATTTTCTTGGTCTATATAAATATAATGTTTTGCATTTTAATTTCAGGCTTGAAGGTGACTGTACAGGAACGGGAGGCAGGTGCTCTTCAATGATTGATTTATTGAACGTTTGTTGGTTATATTTAAGTCGTCTTATTGCTAACAGTGTGTATCAGGTAATAATCAAAATTTAAACAGACAGATCTTATAACTAATTGCACGACGTGCTGTGATTGGTTGCCAACAATGACGAGCTCTGATTCGTAGATAAAAGTTTGGTGTTCCGGTGCGTCGCTAGGCGGCGTTAGTAGTCGCGCCAACAGTGACTAAGCCCAAAAGGACTCAAATTAGTACAAGAACTACAATGTTAAAAAAGAAATAATGGTTTCTTATATTTACGCGAACACTGCACATGATTAAAACTACTTTTACGGATTTTATCGCGTTTATTTATACTTTTAATTTTTAAATCCCGACGTTTCGGGCGCTTTCCAGCACCCATGGTCACGGGGGACTGAGATGACTGACGTCCCGATGTCATTGTTTAACCCGGAGTACCTTCAGGTTTTTTAATTATTGTTTATGGTCCGATCTATGCAAAATGAACTGACTATGTCCTGAGGTCTTGCAGTGGTATGCTTGGGTTTAGTTTTAATTTTATTGATTATAGGATCCCAAGCAGGTGGTAGTACCCAGCCTCCTTCTCTATTGAAATTAGGATGTTTTTTAATTTCAATAGCCTCACGTATCATCCTTGGTAGGAATCGGTGTTCTTTCGCGAGGATTTGTGGTCTATCAAATCTGATGTAATGGTTGGGGCCGTCTAGGATATGATCACAAAGTGATCATATCCTAGATATGAAGTCTGCAGTTGATCTGCTTGGGATCCTATAATCAATAAAATTTAAACTAAACCCAAGCATACCACTGCAAGACCTCAGGACATAGTCAGTTCATTTTGCATAGATCGGACCATAAACAATAATTAAAAAAGCTGAAGGTACTCCGGGTTTAACAATGACATCGGGACGTCAGTCATCTCAGTCCCCCGTGACCATGGGTGCTGGAAAGCGCCCGAAACGTCGGGAATTAAAAATAAAAAGTAAAAATAAACGCGATAAAATCCGTAAAAGTAGTTTTAATCATGTTAAAAAAAAACTTAAAAGCTTGAATATAGCAAATGAGAAATAAGAAAGTATGAAGAAAGAACAAAAAGACTGAAGAAGAAAATGAATCTATTAGAAAATACTACTTTCTTGAAAGCATTTAAAAGTTGAATAAAACTAAATTTACGGATTCTATCGCGTTTATTTAACTGATTTTACTTATTTTTAATTCCCGACGTTTGGGGTGCTTTACAGCACCCATGGTCACGGGGTGGACTGTAACGTCGTGAACTGAAACGTCGGGAATTAAAAATAAGTAAAATCAGGTAAATAAACGCGATAGAATCCGTAAATTTAGTTTTATTCAATGTATAGTGTTCGCGTAAATTTAAGAAATCATTAAGCATTTAAAAGTTTTACCTCAATGGCAACAGTTTTTACAATGCTACAATTTCGAGAATGTGGTGAACACAAAAGGGACAGACAATTCACACCTGATGAAAAAGTGATGGCATTACATTTTTTTAACATGGGCCAAGAGCCTACAGAATGCTGCAAAAGATATTTGTTCTGCCATCACCTTTCACCTTAAGCAGGATGGTATCTAAGGCCAATATTAAGCCTGGTATAAATGAAAACATATTTTACCAGCTTAAGAAGCAAGCATCTATCTTAAATGAAAGCCAATCATAAATTGTGTACACTGGTTTTTGATGAAATGGCCTTAACACCACATATTGGTTATGACAGGAAAAATGACAAGATTACTGGTTTACACAATGATTTCTTATATCTACGCGAACACTACACATTGAAATAATACTAGTTTTTACGGATTTTATCGCGTATATTTAATATATATATATATATATATATATATTAAATATATATATATATATATATATATATATATATATATTAAATATACGCGATATATATATATATATATATATATATATATATATATATATATTAAATATACGCGATAAAATCCGTAAAAACTAGTATTATTTCAATGTGTAGTGTTCGCGTAGATATAAGAAATCATTGTGTAAACCAGTAATCTTGTCATTTTTCCTGTCATAACCAATATGTGGTGTTAAGGCCATTTCATCAAAAACCAGTGTACACAATTTATGATTGGCTTTCATTTAAGATAGATGCTTGCTTCTTAAGCTGGTAAAATATGTTTTCATTTATACCAGGCTTAATATTGGCCTTAGATACCATCCTGCTTAAGGTGAAAGGTGATGGCAGAACAAATATCTTTTGCAGCATTCTGTAGGCTCTTGGCCCATGTTAAAAAAATGTAATGCCATCACTTTTTCATCAGGTGTGAATTGTCTGTCCCTTTTGTGTTCACCACATTCTCGAAATTGTAGCATTGTAAAAACTGTTGCCATTGAGGTAAAACTTTTAAATGCTTAATGATTTCTTAAATTTACGCGAACACTATACATTGAATAAAACTAAATTTACGGATTCTATCGCGTTTATTTACCTGATTTTACTTATTTTTAATTCCCGACGTTTCAGTTCACGACGTTACAGTCCACCCCGTGACCATGGGTGCTGTAAAGCACCCCAAACGTCGGGAATTAAAAATAAGTAAAATCAGTTAAATAAACGCGATAGAATCCGTAAATTTCGTTTTATTCAACTTTTAAATGCTTTCAAGAAAGTAGTATTTTCTAATAGATTCATTTTCTTCTTCAGTCTTTTTGTTCTTTCTTCATACTTTCTTATTTCTCATTTGCTATATTCAAGCTTTTAAGTTTTTTTTTAACATGATTAAAACTACTTTTACGGATTTTATCGCGTTTATTTTTACTTTTTATTTTTAATTCCCGACGTTTCGGGCGCTTTCCAGCACCCATGGTCACGGGGGACTGAGATGACTGACGTCCCGATGTCATTGTTAAACCCGGAGTACCTTCAGCTTTTTTAATTATTGTTTATGGTCCGATCTATGCAAAATGAACTGACTATGTCCTGAGGTCTTGCAGTGGTATGCTTGGGTTTAGTTTAAATTTTATTGATTATAGGATCCCGTATATTAAGCCTGGTATAAATGAAAACATATTTTACCAGCTTAAGAAGCAAGCATCTATCTTAAATGAAAGCCAATCATAAATTGTGTACACTGGTTTTTGATGAAATGGCCTTAACACCACATATTGGTTATGACAGGAAAAATGACAAGATTACTGGTTTACACAATGATTTCTTATATCTACGCGAACACTACACATTGAAATAATACTAGTTTTTACGGATTTTATCGCGTATATTTAATATATATATATATATATATATATATATATATATATATATATATATATATATATATATATATATATATATTTATATATATATATATATATATATCCGACGTTTCGTGCGCTTTACAGCACCGGATCGTCGGGTATTTATAGTTAAATATACGCGATAAAATCCGTAAAAACTAGTATTATTTCAATTACTGGTTTAGTTGACAATGGTGATGTAGTGAGGACTGAACTTAGAATACAGGTATTCTAAAAACTATAAACAGTCGATATCATATTCATTTTGTGCTTGCAGTACAAAAAAAGATGAATTAGCCTTAATAATTAAAAGAAATATAAGAAAATTGAAGGGGTCTGGCTTTAAAATCCTTGCTACTGTATGTGACCACGGAACATCAAATGTTAGTGCCAAGTGGAACATAGTAGATAAATATTGAAATATGGTGGTAGATAAATATTGAATATACAGGGTAACATAATAGGTAAAATAATAGGAAAAACTTTGTTTCATAGCATATATGCTCCGAATTATGTTTTAGACACTTTTTATAAAATCTTTGATTAAAGAAATTAAGCAAAAGTGACAGTGAAATTCAGTCAGTCAGTCATACCTGCAGTATCTTTGCTCTCATTGGGGTAATTAATAATGTTTTGAAAACAAATCAAAACAAAGTTTCAGTTGTAAAGTTTTATTTGCAACCTAATCCACGTTGGTTAAAATTCGTGCTTTACTCTTAATTTTAGGCATTTTATCAGGTTACACTTATGTCTGCTTATTTATCCTTCATCCAGTAGTTCATTTTCTCCCGCGTCAACATCTAAGAGCAATTATAAAAAAATTGAATATACAGGGTAACCCTGTATATATATTTCAATATAAATTATATTGGTTAAGTCGACTTAGATCCTTTAGGGGGTTGTAATTTGCATCATTACCGACTATTACGACTATGAAACACCATACATCAAACCTAACCGTTTTCAAGATATTGGATACTTAATTTTTTTTTTATAAAAATTGTCAACTTTTTGTCTATTGTACTATTTTTTTGTAATTTGTGCATCTTATTTTATTTTTCTTATAACTTTTGTGGAGTAGATAAGTTGCTTTATTATTTTAAATACCAAGATCTTAGGTAAATAAACTAAATTTTATGTTATTTTATTTCGATTAATTTACTTTGTATACTGTCATTACTGTCTACTTATAATTACTGTTGGATTTATTAATTTAAAATTGTAACTTTGATGAAATATATTGATTGATCGATATTTATTTATTTATTTCTGAAATTGTGTAGATTGCTTAGTTCTTAATTTTTTTTACTGGTTATGGGTGTAAATTACCTGAATAAAGATGATTATTATTTTTAAATTGAGTTATCTTTTTTATGATTTACCTTTGATTACATAATTCTGCAACTAACTAGTTTTGTGCCTATATGCACAAAACTAGTTAGTTGCTGAATTATGTGATCTTGTAAAATTAATTAAAAATAATCAGTACACCAGGGATGGGGCTGTACTATATATAGAATATCGTCCGTTTAGTTCGACAACTCCACTATAGATGTCTCTGTACCACGGAATCGACTAGCAACTCTATTCCAGGTATATATAATGTACTCTGTGGGTTGACGGCAGACTGCGTCAGCTTGATGTTTATCTACCTCCCCCGTCCTGCCGCTCACATACCTAAGGCGATGACTAGCACTTCCGCGCAGACTGTAAATGTAAATAATGATTTATTATTAAATATTATGTTTTGTATTCTAATACGTAACGGTGGAATTCAGGTTATTTAATAGTTGTAAATAATTAGATATAATTATGTAAATATATAAAACAAATAATATAGATATATAATATATTAAATAATATTAAATAAATAATATGCAAGTGTGTATTATGTATATGTACG
The DNA here is from genome assembly GCA_036936625.1 of Parnassius smintheus behrii. Classification (NCBI taxonomy): domain Eukaryota; kingdom Metazoa; phylum Arthropoda; class Insecta; order Lepidoptera; family Papilionidae; genus Parnassius; species Parnassius smintheus. The sequence goes on from JAUPFT010000015.1 coordinate 44,277,009, forward strand.
TATAATATACAATAAGTGGGCTACAGATTTATTACAGTGTGGTATATTCGAAACCTAGATGCTAGAACACCGAAAGCATTCTCAAAAATTTGTCTATCGCGAGACAATCTATAATTAAATATCTTTCTTTCATGTGAATGCAAGTCAGCTTGTCGAAATGGTTTTAGCATATCAGTTCTTAAAGGAAATGCGTCATCAGCAACAAATACATATGCGAGACTTGTTGAGCTGTTTTTGACAACTTCAGCGTTAGGAAGTTCAATTTTGTTATCCTGGAGCATTTCAAAAAACTTGGTATTCTGTAAAACGCCTCCATCAGAAATTCTGCCATTAGTACTAAAATCAACCAGTAGAAATTCGTAATTAGTCTTATTAGTAGTAGCATCTACTATTGCCATAAGCACCATACTGTGTCGTTTTTTGTAATTATGGTAATATAATCCGCTATCAGCAGGTGGAATTATGTCAATGTGCTTACCACCTAAGCAATGAGGGAAATTCCACCTTTCTTCAAATTTTTGCGCTATATTTCTCCATTTTTCAGATGAATTAGGAAACTGTAACAAAAATTATTGTTTTAGGCAATTGCTGATATCAGGGATACCAATGAAAACACAACTTTGGATATAGAAGTAACTCTAGAAAATACAGCACAAAACTCTGTATCTCCAGAAAAGCAGCAGGAGCCAGCCGCGAAACAACTAAGGATATCAAGACCCGGTGAAAAAAACAACAAGCAGGATAAATTAGCAAACGAATTATTAACTTCAATTTGGGATCATTTTAAACGACCTGCACCTTCAACGCCACTGCAAGAAGACGGTATGATTTACTAGGTAAATCCATAGCTTTGAAATTAAGGGCAATGGAAAAATGCCAATGGCTTATAGCTGAAAAACTAATAAATGATACTTTGTATGAAGGAGAGATGGGAAATCTAAGCACAGAAAGTTACTAGAACAGGAATATTCCACACTATCATAAAGGCCAATACACATATTCTCCAAGTTCGACATCCATCTCAAGTAATAGCCCACATCATACACAAAGCCCAAGTCCGTCATTGATGCAACAATTTCAATATACTCAATTAAATGCGAACTCTCCTCAAAACCCTTTGCTCATACAGCTTCCTTCCACATCACAATGAAAAACCCTCCTGTCGAGGTACAATTATCAATTCCAGAAAAGACTGGCTCACCTCAGAACCAGTTCCCTTCTACATCATCCGCAATGAATAATTCTACCAATGTACAACAAACAATTGAAGAAGATTCTGTTACAGCGTCACGTTATTACTCACATTTTGAATATAATTAGTAGAGTAGTGTTCTAATATGTTCTTGTATGTTTTACCTAAATAAAAACTTAATCTGCTTATCAAATGATAGTTTCATTTACACTTACCTTTAGATAATCCTTTTGTAAAACTATAAATTGCATCGCAAGTTTCAGGAATAATTTTGCCTAGAGCTTGAGGCGATATTAAGGCCGAATATTTTAAGCATTCATATGGTCGTCCTGTGGCAAGGAATATCAATGTCACAGTTAACCTCTCGTGTGGTGATATAGCGGTTCTCATAATGGTGTCCTGCTTTTTAATTAACGAAGTCACTTTCGATAAAAGTGTAAGATAAGTTTTTTCGTCCATACGTAAATAATTACGGTAATCTTTCGGATAATATGTTAATTCCTTTAGTAAGTCGACATGGCTGTATTTTCTCCTTTTCTGTAACCACTTTTTGCACCACTCTACGGCTTCGTTGTTTACCTTTTTTTCCTTCAAAATTACAAATAATAATCCTATTAGCGCTATTGAGTCGACGTCAACCACCGCTGCCGGTGCCATAATGGTGACTGAGAGCTTGTGCAGGTTTGTCGTTACGTGTGTGTGCCCCATGAAACTCGGTCGAGCCGGCGGTTTTGTTTGCACAGGCAAAGCACTGACGAGCATTAGCGTGTGTGGCCCTCTTTAGGCATCGCAATACTCACATAGGGGCGAAAGTATGGTCAGTCGATCATAGTCAGAATAGGTACTTTACCTAAGTAACATAATTAACTTTTCGCAATGTATTTTTTTACTTTCTATTGACATACCTTAATAATCACGGAAAGTCCGCCGTGACTTAGGAAGCGGAAAAAATAATATGGACACCAACGCGCAGCGATAAAGTTTTATTTAGCTTGCGTGCGCGATTTATCTGACTAAAAATAATTATGTAGGCTATTAAACGTCGGCAAGCAATTGACATCAAAGGAGTGCAACTTCTGTACGTAGTACTATTATTTATTCTATTGTAGTGATCGTTCTCCTGTTCTCTAACTTTCATGCATACAACACAGTAAATTACAGGGCTGCCAATCGGATTACGCGTCAAGTTACGATAAACCAGGGGGGGGGGTGGTACACTTCCATACTTTAGGTTGGGGTTCAATAATTTGCAAAGACACTAGTGCCTAACTAACTTTCAAACATTAAATTCTGAAAGGTGCGTAAGATGGCGACTACACCAGCCAAAATTAGGGATCTTTATGCAACTCTCATATCATCTTGCGGGCTATCTAATGCACATGAATTGTGGGACAAATATAAATAGTAGGTACATGGCGGAAGATATTTTGCGAAGGTTACAGCAGACACACGCGAACATGACATACAATGAACATATTTATAACGAAGCACTTGGAAAAATTTGAAGATAAAGTAATGGTAATGGTAAGCAAAAAATTAAGCGACTTTGGAATGATAAGCCCTCAGCGAACAACCGAAAATGAACTAAGTGATGAAATTATACGTGAAACAAACTACGATATACCAGCTTTGCAGCAGTAAGTAGCCAAATTTGTACCCCGCTTGCTTCCCGAACAAAAACGAGTTTTTGACAAAGTATTAGGACAAATTGAATCTGGAAATGGTGCACTTTTCTTTTTAGGTGCCCCTGGAGAAACTGGGAAGACATTTTTGCTAAATTTATTATTAGCGCAAGTACGGAAAGATAAAAACATTGCTGTGGCCGTAGCTTTCTCCGGTATAACCGCCACGCTGCTAAGCGGGGGCCGCACTGCACATTCTGTTTTAAAACTCCCTCTAAATCTAGCCCAGGAAGAATCGCCGATCTGTAACGTTGGCAAAAATAGTGCACAACAACAATGCAAACTTTTAGTGTGGGACGAAAATACAATGTCGCATAAAAAAGCTGTAGAAGCACTAAATCGGACGCTCCAGGATTTGCGCAGCAACACCGTTGTAATTAGAGGAATGGTGGTTTTACTGGCTGCTGACTTTCGCCAAACTTTACCTGTCATTCAAAAAGGCACACCTGCAGATGAAATTAAAGCATGCCTCAAGTCGTCTATTTTATGGAACAAGGTGACAAAATTCAGTTTAACTACGAATATGAGAGTGCATATGTATAATGATATCAATGCTGGAAACTATGCTGACACGCTATTAAAAATTGGCGATGGGCGGTTGGAAACGGATGTTGAGGGCTGCGTTAAATTCACGAGATTTTTGTAATTTAGTACAGAGTCATTCCGAATTAATTGCGAGCGTTTATTCAGATTTAACGATCAACATGCATGAAGACAAATGGTTATGTGAAAGGGCAATTCTTGCACCAAAAAAATGAGAGCGTTAACAAAATAAATTCAGATATATTAAGCGAAGTAGCAGGAGAAATAACAGAGTATTTGTTAGTAGACACAGTTATGGACACAGAACAGAGTACTTCATATCCCGTAGAGTTTCTAAATTCTCTAGAGTTGTCAGGTGTGCTCTCACATAAGCTTCAATTAAAATTAGGCGTCCCAGTCATGCTAATGCGAAATTTAGATGCTCCTCGGTTATGTAACGGGACAAGGCTGCGTGTGACACATCTTGGACGGAACATAATCGGTGCTAAAATTATGACAGGCGTAGGAAAAGGTGAAAATGTTATTATACCACGGATCCCTATAATTCCCATAGATCTTCCTTTTCAATTCAAAAGGTTGCAGTTCCCTATTAAGCTCAATTTAGCAATGACAATTAATAAAGCGCAAGGGCAAACATTACAGGTAGCGGGCGTCAACTTAGAAAAACCGTGCTTCTCTCATGGTCAGCTGTATGTAGCATGTTCGCGTGTGTCAAATGCCCAAAATCTCCACATTCTTTCCCCGAATGGAAAAAAAATAACAATGTGTACAGTAGCGTCTTAAAATAGTGTCCAGTTAGTTTTTTTTTTTCAAAATTCCCACAATCAATTAATCAGAATTCCCACAGATCTTTCCTTTCAATTCAAAATTTCCTATTTACCTCAGTTTCTTTTCAATTCCAAATGCTGCACCTCTGACGGACCTATTAAGCTCAGTTTCCTTTCAACTCAAAAGGCTGCATCTCTGACGGATCTTTTATTTGGCTCAGTTTCCTTTCAATTCAGAAAACTGCATCTCTGACGAATCAATTTAGCTCAGTTTCTTTTCAAAAGTCTGCATCCCTGACGGATAATTATGCTCAGTTTCCTTTAATTAAAAAATATCCCATTTCCATTCGGAATAAACAGGCTATTTTCACGCTTTCCAATACGCTGCGTTTCAAAACATTTAAATAGGCTGACGAATCAATTTTGCTCAGTTTCCTTTTAATGGCTGCATCCCTTACAAATCTATAAAACTCAGTTTTCTTTCAATTCAAAAAGCAAAGGATAGTTCATTTCCCAGTGACCATGCGGGCGAAGCCGTGGCTAACAGCTAGTAATAAAGATAAGTTGAATACTATCCAAAAATCGGGTATTTATAAACTTGTTTGTGACGAATGCCACGCCGTTTACGTGGGTCAGACTGGTCGCAACTTCGGGACACGCTGTAAAGAGGATTTAGCCACGTACAGAAATTGCAATCCTGATAAAATATTGCTAAACATCTCTTGGACACTGGACACAACCTAACCAAAGACCACTCCTTTAAAGTAATTAAATTATTAGTAATTAAATTAAAGTAATTAAGCGACAGTAGCCTAATGGCAGGGCGCGGACCGCGAACTCAAAAGGTCGTGGGTTCGAATCCACCATTCCACTACTGTCGTGAACCACTCCTAACACAAGCATTTTCAGCTTACCAGGAGTGGTTAAAGGGAATATTAGTAATGTTAATAGATAGGATTACTAATATTTATTTAAACTTACATACTTGTAATAAAGGGCTGCGACTATGTGTGCTGGAACAGACACTTTTTACTGGAAATGAGGCATTCCATCTCAGTCCTCACGGGTGACAACGCATCTGCATTTTGATTTGTAACGGAAGATAGATGTAGATGTCTATGGGCCGCAGCAACCACTTACCATCAGGTGGACTGTGTGCTCGTTTGTCAGCCTATTCTATAAAAAAAAAAGAACAGTTAGAGATTTATAAAAATGATAATGGTAATACTGCACTACTGAATGAACAAACAAATGTTTCTAATTCACCTTTATTAAACATCTTTAAGCCTACTCTTTAATAATGATAAAAATAATAATTAGTCGCAGGTTTTTATCGCACGACGCGGTCGCTCGCTACTTTGGTGGGCATCGGTTTTGTCAGCGTGTATAAATAGCTGCTGGTTTGGCTCGCCACCGAATAGACCGTACTCGAGCTGCCGTAGAGTCTATATCACCTGAAGGCATCTTCAGGTGATGTAGACTCTAACTCGCGTAATTGAGGGAGGGCGGAAGGTGCTCTTTAAACTAGGAAAAACACATCATTTTATTTTAGTGAGCGGATGGTTGCAAAGTTACTACTAATATCTTTAAAGTCTGGTCTGTTTCCAATAACCTCCCATTTGGTTCATATTTTAAAGTTTCATTTTTTTGGGTTTTTGAATTAGCTTCTTTCGAATGAATGCGTCTTCAATTAGAACACACGGCATGGAAAGATTTTTTACCATTTCAATAAAACAATCATGATAAATGATTTTTAACTAGTATGCTTTTCTATTTTTATAAAGAACGTTTACAGAATGTACATATTTTACCAGATATCTAACGAAAAAGATTTTTCTGTGGTATGTATTTTCATATGTTTTTGCAAATTACTTTTTTGAATACATTTATATTCACAGATATGACACGAATAAGGTTTTTCTCCGGTGTGTATTTTTATGTGTCTTCTCAAATAAGCTTTTCGTATACATTTATAGTCACAGATATGACACGAATAATATTTTCCTCCGGAGTGTAGTTTTATGTGTGTTCGAAAATCAACTTTTCGTATACATTTATATTCACAGATATGACACGAATAAGGTTTTTCTCCGGTGTGTGATTTTATATGTGTATGCAATTGATATTTTCGAATACATTTATATTCACAGATATGACACGAAAAAGGTTTTTCTCTGGTGTGTATTTTTATGTGTCTTCTCAAAGAAGTTTTTCGTATACATTTATAGTCACAGATATTACACGAAAAAGGTTTTTCTCCGGTGTGTGATTTCACATGTATTTGCAAGTAACCTTTTTGAATACATTTATATCCACAAATATTACAACAGTACACTTTTTTAGCGACGTGCGCTTTAAGATGTGCTAAAATGCAACGTTTTTGAGATGTTTTAAATTCGCAAATATCACAGTTAAATAAATCCGTTATTTGTCGTACTGAAGTGTGTTCAACTTGTGTCCGAACTGCAGCAGTGTCTGAGTACTTTTGCGTCTTATGACTGTGTGAAATGTGTTTGGCGAGAATGTCTTTTGTTGAAAATTTTCTGCTACAACCATCACATTCAAAAATGTATTTTGTTGATGCCCCTGATGTTTTTTTCTTAAGTCTATTTACACTCTTTTGCTTCAAAGTTTTCTTTTTCAGAATCTTTGCACGATTTTTATTGATTGGTTGACTACCTTTTTTCACTTCAGGGTTTGATTTGATAGTAGGGATTTCAAAATCGAGGTTTTCTTTATGTACACCATTTATTTTACTATCAGTAGAAGTAGATTTATTCTTTTTCTCAAACAGTTCTGAAAAATTATTTGTCGGTTTGATGCATTGTTCTGAAATACATACGAATTAAACACTTTATTTATTGTAAGACATTCTCTATCAATTAAAACAGGAAGAAATGGAGAAAATATAATATTTTGCAAAATTATACTAAATAATATGGTTAAATATAAAGTATTTTAAACATTTACTCTGAATTTTTGGAGGCAAATAATGGTAGAGAAAATAAATTAATATGAAAATGATGACGTTATGGCCATGTTGTTATAATAACATTAATCTAATTATCGCTGTTTCGAATTCCACACGAAACTAGTATTATACATACATACATTTTGATATTTATTTTTGCAGATAATAAGTATATGTAGTCGAAGTTGCCGTGTAAGTGCGGCGTAAAAGAATTCATCATCACTTTATGTCCCGTGGGTTTCGTAAGAGGCGGCTATGGGTTTACCAGATAAACATTATGGCTTCCGACAGATGGCAGTATAAACACCTCGTTGACTTCAGATGTAAAATATCGAGACCAGCGACGGGCAGCAGCGTCGAAGTTGCTCGAAGTTGCGACGACTGAGCAAAATCCTTCATTCATAGGAAGAAGTTCATCCTTGTATATAAATAAATAAATAAACATCCGTACTTAACAGAACAATGGATTCCAATTAACAGTGGTAGAGCCATGCGGCAGCTTTGCTGTTGCACGTATGGGCCGGCTCAAACCGGGGTGGTACCACGACCTCACAGAATACCGGCGTGAAGTGGAAGTTCTGCTTCCGCGTTTCGTCTGGTGAGTGCAGGTGGCCGGAGGCCCAAATCCCCCCCCCCCCATCAACATGGTAGCGGAATTAAATAAAGATAGACTACCCCAGGAGGGTACCAGCACCCCTGGAGAATCCCTCGCTGAGCATCCACGACCATGTTTCTCCACTTCTGAGCGTGGGTGCTCAGGCTGCCCCGCGTATTCTGGGGGGGGCGAAATTCCGCTCAAGACTACAACTGCTCGGGGCAAACGGAGCAACAAGACCAAGGCGACCCCTGCCACGCTGTCCGTGAATTTCTGCAATATCAGGGGACTTCACTCTAACCTAAACGCCGTCCACTACCATCTCGAGACGGCGAGGCCGGCTCTGCTCTTTCTGACCGAGACGCAGGTGTCCTCTCCGGCTGATGTTTCGTATCTCTCCTACCCGGGGTACAAACTGGAACACTCCTTTGTGCCTCGGGCTGGAGTTTGCGTTTACGTCAGAGAGGACATCTGTTCTCGACGCCTCGGCAGACTTGAAGGTTCGGACCTGTCCATCCTTTGGCTACGCGTAGACAGCGACGACCATCCGCGCGTCTACGGGTGCCTCTATAGGTCCCACAGCGGTAATGCCGAAACAGACCGACTCTTCGACCACGTCCAAATGGCTGCAGATTCGTTGCTACAGCAGATCCCCTCCGCAGAGATCGTGATCCTCGGCGACTTTAACGCCCATCACGCCGAATGGCTCGGTTCACGTTTAACCGATCATGCGGGGAGATCTGTTCATGATTTTGCCTTGGCATATGGTCTGACACAACTGGTTACTTCGCCTACGCGGATTCCAGATGTGGAGGATCATGCACCTTCCCTGTTGGACCTTCTGCTGACCTCTCACCCGGACGGATATCAGATTTCCGTCGACGCCCCTTTAGGCTCCTCGGACCATTGTCTGGTCCGGAGTGTTGTGCCACTCACGCTAAAATCGCGGTTGCATTCTGCAGGCTGCCGCCGTGTTTGGCACTATAGGTCAGCCGATTGGGATGGGATGCGGTCTTTCTTTGCATCCTACCCTTGGGGGCGGGTTTGCTTCTCGCCGGATGATCCCAACGTTGTTGCGGATTCTGTTACTGATGTGGTACTTCAGGGTATGGAACTTTTTATTCCTTCCTCTGTGGTGCCCATTGGAGGCAAATCTCAGCCATGGTTTGGTCGCTCCTGTAAAATAGCATCATGCTATAAGCAGGAGTGCTACCAAGCCTGGGTTGATGCATCAGCGTCCCGGGATGTAAACACCAGCGCTCTAAAAAAGAAGTATAATTCCGCCTCTAGGTCCTTCAAAAGAGTCATTGCCAAGGCAAAGTCAGAGCACATAGGCAGAATTGGCGAGAAACTAGTTCGCCTTCCTTCTGGAACCCGTGCATTCTGGTCTCTCGCCAAGGCTGTCCAGGGGAATTTCTGTCAGCCATCTCTTCCATCTCTGCACAGGGAGGACGACTCACTGGCCCATACTGCAAAGGAGAAAGCCGATCTTCTAGGCTCCTTCTTTGCGTCTAACTCGACTCTCGATGACGGGGGGAGTACGCCGCCGACCATCCCGCGGTGTGAGTGCTCCATGCCGGAAGTGCAGTTCACACAGCGCTCGGTTCGCAAAGCACTCCTCTCCCTGGACATCCACAAGTCGAGTGGGCCTGACGGAATCCCCCCAATTGTGCTGAGGACGTGTGCTCCAGAGTTGGCACCGGTTTTAACGCGTCTTTTCCGGTACTCCTACTCCCTAGGCGTAGTCCCAAAATCATGGAAGACTGCTTTCGTCCACCCGATCCCTAAAAAAGGCGACCGCTCAGACCCGTCCAACTACCGGCCAATCGCCATCACCTCCTTGTTCTCCAAAACAATGGAGTCCATTGTAAACTGCCAGCTCATGAGGTACCTTGAGGATCACCAGCTGATTAGTGACCGCCAATACGGTTTTCGCCGTGGTCGGTCAGCTGGTGATCTTCTGGTCTACCTCACTCACAGATGGGCGGAGGCAGTAGAGTTCAAGGGGGAGGCATTGGCCGTTAGTTTGGACATTGCGAAGGCCTTCGATCGGGTTTGGCACAAAGCGCTTCTTTCGAAGCTCCCTTCCTATGGGCTTCCCGAGAAATTGTGCGATTGGATCACCAGCTTTCTTGCAGATCGGAGCATCAAGGTCGTTGTAGACGGTGCAAGCTCCGATTGCAAGCCTATTAATGCTGGTGTTCCACAGGGCTGCGTGCTATCGCCAACGCTGTTTCTTCTGCATATCAATGATATGTTGCATACCCGTAGCATTCATTGCTATGCAGATGACAGCACTGGTGATGCTCTTTACACCGGCCGAGCCAATATTTCTCGGGAAAACGTCTCCGAGTGCCGGGACAAACTTGTGTCTGAAGTCGAGTCTTTGCTGAACAGAGTCTCGGATTGGGGACGACTAAATCTAGTCCAGTTTAACCCCCAGAAGACACAAGTTTGCGCGTTAACCGCTAAAAAGAACCCCTTTGTCGTATCCCCTCAGTTTCAAGGCACTCCCCTTGTTGCCTCAGCCAGTATCGGAATCCTCGGCGTCGACATATCGAGTGACGTGCAGTTTCGTGGTCACTTGGAGGGGAAGGCCAAATTGGCCTCTAAAAAGCTTGGCGTGCTCAGCAGAGCGGGGCAGTATTTCATGCCGGCACACCGCCTGCAACTTTACAAGGCGCAGGTTCGACCGCACATGGAATACTGTTCCCATCTCTGGGCTGGGGCTCCCCAGTGCCAGCTCCTTCCACTTGACCGCATCCAGCGCAGAGCGGCTCGAATCGTCGACGACCGAGTGCTTTCCGATCGGCTCGATTCACTGGCGTTGCGAAGAGATGTTGCATCTCTTTGCGTATTTTATCGCATCTATCACGGGGAGTGCTCTGAGGAATTGTTCGGATTAATCCCAGCCGCCAAATTTCGTGAACGCACGACACGGCAAACGTCCCGATACCATCCACACCATCTGGATGCTTGGCGGTCCACCACTGTACGTTTCACAAGGAGCTTTCTTCCACGTACAACCTCTCTGTGGAATAGTTTATCACCGGCGATTTTTCCGGACCGATACGACCTGGGGACCTTCAAGAAAAGAGCTTACTCCTTTCTAAAGGGCCGGCAACGCACCCGCAATTCTCCTGGTGTTGCGGTTGATCATGGGCGGCGGTAGTCACTTAACATCAGGTGAGCCGCATGCTCGTTTGCCCCCTCTTCTATAAAAAAAAAAAAAAAAAAAAAAAAAAAAAGCCGTTCCCATTGAGAAGAGGCAACGTGCTGGTTAAAATAATTTTATAGGGTTTTTATTCAAATGTCTAATACTTTGAAGTAATTTTAACTGTTTTAACTGTCTATGGGCCACAGCAACCACATACCATCAGGTGGACTGTGTGCTCGCTTGTCACCCTTTTCCTATTAAAAAAAACTCTAACGGTATTAAACCTGGGGTTGTCAAACGAAATACAAAAGTGCATTTTTTATGTGCATATCTGATGGATAGATAGATAAATAAATCATTTACTTGTTTCTCCAATCACACACGTTAATTCAGTGACTAAACTAATGTATTACGAAAGGTAGGTACAAAGTAATGTATTACGAAACAAGTGGTAATAATAAAAATGTTGTACATCCGACTACAATACGACCAAGTCCATGTATTCGAAGTCAATTAAATACGCATTATTAAAGATAACTCAAAGACTACTGGTCAGATCTTGATAAAAAATTATATGGGACCACACAAAGAGCACCAGCTTTCAGATAAAAAAAATATTAAAATCAGTTCACCTACAGAAAAGTTATGAGGTAATACATATTAAAAAAACATACAGTCGAACCAAATACCTGAGAGATGCATTGAAAGGTTATGGGCCAATTACCGTAGGGTAATTATTTGTAGGCCATACAGAGACAAAAAATTCCCCGGTAGCTCAGGCGCTAGGAGTTTGCCGAAAATTTCACAGTACGCGAGCAACTGTACTGTGAAAAACTGCGCGTTTTCCTTCGGAACCCATAATTTTTTTTTTATTTTATCAAAAACTATTATAAAAACATCGAACTGACTACTCATTTTGGTAGCAAAAACCGAAAATCATAACAACCGGTGATATTTTTTAGTTATGTTACGAGCTTAGGGTTCGTGACAATAAAAATTGCCGATTGAATTACCTAAATTAACACTTTAAGCCCTAGTCGATGGCTCGAACTAAGTGGTGGGCGGGGCAAAAATGCATGCTATCTCAGCCGACATTACGTGCGAAAGTGATAGACGCTGTGATGAGCAGTAAGAAGCTAGTGCGCACACACATAGGCACTCCTGAGTGACGCAATGCGCGACGGCATCATCGCGTACCTAGGTACCTATGCGATTCATTTTAGTTTTAGAATAATAACATAAACTCAAATGGCAATTGTGAGCTTCGTGCCGCAATAGCTTAGCAATGAGTAGCTGCCGCGGGTTCGAATCCCCCACGGAACAAATATTTTGTATGGACTACAAATAGTTGTTCCGGGTCTGGATGTTTGTTCTTGTGCAATTTATATTTGTTAACCGCCTCCACGATACTGGAGAAAATCCTACTGTGGGGATAACGTATTTTAAAAAGAGAAAGGAGAGAGAAAGCAAATTGGTGTTATTGTAACTTAGGATCTGCTGTGTGAAACGTAATTATTATGAACCCAATTTATGTACCTAGTTGTTATGATGAAAGTTCTTATGTGAACTTAAGTAGATGTTGTTACTATATAATAATCCCATTGATTTGTTTTTACCTACTTTTTAACCGACTTCGAAAAAAGGAGGTGGTTCTCAATTCGTTGGTTTTTGTTTATGTATGTTCTGTCCCCCGATTTCTCGAATATGCCTGAACCGATTTGGAAAATTATTTTTTTTGTTTGAAAGGATATATTTTCCAGATAATCCCACGGTAATCGATGATGATCAGATCAGGATCTGATGATGGGATCTTGGAGAAATCGGGGGCACTCTTCAATAAATGACAGCAAATCAACCGCGATTGCTGCTATCGCCTATCTATGCATTCTTTACGCAATCACACAATATAATATCACGCCTGTACCCACTAAAGGGACATAACTCTAAACTAAAAACGGTAACATAAAAAACTTTTTTTGAAAAAAATATAACAATTTCTAAAACAAACACAAAAAAGTGTAACATAATTATGTTTTCTTTATGTTTTTGTATTTTACTGTAGGTTATGCAAATATTACTGTAGGTACTATGTATTCTAAATAGGTATTTACTTTCCATAGCTAGTTAGCTATAATAGCCCGCAGACAACTCCCCGACCCCGAAGTATATGTCAGCCAGTGTCAGGATAACTGCTTTTTCGACAGCGCGATTTTGATGTGAGTGTGGCTTTTATATAGGTTAATTAAGTAAAAAAATGTTAGTTTGTAAATTGTTTATTGATTGTTTGTGTTCAATAGCGGTTTGAAATATTCTCTTAGTACTTAGAAAGTTATCAACAATAGGCATTGTGTAAATGCAGGGACAAGCACAAACGTCTATCAAAATAGTAACATATATAAACGGAATACTAACAGCATAGACTTCCTTACAGAAGTCCAAAGAACACGTCTAGGCAAGGTAAGTAATTAGAAGAAAACTACAATTTAGAGATCGATTGTAAATCAAATTCACAGTATAGACACAATTAGCGAAATATGAATAAAATTTTTATTTATTTTATGATAGATAACGCTAGTTGAAAACTAAACACTGTAAGGGAATGGCATCACTGAACGAGTCAGGTGGTCAGTCCAAACAAATAAAAGGCGCGATTGTAGAAAGAAATTCGTTACGAAACGTTTGTAGGCTAGGGAGCTTGGTCTGTTTATGCTATTCATAACGAAGGTTATAAAATATGTAGGTACAACTTAGAAACTAAATCCTATGTGTACTTATCTGTATTCATAACCCAATATCTAAGGTAGGTTATTCTGTAATAAATCTAATCCAAAATATTCTATAATACCATAGCAAAGCTACTACTATTTTATTTAGTAGTAGCTTATATAGTAGTATAGTAAATTATATATAAAAAAATATGAGTATGTCTGAGGTAAGGTTAAATATAAACAAATATTTTGCCAAGTGCGAATCGGACTTCCGAGCTTCCGAGATTACAAGATTTAAATACCTATATAGTATATTACTATCGATCAAAAAAAGCCAAAAATACACATTTCAACATTAAGTAAGTATATTAGGATATGAGATTCCTATACGTAAGCACGAAAATCTAAAAAATTACCTATTCTAATTAAATTAATAGATAATTTTAAGATGTTCGATAATCGTGCTTATCTATGAGATATTTTCATTAGTTAGCAAATTAAAGTAGTTATGTACCTACCTAATGTACTACCTGTATCGAAAGTTCATTATTATGTACCTACCTGTTTCCAATTTTAACTAAATGTGCTTCAACAAACTTATGAGAACATTTTAGCAGCTATATTCATCCCGGCTTCAGCAATAGACACGAACAAAAAAGGAAGCAATTTTTCTAAATAAAGATGTAGATATGTAGGTAATTACAACCATAAATAGATAGCAGCGGCTAACCTAGTGAGCATGCGTGAGTGCGCGCTGCGTCCCCCCTCCGTCCGTCCCACTGATCGGGGAAACAATTTGTAGCGAAAGGCAAGATGTTTTATAACAAATACGGGCGCGCGAAATTTTATAAACAGACCTTTGGTAGTCTGGATGTCACGAAAAATCTATTGAATGTATCTGTTTAAAATAAAATTATCTGCATTTTTGAACAACTAATCTATCCCTGTACGGTAACTGTTTTGCAATTTTCGTTCTTCTTATGGTATTTATTTCCGCCCAAAGATGTGTTAAAAATAGTGTTGAAATTCGGAATTTTCGACGCTTATAACTTTTAAATATACTCTTTTTTACTTTTTTGTTTCCATACAGGGCTAGATAATGATGAGACAAATTGAAATCATTTTTTATTTTGAACGTACACCATCAAACAGTGGAGTTATCGCCGGACTACGTTTGTATGGAAGGATAAGCGACTAGTGTACCCTTAATTAGTTTAATTCGACATTAAAAGAGCGGGTAAAAATGTCCAAGTATTGGAAATTTTTTTTTTACGAATTTTGTAGTTTACGTTGGATTTGAATTAGTGTATTGCCATAATTTCCCTGGAAGTGCAATCGTTCATTATAAAGAACAATCTCTCGCAATACACTAACAGCCGACTAAGACCTGTGGTAGCTCAGATGGTTAGCACTCGCTGTAAATTTCACACTACTCAAGCAACCAGGGTTAAATCCCTGCCGGCACCAATGAAATTTTTAATTGCAATTTTAATTCCTAATTTATCACATGCTCGGCGGTGAAGGAAAATATCTTGCGGAAACCCGCATGACTGAGAAATAAGAAAAAAATATTTCGATGATATGTGAAGTTCGCCAACACGCATTGGGCAGCGCGGTGGACATTTCCTTACCCTGAAACCCTTTCAGAAATGAGAGGAGGCCCGTGCCGAGCAGTGGAACGTATGTAGGCTGTGACATTGACTTTGACACTAACAGAATTGCAACAATAATTATAGGTCGGCAACAATTTGTAAATTATTCTTTAGTCTCTTCCTATACGAGGGATATATACATTTTCCTCTTGAACTTCTTGTAAAATATCGTATTCTGTAGCTGGTGCACAAATTACAATAGAGTTAACTACATTAATGAATACCTCTCTTGCAGTAGTAGATAAAGCAGTTCGCAAATTTACCAAAGAAATATTGACCTTTTCACCAACATCAACAATGGCAGCTTCACTACTTATTTTTCCGCCGAAGATACCGTGCCGAGTCCGGAAACGTTGAATCCAACTAGACGAGCAAAAGAAATCTTTACCAAGACGCTGAGCAATATTGTTTGTTTTTCGTTGAAGAATTGGTTTATTTATTGGCACATTGTTTATCGTTTGATTTATAATCCACTTTAATAAAACTTCTTCGCAAGCTTCGTTGCTCTTGCTCGTTACATTCAAAAAAAATGTTTCAATTTTTTTTCTATCTTTCCAAATGGTTGAAATTGTTGAGTGTGATACACCATATTCTATGATATAATACGCGATTTCTCTTCTATATTGATTTGTTTTCTCTTTCTTTGCAACATGTTAAACGTCTCACAATTAACTCAACAATATGCTTTAGTGCGTCTTGTATACAAATAAGTAACAAACTGGCCTAATAGATATGAGAAAGCGGGCTTTGATTAAACTGTTTGCACGTGTATTTTGTTTGTGAGAATTAAAAAAAAACCCTAGACTCGACACGTTTGTGTTTACATTTGCGAACTTAATAGACATTAACTATTATACTGTGCCAAATGTGGATGCTGTTACCTATTCAAATTTTTTACAATACAGCTGGTTGTTCTTATGCTTCGGCCGCACCTGCGTGTATCATCTCTAAGTATGCGTGCCGAAGTTTCGTACGTTTTGACACTAAAAAGTTATCGCGATAAAAGCTGTGGTCATACGTAGGCGGTCCCATAATGAATTGGCCTAACTATGAACCAATGAAGGAAATGAAACGAAACCAATTTTATTTTTCAATATAATCACCATGAATACTAACACACTTCTGACATCTGTGAATCAACATCTCTAAACCTTTATAAAAATAATCACATTTTTTATCCTCAAAATGACAGAAGACGGCCGCCTGCAACTCTTCATCGCTTGAAATTTTTTTTCCTCTTAAGTCCCGCTTTAAATTTGGAAATAAATAATAGTCGGACGGGGCCATGTCTGGACTGTAAGGTGGATGTTGAACTTCTGTGAACCCGCATTGACGAACTGCATCCTTCGAAACACCAGCGGTATGAACAGGGGCGTTGTCATGGAGCAACAGGACACCTTTAGACAGCTTTCCTCTTCGTTTTTCCTTTACCTTGTCTGGTAATTTATATATTAAAGAAGCATAATATTCGCCGTTCACGACTGTATTACGTTCTTTAAAATCCACCATCAAAATGCCTTGAAAATCCCAAAATATTGTGCACATCAGTTTTTTAGTCGATTGTTGCACCTTTGCCTTTCTAGGGGGCTTTTCACCCTTATAACGCCATTCCATTGACTCGCGCTTGCTTTGTGGATCATAATACAAGATCATAGTTTCATCACCAGTCACTAGCCGCTCGATCACAGTCTTTGGATTTTCGCCACAAAGATCCAAAAACTCCGAAGCGCAGCGCACTCATTCCTGTCTCTGTACCGCTGAAAGAAGTTTCGGTACCCATCTTGCACTCACTTTTTTCATGTGAAGATGTTCATGGATCGCGCGATGAACGGTACTCTTAGAGAGCCCAAGCCTTGCTGCAATTTCTCTAATCTTCAAACGGCGGTCACTCAGAACCTCCTCTTCGATAAGAGCAATCGTTTCGGGAGTGAGCACTTCCACAGGTCGACCGTCGTGGCCAAAGTCTTCGACGGTTTCTATCCCGAGGCGAAACTCTTTCACCCAATTTTTCACTGTGCTATAGGAGGGGGCAGACTCCTTATACACGCCATCCAATCGTTCTTTTATTTGGGCAGGGGATAAACCTTCTTTAAACAGAAACTTTATGACACTTCGATACTCAGTTTTCGACATTTTGAAAAAATACGCGACTCTCGTTATTCAAATGCCTGTTAAACTAAGACTAAGCATTTCATGTCGATGCATGTTTCTTATATTAAGTGCACGATAAACGTACTGTTACAAGCTTGAGGTTCGTGACAATAAAAATTGCCGATAAAATTACCTAAATTAACACTTTAATTTACTTTACACAAATTAAAACTTAAAACACTAATGATTAAACACACTAATTGACTTTATTCCGCTCCGAAGTCTCGCTTACCTCGCCCAAATCCAATACTGCTCCGATCGCATCTTGCAGCGCCTATATATACAAATTAGCAATGAAGCATCCGGAATATTCAAGTAAATGCGCGCAAAGCGACGAGTGTTCGAGTGTAGATTTTCTAGAAACTTAGTTCTTCGGAGGGCGCTGTCGGTTGAAAGATTTGTGATGTCATTTTCTGCAAAGCTCCCCTCGCTCTCGTTTCTGACACTAGATGGCGCTAGTTGACTTATTCACGCAACACTGCCCCCTCCTAAGACATGCTCGTCCCAAGCATTATCGGTCCCATAATAACGCGCCAAGCGATCCACATGGACGATCTTAGGAGTCCCCTTTGCGCCTTTCTGTAACGGCTCCGCAATGTCAAGGGATGTCCTATCCCGTGGTGCACCAACATTGTACAATTTCGATGCTCCTCTACTCCGTGTCTGAGGTCCCCTCACAGCCGCACAACTTGTACATGTACGACACCAATCCTCGACATCGTCACGGTAATGGACCCAGTAAAACTGTTCTCGGACCTTCAGTAGAGTTCGTTTAACTCCCAAATGGACTCTTGAACGACCATTATGGCACAACTGTAGAACATTCGGCACTTTAGCTTTAGGGACAACCATTTGCAAACGACAGCTGTCTCCTCGACCATTGTCCCATTTACGGCACAGGACTCCATCCTCAAGCAGCAAGCTGTCCCATTGGGCCCAATAGCTTTTCTTGGTTGAACTCATCGCTGAAACGTCCCTCCACTTAGGCTTGGTAGCACGGGCCTGCATCCATCCCAGAATCGGCTTGATGTCCGGATCTTCCTGCTGTGCATGTCGTAGGCTGCTGCTGCTTCCACCCGTTGCTGATGTGGTCTGTCCTGAGTATCCTCACGTATACCACTTCCTTACCTTGCCTACTACAATGGTTGCAATCTTCAGGACAAGGTCTTCTTGACAATGCATCTGCGTTGCCGTGAGATTTCCCGCTGCAGTGTCTGATAGTAAAGTCGTATTCCTGCTGCTGCTGGGCGGTGCTGTTAGCCGCACTTCCTTTCTGAGACCGTTCACCTTCCCTTCCTAGGGTGTGCTTTGGGCAGCTGGACCGAAGATGGCCCCTTTCCCCCCAGCCATAGCACCTAGGACTGTATCTTTTATTCTGTATCCTTTGTTGCGGTCGCGAACTGTAGCTGCTGCAACCTCCCTGACGGGATGAGAACGATGATCCTGCCGCACGGCTTCCACTTCCAGTGCATGGGCCAAGGCGTCCTTAAGCGTCTCGTGGTGCCCGAGGCTCACAGCAGCTCTGACTTCCAGGTCGCGGATGCCGTCGATGAATGTCTGCACCAGGTTCCCTTCAATGAGCGCAGGTACAGACCGGTATGCTTTTCGCACCAGCTTCTCCACTTCTAGAGCCCACTGCTGCAGGTTTTCGTCGATGCGCTGCACACGATCTTTAAGCTGCGCACGAAAGACGTGTTCCAGGTGAGCGTCGCCATATCTCGCCTCCAATGCCTCAAGGAGTTGCTCATAAGTCACTTCCTCACCGAGAGCTTCCAGAACTGTTAAGGCCTGGTCACGCAGGCCTAGTGCGAGAGCAGTCATGGCCTGACTTTTATTCCAGCCGTTCGCCTTCATAACAGCCTCGAACTGGATTTTGTAGGCTGACCAGGAAAAAGTCCCGTCGAACGGTGGCACTTTGAACCCACGTAGCGAAGGTGTAGTAGCTACTACGGGAGCTGTAGTTCCATCACCCAGTTTGAGGTCGTCCAGCGTTTTCTTCACGTCAGCCACCACGTAATCAACCCGATTGTTCACTTGGTCGATTTGGGTTTTAGCTTCCTTGATTTGGGTTTCAGCTTCCGACAGGCGGTTGTCATGTTGAGCAACCCTATCCTTCACCTCCTTTATCTCTTTCCCAAAGGTAGCATGAAGGTCCTTAATGAGGAGCATCTGCTCTTCCGACCGACGGGCCTGTTCCTCCTGTCGGCGGGGCTGTTCCTCTTGTCGGCGGGCCTGTTCATCCTGTCCGCCCCGCAGCTGCTCTTCCAACCGACGGACCTGTTCCTCCTGTCGGCGAGCCCGCTCCTGCAGCATCACCATCAGAGCACCTAAGTCAGGTGCTGCAGATGTAGGAGCTACTGACGGGCCTGCAGCCGGCAGCTGTCCCTCCGAAGTTTGCGACGTTGCACCACCAAATCTTCTTTGGTCCGTCTCCTTCTGGCGTTGACTTCGGGTACGGACAGCCTCCGTTTCCTCCTTAGGTAAAATCGGCATGATTTTATCCCACTTCTGACACCAATTGTTACGAGCTTGAGGTTCGTGACAGTAAAAATTGCCGATAAAATTACCTAAATTAACACTTTAATTTACTTTACACAAATTAAAACTTAAAACACTAATAATTAAACACACTAATTCACTTTATTCCGCTCCGAAGTCTCGCTTGCCTCGCCCAAATCCAATACTGCTCCGATCGCATCTTGCAGCGCCTATATATACAAATTAGCAATGAAGCATCCGGAATATTCAAGTAAATGCGCGCAAAGCGACGAGTGTTCGAGTGTAGATTTTCTAGAAACTTATTTCTTTGGAGGGCGCTGTCGGTTGAAAGATTTGTGATGTCATTTTCAGCAAAGCTCCCCTCGCTCTCGTTCCTGACACTAGATGGCGCTAGTTGACTTATTCACGCAACAGTACTATTTAATGCAACACAACATGTAGCGACATGTCGCGTTGAACTATATCAGGCCAGTTCATTATGGGATCGCCTGGTATAAGCGGCTTTGATATTTTGCATGAACTATCGTGCAGTAATCCAAGATGGCCGAAATCATTTTCAAACGCGTAACTATGGACGACAAATTTCTTGACTTCTTGACTTGACTTGACTTCTACATGTGTGCTAACAATTACATAATGCATTTAATATAATCTAAAAAGAAGAAACCTAAAATCTAAAAAGAGGAATTCCAGTACCATTTCATCACTCCACTCCATTTTTACACAGCCACCTGAATGCGTCTGAACTGATCGAAAACAACGGCCGAAATAAACAACGCTAGTCTGACCAGGCAGCGCGATATGTTGACGCGCTAAAACCCTTTGATGTACCGCCACCAGCGCGATAATACCCACACACGCACACGCAGCCGGAATGTTCACGGCGATAGCCGATAATAGCCGGTCACATCTGCATGTATCGTGTCGCTTTGTGGCGATAAACGCAGATGCGGCCCTAACATAAGAGATTCTCCGAAAATATTAGCTTAATAAAGTAACTTGAAGGGGTACCGTAGTAATAAGCAATGCCGTAAAAAGCAGTGTTTTTAGGGCGATCATAGAGCAATCAGCCGGGACCTATGATATTGCCCGGGGCGCGTCGCATTTGCATTATATTGTTACGAGCTTGAGGTTCGTGACAAAAAAAATTGCCGATAGAATTACCAAAATTAACTCTTTAATTGACTTTACACTAATTAAACTTAAAACACTAATAATTAATCACACTGATTCACTTTATATCGCTCCGAAGCTTCGCTTGTCTCGCCAAATTCAATACTTCCCCGATCGCGTATTGCAGCGCCTTTATATAGGGCTCTTCCACGAAAACATCCAGAATATTAGAGTAAATACGCGCGCCAACCGACCAAGCGCAGAAAGTTCAAGTTTGCGGCTTCCAGAAAGCTTAGTTCTTCAATTCGATACTAGATGGCGCTGTCGGTTGAAAGATTAGTGATGTCATTTTCTGAAAAGCTCTCTCTTCGCTCTGTTACCAGACACTAGATGGCGCTAGTGCCAGATGTCAACTTAGCCGCGCAACAATATATAATTATTTCACGCAGGTAGCAAGAATGCCTGAGGCCTGGCACAGGGTTGAAACACTGGCAATTTCCTGGGTTCGGCCTGGTGCTACAAAAACTTGACAGAAAAACTTAATAATTCATTTTGGTCCAATCCAGGAACTAATGTTGGGCTTGCAACAACTTTCTCAGACATGACAACAACCATAACAACAATTCAGTAAATCCCCTTTCCTGTTTTAACTTAACAACACCTTGGGTCACCACTGTCGAAATCAATTTCCTGCATGAAACAATATAATTGTATGGCCTACAAATAATCGTTTTGGTTATGTTTGCTCACGGGTAATTAAAGAACAAAACGTTGTATGTACAGTAAATTGCCTATTATATGATCCACGAAAAATTACTCACGTGGTGTTTTTATTTTATTTTTATACAGGTATTTTAAATAAATTGTTTTACCTATGTCATCGTCATCTTTTTTATTATTTCTGCGCTTCTTTTTTAATTTTACAGTCTTAGATTTCTCTTTACTTTTTGAGCCAAATGCAATAAGTGGCAAATCATCCTCTGAAGCCGTATATCTATCTCCAAAAGCATCAACCTGCAAGTCTTCTGCTTTTCCAGATGTCTCTAGAATGAAACAGATTCTGACTCAATATATAAAATAAAAACTGATATTTCCCAAGCAACTAGATCATCACAGTCCATCACATAGCTTATGGGCTTGAGCCACCCATTTTCGTTATAATACTGCATGTTTCATAAGTTAAGTGTAATAAGCTGAAGTGGCAATGAACCGGCCAATAGCTTAAACAACTGACAACCCGATGGGATGGATACATGAAGGGGGCTCGGACTCTTGCATTGTTTCATTCCTTAGAGGAGGCTTTCGTTCAGCAGTGGTATTGTGAAGAGCTGTAATGATGGTGATGATTCATTCACCTCATTTAGTGAGTGTTCTGTCACAACTTGTTTTAAGTAGGCAAGTGCTTGCAAGTTAGGGTTTGGGTCCCGGGACGTCTCGTGTCTCGAAGTCCCGGGACTTTTCGTAGTTTTAGTTGGCTCGAGTTCCGGGATTTTTAGGTCGAGACTTGAGGCGAGACAAGATTGTCCACCTGTCATTAGGTAAATTGTACTTTATTTTTATAATATCTCAAAATGTGTACATCTTACCTGTTACCTGTTTATGGTTCCAATTTTCTTCAAATTTAAAATTCTCAGTTTCGACATTCTCTTCCTCAACTTTAATAGATTCGAGAACAAAAGTCTCATCCTTACAACCATTTTCCTTGTCGCACTCTATTGGCATGATATCTATGTGACAAATTGGTGTGAATTGAATCACATCTCTAGCCTTATGCGGTTTTTGTAATGACTGAAAGCAAATTATTTTTTAAATAAGAGAAAAAAGCTAGTGTGGTGGTGGCGTATGAGAATCCAAACAACCTATGGCATTCCACAGATGTCATAAAAAGGGACACAGAAACAGGAGATGGACAGCATCATCTTTCTGACAACAACTCCAAATAATAATAATAAAAACCGGACAAAAGTGAGGGTAAAAACAGTTAGACAATTACTTTTGTGAAAATAAATTTTGTTTTTTACATAAGAGGGGGCAAACTGGTTTTCGTCCACCCGATCCCTAAAAAGGCGACCGCTCAGATCCGTCCAACCACCGGCCTATCATCAACACCTCCTTGTTCTCCAAAACAATGGAGTCCACTGTAAACTGCCAGCTCTTGAGGTACCTTGAGGATCACCAGCTGATTAGTTACCGCCAATATGGTTTTCATCTTTTTCGATCAGCTGGTGATCTTCTGGTCTACCTAACTCATAGATGGGCGGAGGAAGTAAAGTCCAAGGGGGAGGCACTGGCCGTTAGTTTGGACTTTGCGAAGGCCTTCGATTGGGTTTGGCACAAAGCGCTTCTTTTGAAGCTCCCTTCCTACGGGCTTCCCAAGAAATTGTGCAATTGGATCACCAGCTTTCTTGCAAATCGGAGCATCAAGGTCGTTGTAGACGGTGCAAGCTCCGATTACAAGCCAAGATTAATGCTGGTGTTCCACAAGGCTGCGTGCTATCGCCAACGCTTTTTCTTCTGCATATCAATGATATGCTGCAAACCCGTACATTCATTGTTATGCAGATGACAGCACTGGTGATGCTCTGTACACCAGCCGTGCCCATATTTTTCGGGAAAACGTCTCCGAGTACCGGGAGAAACTTGTGTCTGAAGTCGAGTCTTTGCTGAACAGAGTCTCGGATTGGCGGCGACTAAATCTAGTCCAGTTTAACCCTCATAAAACACAGGTTTGCGCGTCAACCGCTCAAAAGAACCCCTTTGTCGTATCTCCTCAGTTTCAAGGCGGGGTGCCTTGTTGCCTCAGTCAGTATCGGAACGCTCGGCGTCGATATATCGAGTGACGTGCAGTTGCGTGGTCATTTGGAAGAGAAGGCCAAATTGGCTTCTAAAAAGCTTGGCATGCTCAGCAGAGCGGGACAGTATTTCATGCCGGCACACCGCCTGCAACTTTACAAGGCGCAGGTTCGGCCGCACATGGAATACTGTTCCCATCTCTGGGCTGGAGCTCTCCAGTACCAGATCCTTCCACTTGACCACATCCAGCGCAGAGCGGCTCGAATCGTCGACGACCGAGTGCTTTCTGATCGGCTCGATTTATTGCCGCTGCGTATTTTATCGCGTCTATCACGGGGAGCGCTCTGAGAATTTGTTCGGATTAATCCCAGCCGCCAAATTTCGTGAACGTACTACGCGGCAAACGTCCCGATACCATCAACACCATCTGGATGCTTGGCGGTCCACCACTGTACGTTTCACAAGGAGTTTTCTTCCGCGTACAACCTCTCTGTGGAATAGTTTACCACCGGCGATTTTTCTGGACCGATATAACCTGGGGACCTTCAAGAAAAGAGCTTACTCCTTTCTAAAGGGTCGGCAACGCACCGGCGATTCCCCTGGTGTTGCGGTTGATCATGGGCGGCGGTAGTCACTTAACATCAGGTGAGCCGCGTGCTAGTTTTCCCCCACTTCCGTGAAAAAAAAACGAGCATGCGGCTCAACTGATGGTTAGGGACTACCACCGCCCATAAACAACAACTGCAATACCAGGAGAATTTCAGAGGCGTTGTTGGCCTTTCAAAAAAGAGTACGTTCTTCTTGAAGGTCCCCACATCGTATCGGTACGGCAAAATCACTGAGTGTAATCGATTCCACAAGGAAGTTGTGCGATGAAGAAAATTCTTGTAAATCGCACAGTAGTGGACCGCCAATCATTCAGGTGGTAAGGATGTTATCTCGATTTCCGTCACAATATGCGATGGTGTATCCATCCCTCTCATCTCATGTGACCCTCTCAGAAATGAGAGGCCTGTGCCCAGCAGTGGGACGTATATAGGCTGTAGGTCTACTTTTTAATTTTGCGGCTGAAATTAGTCCGAACAACTCCTCTGAGCACTTTCCGTGGTAAATACGATAGAATACGCAAAGAGATGCAACATCTTATCGCAGCGCCAGTGAGTCAAGCCGATCAGAAAGTGCTCGGTCGCCGACGATTCAAACCGCTCTGCACTGGATGCGATCAAATGGAAGGAGCTGGCACTGGGGAGCCCCGGCCCAGAGATGCGAACAGTATTCCAAGTGAGGCCGAACCTGCGCCTTGTAAAGTTGCAGGCGGTGGGCCGGCATGAAATACTGTCCCGATCTGCTGAACACGCCAAGGTTTTAGAGGCCAGTTTGGCCTTCTCTCCCAAGTGACCAGGAAACTGCACGTCATTCAATATGTCGATGTCGAGGATCCCAATATTAGCTGAGGCAACAAGGGGAGTGCCCTGAAACTGAGGAGATACGACTAAGGGGTTGTTTTTAGCGGTAAACGCACAAAATTGTGTCAACTGGACTAGACGTAGTCGCTCCCAATCCGAGACTTTATTCAACAATGTCTCGACTTCAGACACAAGTTTATTCCGGGTCTCGGTGACGTTTTACCGACAAATATTTGCACGGACGATGTATAAATCATCACCAGTGCTATCGTCCGCATAGCAAAGAATGTTACCGGTTTGCAACATATCAATAAGATGCAGAAGAAAGTGGGTAGGTTGTACCAGTTCTGGCGCACTGAGTCAGTACTACTATACTAGTAGTTAGGTTGTACCAGTTCTGGCGCACTAGTCAGTACTACTATACTAGTAGTTAGGTTGTACCAGTTCTGGCGCACTGAGTCAGTACTACTATACTAGTAGTTACGTTGTACCAGTTCTGGCGCACTGAGTCAAGTGGTACAAGTACGACGTTCGTCGACTCACGATGCAAAAAAAAAAAAAAAAGGTTTTGGCATGCTCTGATCACGAATCTGCGGTTCATTTTTGCGTAGGATGCACGGTTCCGGAGATGTGCAGATCAATTAACTCTTATCTAATTGATATTCGGTGTGGCCCTCCACCGTCATTAGCGCTCCATTGTTCTTATCTACTTATCTATTGTTCGTTCAATACCGTCATTATCTATTCTTCCTCAGCGTGGTGCTATTGTATTATACTCCTTTGTTCCTATCTACACTAATCTGACTCATTAGTAAAACACATTACCTAATTTTGTTACATTTTTTATTTATAAAATACAAAATCTTATTGCTTATTATCTATAAAATAGGAGCGAAACATCCCATCCACTAAAATATCGTTGTACAATGTGTCCCTGCAAATATACTCGTAAATTTGAACATCCCTGAAACTTATATAGCAAATACATTAAGCAATATTCGCCACAAACTGATGTCCACTCATTCTGAATCCTATCAACATCCCAGTTCCATCTTTTACAATTTCTTTTAAAAAAACTCTAGATGATATCGTATAGGTGCTCGTCTGTATGAATCAAAATATCGACCGACGTCATTCGTATCGATATACAAAGCTACCAATGTGACCCTGGTTTATCATCTGTACCCAAATTGCACATTACCTAGTCAGGTCATAAATTCTATTACATGTTTAATATAAAATAATTGAAACAAGTTTATTCATTATGTAACCATTTATATACCAAAATGAACTTAACAAAACATAGATTCTTATGACACTATAGTTTATTCAAAATGACCTCCGTGATTTTGAATACGGGCCTTCAATCTGCGCGGCCAGTCGTCTATCGCACCACGAACGAGGGCCATGTCAATATCGGCGGCTGCCTTAATCAAGGATGTCTTGAGTGACTCGAAATTGGGATGAGGCTTTGAGCACCCCTTTTCCTCCAAGTGTTGCCATATCTTGTAATCTAACGGATTCAAATCTGGACTGGAGGAGGGCCAGTCTTCGTGTCGGAAGAAGTCGATTTCACGCGCCGCCAGCCAGTCTTGTGTGCTCTTCGCTCTATGAGCTGACGCTGAATCTTGTTGGAATACCCAGTGCCTGTTATTGAACATGGTATGAGAAACAGGTTACACAAAGTTCGTCAGGACTGTATTTTGATACACAACTGCATTCGTTTTTAACCTTTCTCACAAAAATGTACCTCTGTTAAGCCCCAATAAGAAATTCCCAACCATACCATGAGCGAGGATGGAAAATGACCCCGTTGGACACGCGGAATACGGTTGCATGCTTCTTCACTACTGTGTGCGTACACCTTATCATTTTGTTTGTTGTAGCTCTCTTCTACGGTAAAAATTTTTTCATCCGAAAAAAGAATTTCCCGATATTTTTTCCCGCGTACCGCTTCAACAAAGCGCGGCATCTCTTCAGTCTCAGGTCCATTAGACGAGCATTCAAACGATGTCCTGTTTTTCTTCGATATGCCCGAAGCCCTAAGTCTTCATTTAACACCCTTTTCACCGTGGTTCTGCTTAACCCCATCTGAAGGGCCAACAGTTTCTGCTTACGTTTGGGATTTCTTTGAATTCGCGCCTTTACAGCTTTTATCACTGTTGGAGTCCTAACAAATCGAGGGCGACCACTTCTTGGCCTGTCATCTACACTAGAGTCTTCATTGTATCGTTTGATGGTACGATAAATGAATCTTTTGGTTATATTCAAATTTTTCAGTATGTCAAAAATTTGAATTGACGCGGAACCGCAACGATGCAACGCAATAACTGCAACCCGGTTGGTTGCGCGGAAACCCATTCGTATTTATTTTATATTTTGACGGTAGGTGCCAAGTCGTTTATTCCTTTCCAAAACGATATCACTCATACCCTCCTATCGACACATCGGGGTGGTGGGGTGGGAGGGGAAAGAAGATGATTCTAGAATGTCACGTAATCATCGGAACCGAAGATATATAAGGCACGCGCGACCGACGCGCAGCCTCTTCCCGCCGCGCTCGTTGTTGGAACCACACCGCTAGTAGAAACCGCTTTAGCCTGGAAGCAGTCGAGCTCCAGGAATCCCGCCTCACCTCGTGTGAGATATAGTCGCGCACCGCCTCTCTCCGGAGTGTCTGTCCAGAAGAAGTTCCAGAATGCGCAGCTATAGTGCTCAACAGAATAGAAGAAACCCCGGTGAGTCAATATTCCTAATAATACTGCCTGATTGATATAATTGTTTTAACCCGCTCCAATTTTGTTTTCTCCTAATCAGGCAGGATTCCTTTTCATCGAGATTCCTTTTCATCGATTTGGCAAAATAATAGTTTAGTTTTAGGGAAGAGCGAGTGCATTGTACCGCATGCTATAGTAGTCGCTTTTACGTAAGCGTAGAAGCAATCGCATATACAGTCCACTTAGATTAATATCTCGCGTAATAGGTTTAAGGTTAAGGTCCAATTATTTTCTAGTCGAATTATTAGATTAATTGTTTAGATAATGCACTCTAATTTATGGAATAGACTTAAATAGTGTTCGTTTAAATTTAAATTTTGATTAGGTACTCGCAAACAGAATTATTCATTTTATAGCGCTCGTATTTGGTTAAATTTAAAGCTTATTAAATAATTGAAACAGCGTAATCGCAACCATTTCGTACGCTTACCCCACAATTTTGATAAAAAAATATTGAGTTTAGCGAACAACGCGTCACCTCGACTCGCTGTAACAGGTTTTCGATTTAATTACGTAATACGGCATACCGAGTGTCCATCCTTCATTGTTTGTGCGTTGTGAGATTAATTGTGATTAATATAACATTATTATAATAATTTAAAATGGCAGTTAGTGGAAATGAAATCAAAATTAAAACGCTTTATGCCAAGAGGGACATACTCTTTTCGCGTATGCAAAATATAAGTGATCATATAAAGAACATTAATGTAGAAGCAGGGCGGGAAACCTTTTTAAATGAAATCGAAACGGTGGATTCTTTGCGGACGGATTACGAAAGAATATTAGACCAAATTAATCATTTGGAATTACAAATCGACCCGAAATACATAGTGAACTACCAACCGCTGCTGGCATTCGAAGATATGTTGTGTCGCGTGAAAAGAACTGCGAAATTCCTACAATCTCAAAACGAAGCAAAGCCGGAAATACAGGTACGTCCACGTGACCCAATTAGGTTGCCGCCAATAGATATCCCGGTATTCAATGGTGATATTAAGACGTGGCCCTTCTTCTTCAGTAGTTTTCAAAACAATATACACAATAACCCATCGTTATCGGACGCTGAAAAATTATATTACTTAATTAGTAAACTTAGTGGCAGGGCACAGTCGATCTGCTCGGGTTTTACACCTACAGCAAACAATTACTTGTTAATATTCGAAACGCTTAAAACTAAACATGAAGATAGGAGAATGTTAGCTTCCGAATATTTGAACCAGATATTCGATCTTAAACCTATATCATCCGCGAACATCAACGGCTTAGAGCAGTTTCTAGATAAATTTGTGGCATCGGTAGCTGCACTTAAGAATTTGAAATTTAATGACCTTATGGACGTGGTGTTTCTCCATATTGCACTAAAGAAATTAGACCCCGACACCGTGCGTGCGTTTGAAATGGAGCATCGTAGCTCGGAGATGCCTTCCTTTCATTCATTAGCATCGTTCATGCAAGATCAAATAAAGGTGATGCAGCGCTCTCCGAACGTTAAACAGGAGATTAAAAGGTGCGTCGACCGTAGACAGACTCAACCATCTAAAACAGCAGGGTCGTTAACTTACGTAACCGCTACGTCAACATCACTTCAGCATACTTGTATCGTATGTAAAGATAAACACGGTAATTTATATAATTGTGCGACTTTTCGTAAATATTCACCAAGCGAACGTTATAAATTAGTAAAGACAAACAACCTATGTTTGAACTGCTTAAGCGATAAGCATTTAGTTGCAAAATGCAATTCGAGTTCCGTATGTAGCAAGTGCGCCAGGAAACATCACACGCTATTACATTTTGAAAATAGCAACATAGCGGCGTCAAGTAAAGCGGACAAGGAATTCACCCCTACTGAGGTCAACGATTCTAGCGGTCAACCTGGTGATGTCGCTCTATTCTCATTGGCGAATATGGGAGCACAACCTCCTTCAACCGTGTTACTGTGTACGGCGCGTATTTTGGTTAGGGATTCGCGTGGAAACGAACAAAGCGTCCGTGCACTGCTGGACAGCGGAGCCCAAAATAGCTTTATAACGCGACAGTGTTGTCAGTGCTTAGGCTTAGTAATAAATAGGTCACTTTCATGTCCTGTAGTTAAAGGCATCGGAGGTACTAGTAAAGCTACCCAGGGATATATAAATTTAAAATTTTATTCTCGGATAGATCGTAATGTTAACTTTGATATAAATGCACTAGTAGTAGATAGGGTCACTGAACGGTTGCCAACCGGCAATGATTGAATTTAAAAATTTGACTCTAGCAGACGACACTTACGCCGTTCCTGGAAACATAGACATGCTCATTGGAGCATCGCTTTTCCCTCATCTTTTGTTAAACAATAAGGTCAGGGGCAACTCCTCGCATACCGCGCCTTACGCACTGGAAACCGTATTGGGCTATGTTATCATTGGCTCCGCCCCCATCATAGATAGTATTTCGGCAACCTCTTATTGTGGTATGGCTGTCGAACCGCTCGAGTCGTTAGTCCGCAAATTTTGGGAGATGGAGGAGGTGAACGTCCCACCCATTGCGAGCTCAGATGACAGGTTATGCGAGGAAATTTACGTCCGCACGTCCGTTCGTGATCGCGACGGTAGATATAGTGTAGCGCTACCCTTTAAAGGAGATGTTTTATCTCTCGGCGATCCGCGTCAAATGGCGGAAAAACGTTTCTACAGCTTGGAGCGTAGGATGCTCGCTTCACCCCAGTTAAAGGAAGCTTACGACGGCGTCATTAACGAATATATAAGAGAAGGTTACATATCACTTGTGGCTTCGAAATTAGATAACTACGAAGACACACCGTCGTATTTCATACCACATCACGGGGTCATTAAGGAGGACAAACTTACATCTAAGTTACGTGTAGTGCTCGACGCTAGTGCTAAAACTAGCACTCACCTGTCGCTTAACGATATCCTCTATAGTGGGCAAAATTTACAGGGCAGTTTATTTAATATAATAGCCAATTTTCGTTTGTTTAGTATAGCACTATCCGCCGATATTCGCCAAATGTTTCTTTGCATAGGGGTCCGTGAATGCGACCGTAGATTCCAACCCAAAGGAAACTCTAATGGTGTTTGCATTTAACCGCGTTTGTTTTGGTTTAAAGTCGAGCCCATTTCATGCGTTACGCACGGTGAGACAGCTCGCTCACGATGAAGGTCCCTCTTATCCTAAAGCTAAGAGGGCAATTGAGAGCGGATTATATGTGGATGATTTTGTGTACTCGGTCGATAGCGTGGAGGAGGCCACCCTAACCTCCGCCGAGGTTATAAAGCTCATGAAATCGGGTCAATTCGATCTTGTGAAGTGGACTAGTAATTCGCGTCCGGTTTTAGATACAATCCCACTATCACACCGTCTTTCGGCGATAAAGGAATTCGACGATTCTGATACACACAAGGTGCTCGGTCTGTGTTGGTCACCAGAGTCCGACGTGTTTAGCCTTAAGGTAAATCCGCCCGTAGAGAAATGCACAAAGCGCACAATACTGTCATGCGTTGCTAGATTATGGGACGTCATGGGTTTCGTAGCTCCGGTGGTATTATACGCTAAGCTTTTGATTGAACAACTTTGGTTATTTGAATGCGACTGGGATGACTCGCCGCCTGACAGCATTGTTCGGTTGTGGCAGCGTTTTAGAGAGGAACTTCCTTTATTAAGAGAAATTAAAATACCGCGTCATATAAACGTAGATAGAAATAGCGTCATAACGGTCGTTGGGTTTGCGGACGCCGGCGAGAAGGCTTACGGGGGCGTTGTATATTTCCACGTCCAGAATAATGGTAGAAATTCGATTAGCCTCATTAGTTCTAAGTCGAGAGTCTCCCCCCGTAAGGTTGTCTCTCAGGCGCGCTTAGAGCTTTGCGCAATATTAGTACTCA
Source organism: Parnassius smintheus behrii (assembly GCA_036936625.1). Lineage (NCBI taxonomy): Eukaryota > Metazoa > Arthropoda > Insecta > Lepidoptera > Papilionidae > Parnassius > Parnassius smintheus. The sequence continues at coordinate 44,308,899 of JAUPFT010000015.1, forward strand.
CCAAGCTTATTACCGCAATTATCAGCGCATGTAGGGATAGAGTTCACATAGAAAGGATATTTGCCTTTTCCGACTCCACCGTCGCCTTATGCTGGGTTCATTCTTCACCCCACCGTTGGGGTACGTTTGTCGCGAACCGAGTGGCCAAGATATGACAAGTTAGAAACGCGGAGCTTTATCACGTGTCCGGTACGGAAAACCCCGCCGATTGTCTATCCCGTGGACTCACCCCGATGCAAATAATGGACCACCCGCTTTGGTTCCATGGACCTTCTTGGGTTCACTTGGATCCCTCGCAATGGCCAATAACCGATTTCGAACCTTCGTCAGTGTCACAAACGCCGGAAGAGAAGAGACACGCTCTAGTGGCGAACGTTTCGAGCGAGGTTTCTCCAATGATTGCCTTGGCGAACCGCTTGTCCTCTTGGTCGAAATTATTGCGTAGCGTAATTTACGTTTGTCGATTCGCGAAGCTTTTACCGCGACGATCGTATGTCTTAGCATCCGATTACAACTATGCCGAGTCGCTAGTATTGCGTGAACTTCAACGTGCGCACTTCTCTGAAGAAATTACAAGAATAGAGCTTGTAGTCGCGCCTTTCAACGCCTTAAGCCATTTTTACAGGATGGGATTGTAAGGGTAGGTGGACGCTTGTCCAACTCGCAATTGAGTTTCGACCAACGGCACCCTATAGTTTTACCGCGTAAAGACCATGTCATGAATTTATTAGTCGACTACCATCATAAATTGAACTCGCACGCTGGCCCCGACTTGTTGATGTCGATTTTGCGTCAGAATTATTGGATTCTTTCTGCACGTAGTTTAATACGCAATCGGGTGCACAGATGTATAGCTTGCTTTCGGGCACGCCCCAAGCCGTCATTTCCGGAAATGGCGGAACTTAGATCTTGTAGAGTAATACAATCAGTAAAGCCCTTCACGCACACCGGGTCTGATTTCGCTGGTCCGTTTAAGGTCACGCTCACTCGCGGGCGTGGTATAAGATCCACAAAGGCTTACGTCTGTATTTTCGTATGTCTAACTACTCGAGCGGTGCATATAGAACTCGTTGGTGATCTAAGCACAGCAGGCTTTATGGGTGCATTTAAAAGATTTCTTTCCCGCCGTGGCCCCGTAAGTAAATTGTATTCGGATAACGGTACGAACTACGTCGGTGCAAAACGTATTCTATCGGAACTACATGAGCTCTTAGCTAGCAAGTATTATAATTCGGAGTTCGCTCACATTCTAGCCGAGAACCGCATTGAGTGGTCTCTGAACGTCCCAGCCGCGAGTCATTTTGGAGGCAATTGGGAGACTAATATTAAGAGTCTAAAGAGTCGCTTATACCGAGTAATAGGAGATCAAATTTTGTCCTTCGAAGAGCTAAGTACGGTGCTCGCTCAAAATGAATGCGTAATGAATAGTCGCCCACTTTGTCGTACGTTGTCTAGTGACCCCTGGGAACCACTGGCTCTAACTCCAGCACATTTTTTGAATTTAACGCCTTTAAAGTATTTGCCCGCCGCAGATATGGATGAGAACACTTAGCATTTCCGCACGCCACAAATTATTAGATCGGTTAGTGCAATCGTTTTGGAAACGATGGAGGTTGGAATACTTGCATACTTTGCAGTCTCGGCAAAAATGGAACACAGCAACTGAGCCTTTAGCTGTAGCAACTGTAGTTGTGCTCACCAAAGAGAATACGCCGCCTCTCCACTGGCCGTTAGGAATTGTCGAAGAGGTCTTTCCCGGTTCCGACGGAGTAATTAGGATAGCTCGCGTTAAGACCACGGTTGGGTCTTACCTGCGTCCTGTTGTCCGTTTGTGCCCCCTGCCTCTTCCATAATTTAAATTAGCTTTCTAGATTAAATTGTAGTTGAATTTAGGTAATCTTAGCGTTAGTTAGTTATTTTGTTAGTTGATCTTAGCTCTAGTTGTTTTAGTTAATTTTGAAGGAAATCCTTCAAGGTCGGGGGAGATGGTTGCGCGGAAAACCATTCGTATTATTATATTTGACGTTAGGTGCCAAGTCGTTTATTCCTTCCCAAAACGATATCACTCATACCCTTCTATCGACACATCGGGGTGGTGGGGTGGGAGGGGAAAGAAGATGATTCTAGAATGTCACGTAATCATCGGAACCGAAGATATATAAGGCACGCGCGACCGACGCGCAGCCTCTTCCCGCCGCGCTCGTTGTTGGAACCACACCGCTAGTAGAAATCGCTTTAGCCTGGAAGCAGTCGAGCTCCACGAAACCCGCCTCACCTCGTGTGAGATATAGTCGCGCACCGCCTCTCTCCGGAGTGTCTGTCCAGAAGAAGTTCCAGAAGTCGTAGCTATAGTGCTCAGCAGAATAGAAGAAACCCCGGTGAGTCAATATTCCTAATAATACTGCCTGATTGATATAATTGTTTTAACCCGCTCCAATTTTGTTTTCTCCTAATCAGGCAGGATTCCTTTTCATCGATTTGGCAAAATAATAGTTTAGTTTTAGGGAAGAGCGAGTGCATTGTACCGCATGCTATAGTAGTCGCTTTTACGTAAGCGTAGAAGCAATCGCATATACAGTCCGCTTAGATTAATATCTCGCGTAATAGGTTTAAGGTTCGACCGGGGAATTAGACTTCGGCAGCCTTAGACACGTGGCTCCACCAACGGTCTTTTTTAAGCGTCTACTCCATATGTAAAAATGAGTAAAATTCTAAAAAGTATACAGTTTTATTTTCATGAACAATTCGAATTCAATAAACTTTTTTGTGGCCAGCATTCTAAAAGATAAGTTTTTACTGTGTGACATTACTTATGACCTGACTAGGTATATACGTTGGTACGTGGGTGTATATGGACAGTCTATTAGCAGCATAAACATTATTTTCTAGACGGGGGTGAATCTTTTTCAGATGTTGTTGTACATCGAGTGTATCCATGATATTACTGCTATTAGTAGATTATTACAGTAGAATCTACTCAATGACTAACATAGGAATGATCAATTATAGTGATTTCTAAATATTAAATTGCGTTATTTTGTATTATTTTTGTAACGTATTTGAGTCATCGATACACTGAACAGGATGACACGAAGTAACGCTGAGATAAACAACAGAATGTTAGATAAGCTTGTTGACGCATAAAGTTATTATCAATTCCACTGTAGAAATTCTTTAGATTAGAATTATTACTTACTGGTACTATATAAGACCAAGCAACTGCAGTCATGGAGTTAGTGTATGGTCGTTTAACCGCAGTGGATCTATCAATACTATATTTGTGTTACTTCAAGGCATCAAAGGCCATAGATGTAAGTGTTTATTCTATTACCAAACTTACTTTTCTTTCTGTTATTTTCTTACGTGTGTATGATTTAGTGTTAACAAATAATATTTAAATATTGTGTGTGTGTATATGATTAAGCCGTGGTAGCTCAGATGGTTAGCGCAAGCTGTAAATTTCACAGTACGCGACCCGGGTTCGACCCCCGCCGGCACCACTTAAATTGTTAATTGCAATTTTAAGTGTTTATTCTATTGACACACTTACTTTTCTTTCTGTTATTTTCTTACGTGTGTATGATCTAGTGTTAACAAATTATATTTAAATATTGTGTGTGTGTGTATATGATTAAGCCGTGGTAGCTCAGATGGTTAGCGCAAGCTGTAAATTTCACAGTACGCGACCCGGGTTCGACCCCCGCCAGCACCACTTAAATTGTTAATTGCAATTTTAAGTACTGATTTACCACGTGCTTGGTGGTGAAGGAAAACATCATGAGGAAACCTGCATGTCTGAGAAAATTTCGAAGGCATGTGAAGTTCGCTAACACGCATTGAGACCGCGCCGCGGACATTTTCTAGCCATAAATACAAAGACAATAGCAGAAAGTAAAAAGTTAAAAAATACTTTTTTAACAATGACAGTCATTAGTTGATCATTAGTGAATGTGATTCTGTTTTCTTAAATTACAGAAAGAAAAGAGCAGAAGGAAGAAATGGGATGATGGGAAGTAATGAAGAATGAATTGTTATGTGAAGTTTGTTGGAACAAACATATTTTAGTCACGTGTAAATACTTTTAACATTTTGGTTCAAAATGACACAAAATCTAAAAAAGTATTAGATACATCATCGACATGGACGGATTTTACATTATATATCCTCATAAACATTTTCAATGTAGAGAAATGGCTATTCTAGACGTAAAACTATCTAATAAAAATGATTCGTTTATCGATCATTATTTGTTTCGGCCAAGTTATCCTTTCAATTATTTGTCGCCAAAAGACAAAAAAACTGTTCGTTATTGTGAAACACACGTTCACGGCATTCCATATTTTGATATAACCGAAGAATTAAAATGTGCCTACGAACAGGAGAACATCATTCCCATATTAAATTGGTATATAAGAAATTTGTGCAAAGACGAAGTGATCGCATACAAAGGTGGTTCAACAGAAAAACAATTTTTAAAAATGTTGACGACGAATGATAGAATTTTTAATATTGAAGAATACAAATGTCCAAAATACAATGATTTGGTAAATGTTATTAATTTAAACAAGCGATATGTGTGTAATAATCATATATTTGCAAAATATAATCACAAAATTTTACATTGTTCTTGTGACGAAGTGTGGGTTTTTACAAGTGGTTATTACTTGAAAATAAAATTTTAAATTAATCATAAATTTTGTTTGGTTTCCAAAAAAAATTGTCATACTATACTATATAATACAAAGGTGGTTAAACAGAAAAACAATTTTTAAAAATGTTGACGACGAATGATAGAATTTTTAATATTGAAGAATACAAATGTCCAAAATACAATGATTTGGCAAATGTTACAAATTTAAACAAACATTATGTGTGTAATAATCATATATTTGCAAAAAAATAATCACAAAATTTTACATTGGTCTTGTGACGAAGTGTGGGTTTTTTTACAAGTGGTTATTACTTGAAAATAAAATTTTAAATTAATCATAAATTTTGTTTGATTTCCAAAAAAAATTGTCATACTATTATACTATATAATACAAAGGTGGTTCAACAGAAAACAATTTTTAAAAATGTTGACGACGAATGATAGAATTTTTAATATTAAAGAATACAAATGTCCAAAATACAATGATTTGGTAAATGTTATAAATTTAAACAAACGTTATGTGTGTAATAATCATATATTTGCAAAAAATAATCACAAAATTTTACATTGTTCTTGTGACGAAGTGTGGGTTTTTTACAAGTGGTTATTACTTGAAAATAAAATTTTAAATTAATCATAAATTTTGTTTGATTTCCAAAAAAATTTGTCATACTATACTATATAATACAAAGGTGGTTCAACAGAAAAACAATTTTTAAAAATGTTGACGACGAATGATAGAATTTTTAATATTGAAGAATACAAATGTCCAAAATACAATGATTTGGTAAATGTCATAAATTTAAACAAATGTTGTGTGTGTGTGTGTGTGTGTGTGTGTGTGTGTGTGTGTGTGTGTGTGTGTGTGTGTGTGTGTGTGTATGAGTATGATATGCTGATGTAAATATACTATTATTAAAAGATGGTTATTTGTTGAGTTTCACCATCAAACATTTTAAAATTTGGAATTCCTTGATGATAGTTAACATTTGGTAAATTATATAAAGGTTGCATTTCATCAAAGCACCATGTGATCTGATTAAAATCACAATTACATATTTCTGTAACTGATTTTATGAAATTTGTTACAAAATTTGACTGTACTGTGTAAAAGTTTGACTTGTCCTGCCACAATAGCAGTACACGGATGCATAAAGTGAAACATTACACAAGTCTAAAGTTTTAAGGTGAGAAATAAAAAATGAAAGTGTTGGTGTAAACAATTCAAACAAAATTTATGATTAATTTAAAATTTTATTTTCAAGTAATAACCACTTGTAAAAAAACCACACTTCGTCACAAGAACAACGTAAAATTTTGTGATTATTTTTTGCAAATATATGATTATTACACACAACGTTTGTTTAAATTTATGACATTTACCAAATCATTGTATTTTGGACATTTGTATTCTTCAATATTAAAAATTCTATCATTCGTCGTCAACATTTTTAAAAATTGTTTTTCTGTTGAACCACCTTTGTATTATATAGTATAGTATGACAAATTTTTTTGGAAATCAAACAAAATTTATGATTAATTTAAAATTTTATTTTCAAGTAATAACCACTTGTAAAAAACCCACACTTCGTCACAAGAACAATGTAAAATTTTGTGATTATTTTTTGCAAATATATGATTATTACACACATAACGTTTGTTTAAATTTATGACATTTACCAAATCATTGTATTTTGGACATTTGTATTCTTCAATATTAAAAATTCTATCATTCGTCGTCAACATTTTTAAAAATTGTTTTTCTGTTGAACCACCTTTGTATGCGATCACTTCGTCTTTGCACAAAATTATATACCAATTTAATATGGGAATGATGTTCTCTTGTTTGTAGGCACATTTTAATTCTTCGGTTACATCAAAATATGGAATGCCGTGCACGTGTGTTTCACAATAACGAACAGTTTTTTTGTCTTTTGGCGACAAATAATTGAAAGGATAACTTGGCCGAAACAAATAATGATCGATAAACGAATCATTTTTAGTTTTTCGATAGTAGGATAGTAGATAGTATTTCGAGTTTTTTAGATAGTTTTACGTCTAGAATAGCCATTTCTCTACATTGAAAATGTTTATGAGGATATGTAATGTAAAATCCGTCCATGTCGATGATGTATCTAATATTTTTTTAGATTTTGTGTCATTTTGAACCAAAATGTTAAAAATATTTACACGTGACTAAAATATGTTTGTTCCAACAAACTTCACATAACAATTCATTCTTCATTACTTCCCATCATCCCATTTCTTCCTTCTGCTCTTTTCTTTCTGTAATTTAAGAAAACAGAATCACATTCACTAATGATCAACTAATGACTGTCATTGTTAAAAAAGTATTTTTTAACTTTTTACTTTCTGCTATTGTCTTTGTACTTATGGCTAGGAAATGTCCGCGGCGCGGTCTCAATGCGTGTTGGCGAACTTCACATGCCTTCGAAATTTTCTCAGACATGCAGGTTTCCTCACGATGTTTTCCTTCACCACCGAGCACGTGGTAAATCAGCACTTAAAATTGCAATTAACAATTTAAGTGGTGCCGGCGGGGGTCGAACCCGGGTCGCGTACTGTGAAATTTACAGCTTGCGCTAACCATCTGAGCTACCACGGCTTAATCATATACACACACAATATTTAAATATTATTTGTTAACACTAAATCATACACACGTAAGAAAATAACAGAAAGAAAAGTAAGTTTGGTAATAGAATAAACACTTACATCTATGGCCTTTGATGCCTTGAAGTAACACAAATATAGTATTGATAGATCCACTGCGGTTAAACGACCATACACTAACTCCATGACTGCAGTTGCTTGGTCTTATATAGTACCAGTAAGTAATAATTCTAATCTAAAGAATTTCTACAGTGGAATTGATAATAACTTTATGCGTCAACAAGCTTATCTAACATTCTGTTGTTTATCTCAGCGTTACTTCGTGTCATCCTGTTCAGTGTATCGTGACTCAAATACGTACAAAAATAATACAAAATAATGCAATTTAATATTTAGAAATCACTATAATTGATCATTCCTATGTTAGTCATTGAGTAGATTGTACTGTAATAATCCACTAATAGCAGTAATATCATGGATACACTAGATGTACAACAACATCTGAAAAAGATTCACCCCCGTCTAGAAAATAATGTTTATACTGCTAATAGACTGTCCATGTACACCCACGTACCAACGTATATACCTAGTCAGGTCATAAGTATTGTCACACAGTAAAAACTTTTCTTTTAGAATGCTGGCCACAAAAAAGTTTATTGAATTCGAATTGTTCATGAAAATAAAACTGTATACTTTTTAGAATTTTACTCATTTTTAATATGGAGTGGACGCTTAAAAAAGACCGTGTTGCAGTTATTGCGTTGCATCGTTGCGGTTCCGCGCCAATTCAAATTTTTGACATACTGAAAAATTTGAATATAACCAAAAGATTCGTTTATCGTACCATCAAACGATACAATGAAGACTCTAGTGTAGATGACAGGTCAAGAAGTGGTCGCCCTCGATTTGTTAGGACTCCAGCAGTGATAAAAGCTGTAAAGGCGCGAATTCAAAGAAATCCCAAACGTAAGCAGAAACTGTTGGCCCTTCAGATGGGGTTAAGCAGAACCACGGTGAAAAGGGTGTTAAATGAAGACTTAGGGCTTCGGGCATATCGAAGAAAAACAGGACATCGTTTGAATGCTCGTCTAATGGACCTGAGACTGAAGAGATGCCGCGCTTTGTTGAAGCGGTACGCGGGAAAAAATATCGGGAAATTCTTTTTTCGGATGAAAAAATTTTTACCGTAGAAGAGAGCTACAACAAACAAAATGATAAGGTGTACGCACACAGTAGTGAAGAAGCATGCAACCGTATTCCGCGTGTCCAACGGGGTCATTTTCCATCCTCGCTCATGGTATGGTTGGGAATTTCTTATTGGGGCTTAACAGAGGCACATTTTTGTGAGAAAGGTTAAAAACGAATGCAGTTGTGTATCAAAATACAGTCCTGACGAACTTTGTGTAACCTGTTTCTCATACCATGTTCAATAACAGGCACTGGGTATTCCAACAAGATTCGGCAACAGCTCTTAGAGCGAAGAGCACACAAGACTGGCTGGCGGCGCGTGAAATCGACTTCTTCCGGCACGAAGACTGGCCCTCCTCCAGTCCAGATTTGAATCCGTTAGATTACAAGATATGGCAACACTTGGAGGAAAAGGCGTGCTCAAAGCCTCATCCCAATTTCGAGTCACTCAAGACATCCTTGATTAAGGCAGCCGCCGATATTGACATGGACCTCGTTCGTGGTGCGATAGACGACTGGCCGCGCAGATTGAAGGCCTGTATTCAAAATCACGGATTTTGAATAAACTATAGTGTCATAAGAATCTATGTTTTGTTAAGTTCATTTTGCTATATAAATGGTTACATAATGAATAAACTTGTTTCAATTATTTTATATTAAACATGTAATAGAATTTATGACCTGACTAGGTAATATGCAATTTGGGTACAGATGATAAACCAGGGTCACATTGAGTAGCTTTGTATATCGATACGAATGACGTCGGTCAATATTTTGATTCATACAGACGAGCACCTGTACGATATCATCTAGTTTTTTTAAAAGAAATTGTAAAAGATGGAACTGGAATGTTGATAGGATTCAGAATGAGTGGACTTCAGTTTGTGGCGAATATTGCTTAATGTATTTGCTATATAAGTTTCAGGGATGTTCAATGCATAGTTTTACGAGTATATTTACAGGGAACACATTGTACAACGATATTTTAGTGGATGAGATGTTTCGCTCCTATTTTATAGATAATAAGCAATAAGATTTTGTATTTTATAAATAAAAATTGTAACAAAATTAGGTAATGTGTTTTACTAATGAGTCAGATTAGTGTAGATAGGAACAAAGGAGTATAATACAATAGCACCACGCTGAGGAAGAATAGATAATGACGGTATTGAACGAACAATAGATAAGTAGATAAGAACAATGGAGCGCTAATGACGGTGGAGGTCCACACCGAATATCAATTAGATAAGAGTTAATTGATCTGCACATCTCCGGAACCGTGCATCCTACGCAAAAATGAACCGCAGATTCGTGATCAGAGCATGCCAAAACCTTTCTTTTTTTTTTTAGGATCGTGAGTCGACGAACGTCGTACTTGTACCACTTCTGACTCAGTGCGCCGGAACTGGTACAACCTAACTACTAGTATAGTAGTACTGACTCAGTGCGCCAGAACTGGTACAACCTAACTACTAGTATAGTAGTACTGACTCAGTGCGCCAGAACTGGTACAACCTAACTACTAGTATAGTAGTACTGACTCAGTGCGCCAGAACTGGTACAACCTAACTACTAGTATAGTAGTTCTGACTCAGTGGGCCACAACTGGTACAACCTAACTACTAGTATAGTAGTACTGACTCAGTGCGCCAGAACTGGTACAACCTAACTACTAGTATAGTAGTACTGACTCAGTGCGCCAGAACTGGTACAACCTAACTACCGAAGAAACAGCTTTAGTGATAGCACGCAGCCCTGTGGAAAGTCGAGAGAAGCTCTACGTGCTAAACTCGATCGATGTGTTATATAACCAAAAAGATCATCAGCTGAGCGACCCCGACGGGAACCGTACTGGCGGTCACTAATTAGCTGGCGCTCCTCAAGGTACCGCATGGGCTGACTGTTAATAACAGACTCCATTAGTTTGGGAGAACAAGGAGTTATTGGCGATAGCGATAGGCCTGTAGTTGGGCGGATCAGAGCGCTTACCTTTTTAGGGATCGAGTGCACGAAAGATGTCTTTAATTTAATTTCGAGACTACGCCTAGGGAGTAGGAGCATCGGAAAAGAAACGTTAGAACTGGCAACTTTGGAGCACACGTCTTCAGCACAATTGGGGGGATTACTGTCAGGCCCACTTGACATATGGATGTCCAGGGAAAGGAGTGCGTACTGAGCAGTGTATGAATCGCACATCAGGCATCACACCGCGGGATGAACGGCGACATGTTTCTCCCGTCATCGAGAGTCGAATTAGACGCAAAAAGAGCCTATAAGATCTCTTTTGGGGCATAGGCCAGTGCGTCGTCCTGCCTGTGCATCGATGGTTCATATGGTATCGATGGTTCACGGAAATTCCCTTGATGAGAGACCAGAATTCACGGGTTCCCGAAGGAAGGCGAACTGATTTCTCGCCAATTCTGCCAATGTGCTCATGCTTTGCCTTGGCAATAACTCTTTTGAAGGACCTAGAGGCGAAGTTATACTTCTTTTTAAGCTTGCTAGTTTTGAGCCTCAGCCACGTCAGCCCAGGCCTAATAACACTCCTGCTTACTGCAAAATGCAGTCTTAGAGGAACGATCAAACTAAGTTTGAGATCTGCCTTCAATGGGTACCACAGATGATGGAATAAATAGTTCCGTTCCCTGTCAGTCAGCAACAGGCGGCGAGTTTCCTTCTGCCTAGCGGGGATCATCTGGCAAGAAGCAAACTAAAAAAAGAAAGACCGCATTCCGTCCCAATCCACCGACCTGTAATGCCAAACACGGCGGCAACCGTCAGAACGCAAATGCGAAGGGGGCGTGAATGGGACCACACTCCGGATCAGACAACGATCCGACGAGTCAAGATGGGCATCAACGGAAACCAGACGTCCATCCGGATGAAAGGTCAGCAGAAGGTCCAACAGGGAAGGTGTGTGATCTTACACATCTGGAATACGCGTAGGCGAAGTAAACAGTTTTGTCAGACCATATGCCAATGAAAGTCATTAACAGATTTTCTCGCATGATTAATTAAACGTGAACCGGACAATTCGGCGTGGTAGGCGTTAAAATCGCCAAGTATCACGTTCTTAGCGGGTGGGATCTGTTGTAGCAAGGAATCTGCAGTCATTTGGACGTAGTCGATTAGTTGGCCTGTTTCAGCATTACAGCCACGGCACCTATAGAAGCACACCCTTAGACGCGCGGATGGTGGTCGCTGTCTACGCGCAGCCAAAGGATGGACAGTCCAGTATTTTCAAGACTGCTGAGGCGTCGAAAACAGATATCCTTTTTGACGTATACGCAAACTTCAGCCTGGCGCTGTAGTTTTTTTTACCGGGGGTGGTGGTGGTACCCTTCCGAGGGGGGTTTGAGTCTCCGGCCACCCGCACCAACCAAGCAAACCACAGAGGCTAAGCTTCTACTTCACGGTGGTGATATTCTGTGAGATTGTGGTACCGAGTTATCGGTGCAACAGCCAAAGCTGCCGCGTGGCTTTATCATTGTCAAAACTTACTGAAATTCGCAAAATATAGAATAAAGAAATTTCATACATGGCACAGCCACGCTGCAGCTATATTATGGTTGTAACACGAATGGGTCGGCTTGACCAGGGAAGGACCACGCTCTCACAGAATACCAGCGTAAAATAGCAGCTTAATACCGCTGTGTTTCGTATGGTGAGTGTATAGATTCAGAGACCCTTTTTTCTAGAAACGAGGCATTCCATCTCAAACTTAAGTCCTCAAGGGTGACAACGAATCTGTGTTTTTCTTAATCGAGGATAAAATAAATGTAAATGTCTATGTACAGCAGTATCCACTTACAATCGGGTGGACTGTGTGCTCGTTTGTCACCCTTATTCTATAAAAAATGCTCTAACAAAAAAGTAAGTTGGGTTGAAGGACAAACTTAACTTTGCAATAGAAAAACATTCTTTCATATGGCAATGGGAAGCAGCATAGATGCGAGACAGGTAGTGATCGCCAGTGTCTGCCGAGAGATGATTAAGGAAAATACTTCAATATAATGGGAATGACCCATCAAGTAGTGAACTTTTATCAAAAAAAAAGTATAATACGAATAAGAAAATTCACTACCCTATATACCTACGCATGGGACGGGTGACATAGGAAGTGACAGGTGAGTACAGAGGAAAATAAAAACAGGAGTATGGGAGCAGCATCTTCCTGATAACCGCTTAGATTAATATAAACTGCGGCTGCCAACCTGCCAAAAGTGGCAAATATTGCAAAATCCTACTGAAGATTTTAAAGGATGGTATAGGTAATACCATGGACCCTCCTGCAAGCAACTGCACCAGAACTGCATTTGACTCAATAGCCTGTTGTTGTAATCTTCTGCAACGAATGAGTCTTGCATGACAGGTGAAACAAACAATAATGGGCCCCTCATCTTCATATATCTGAAAATATTAATGTTCACCATAGATATGGAAAACTACTTTTTTTATTATTTTTTTAAAACGAATATTAACAATGCTATAAACATTACTAATATTCCCCTTAACCACTCGTGGTGGGCTTAAATTGCTTGTGTTATGGGTGGTTCACGCCAGTAGTCGAATCGCAGATTCGAGCCCACAATCATTTTGAGTTTGCGGTCCGCACCCTGCCATTAGGCTATTGTCGCTTCAAAATAATAATGTTTGTAATGGAATCTAATTAAATTTAATAATGTTTGTAATGAAATCTATTGGAAATATATATAATTTAAATAATGCCATTGGTGCTATCCGGTAGCAATTGGTTCATTGTTCGTTTGTTTTTTCATTGATACTTGTCTTAACTTGCTCAGTACAATTATGCTTCGAAAGAGATAAACGAGTTAGTGTGTGTTTGTCTTATTCCTGTCGGTGCATGTTGTATTTAAATCCTATATAAAAGCTCATGATAGTTTTTATATTTTCATTAGTGGTTTTGCGCGCAATTTTTAAACAAGTATTTAAGTTCAACACTTTATTTACATATTTGTAAAAGCAAAACCATGTCGGAAGCAAAAAAATGACATGGATATAGGAATATAGTAGATTCATAGAAAATTCAACAAATCATCTTTGCCTTTGTGCCTTCTTTGTTCAAAAACATTTTCAAACTAAGTGATTAAAAAGCTTTCAAGCCTTCAAGAACATTTGAATAAAATGCATACAAATAAGAAGGACAAAAATGTAGCCTATTTTCAAGATCAGGAAAAGAAGCATAATGCTCAGCCAAGTGTATCAAAACTTTTTTCGGTGGCTGCTAAGCAAGACGATGACGGACGTTGAGCTTCTTACAATATCTCTTTGTTGATTGCTCAAACAGGTAAACCACATAGCATTGGAGAAACATTAATTTTGCCTACAATAAAAGAAGTTATAAATACTTTGCACCATAAACTGGCGGCAGACATAATTCGAAAAATTCCTTTGAGCAATAGTTCTGTGGAAAGACAAATTAATGAAATTGCTAAAAACATTGATGAGTCATAGTGCAATCATCTGGACAAGTCAATTTTCAATTTAGTTGGATGAGTCCACTTTACCAACTAATGAAGCATTGTTGCTGTCTTATGTGAGGTTTATTAAAGTTGAAAAAATATGTCAAGGACTATTATTTGCTAGAAATTTAGAAGAAAAAAAAAAGAAAAGATTTAGACAGACACAAAAGGAGAAACCATATTTAAAACACAGGAAAATTTTTGTGATGAAACAGGAATTCCCTTGAAGAATATTATATCAGCTGCTACAGATGGTGCTACAACTATGAAGGGGTGTCAAAAAGGTTGCAAAGCATACTTAAAAAACAAAATTCCAGATGTGCTTGCTGTACATTGCATTATATATCGACAACATTTGGTTGCTAGAAATTTTAAGTAAACGACTGTTTAAATCATTGCACATGTCATCAGAAAAGTCAATAAAATCTGAAACAACTCAATGACATATTATTTAATCATCTTTGTGTTACTAATGAAGATTTCAACTCTTTCACACAGAAGTGCACTGGCTATCAAAAGGAAATTGTCTGAATCGATTCTAAAATCTGTTTGACTCTGTTGTACAGTTATTAGAAAACAAAGACACGGAATTGCACAAACACCTCATCACACAAAGAATGATATTGTATACCTTACAGACCTTTATAAATTACTATACTATGAATCTCCAACTTCAAGGTGATGACTTGAACATAATAAAAACAAAAAATGTCATCGCTACTTTTGTAGCCAAGCTGCTCTTACACAAGAAGAATTATCGGAATATCCATGATTTTCCCAATTTATCAGTATCCTGCAACAACAAAGACTCGCTTGTCTACACCAATTTCATTGAAAGATTCCAAGACATTTCGAAATTTGAAATACCACACCGGGTGTTAGATCCTTTTTCAAATGTCAACATAGCAGTATCACCCAAACTGCAAGAAGAACTTATAGAACTGACAACGTACGATGAAATAAAAATCAAAATCAAAAATGGCTACCAAGAATTTTGGCTACAAAAGTCAATATCACAATTGTACACTGGATTGTGGTCGATCATTAAACGATTTTTAATAGTATTCCCATCGTCATATTTATGTGAATGTGAATTTAGCACTGTGACCATGTTAATTACTAAAAAAAGAAATTGTTTACATACTACAGAACAAGGCGAGTTAGAGTTACAACTGTTTTTGAGTAAAATCAAACCTGATATCAATAAACTTGTTAAAAATCATCAAATTCATCCATCTCACTAGATTAGTTTTAAAACTAAAATTGATTACCTATCTTTTTTTTATAGGATTGGATGACAAACGAGCACATAGTCCACCTGATGGTAAGTGGTTGTTGTGGCCTCATTTCCAGTAAAAAGGGTCTCCGGTTCTCCACACTCACCATATGAAACACAGCAGCATTAAGCTACTATTTGATGCTGGTATTCTGTGAGAGCATGGTCTTTCACCGGTCGAGCCGACCCATTCATGCTGCAACTATACTACTAATATAACTGCAGCATGGCTCTACCACGTAAAAAAATATCTAAATTGTTTCTTTCAATTTTATTAAAATATTATAAAGTTGCATTTTAATTGCTCTCACTAATAACATCTAGTAATAAGGTCCAGTTTAGAATGTAAGTTTAGACACCAGAACCAACTAATAAGTAAATAATGAAATTGCGGTTTAGAAGTTTTAAGTGTGTATAAAAACTTTTTTAATATAATTGGGGGTGCTGAAAAATAATTGATTTTCAAAGGGAAATAAAATAAAAAAGAAATAAGTTTGATAATCTCTGGCATAGATGGAGGCACACACTCAGTAAGTTTGAGTCCGCGGGTTACAACACGTGTTGCAACCAACTATCAACTAAGTCTAAAGGTGATATCAGACAGTTCACTTGAATGAATATTCACTGGAGTGACTGCTTCATTTTTCTTTAATTCCATGTTCACACAGCCTAAGTAGAGTGACTAAAAATGAACATTCACCCGCTCTTTTCTATCAAGATGTGGTCAAATACAGTTGTGCATATTGGAATTAATTCAATTTGCGATAGTTTAATTAAGGAATTCTCATAAAAGAAACAAAGAAAATGTCATGTATAGCGGGTCCTCACCGTCTTTATTTTGTTTAATGTCTTCCTCAGTAAGATCTAAGTTTAAATCAGCAAAATTAAAGATTGAATAGCATTTGCCCATATTGTTTTGTTTTTATATTCATCAATTTGGTGGTTCCAAAGGCATTGATAATTTTAACAGTTGTCCAAAAACAGCAGCGTATTTTGGTCATTCCATTAAACACCATGGCCGTATACGAGTGAATGTTCACTCTGTGTTCAGACTGTTCATTTTTCGTTCATTCGGATTGGGAGTGAAAGATGCAGAGTGCCAATATCCAACATTGTTGGATCGGTTCATTAATGAATTCATTCGGCACTTTTGTTTCATTTTGTGTTCAAACGATTCACTTTGAATGAAAGGTGACGAAAGAAAGATAAAAATGAACGAAAAATGAACTGTCTGATATCACCTTTAACGTCCCTTTATTACGTAGTATATTCAACTTCAATGTTAATACTGATTTTAGTGCGACCGACGATTCCACGGTTATTGTTGTCGTTCATTGTCACTTTATTTAACGCTGCACCTTATCGCATTTTTGTATCAGTCAAGTTATAATGTATTTCTCCAGCGATAGCAACAAATTACCGAAAATTCAATTTGCATTATTGGAAGTATATTAACAAACTTACAAAACTGTTCGTCAACGTTTTATAGAAATTTTGGAGGCCAGTCTTTAGTACAATCATGCGTACATTAACGCTTAAACAAATTCTACAAATTTCACTAAAGGCCATTCCTGTTCCCTATATTCGCTTGCTTTATGTAATTAATTTAACACACTTAACGCCAAAGACCATTTGGTCCAGTGTTGCCAGATGCCTTGAACCTTTTATCTGTATTAGAAACTGCTAAAATCTGTATTAAATCTGTATGCTATTTAAACTTAAAATCTTAAGATCTGAATAATTATCATCGTCATCATTGCTTCTTTTGAAAAACAAGGAATAACTACTATCGTGTTAAGCTGATAAGGTTTGATTATCGTTATTAAATGATTTTTTTATAGAATAAAGGTGGCAAAGGACATAGTCCACCGATGGTAAGCGGATACTGTGGCCCATAGACATCTACATTTATCCTCGCTAAAAATAAAAACGCAAATACGTTGTCACGCCAGAGGACTATTGATGGAATGCCTCATTTCCAGTAAAAAAATGGTCTCCGGATTCCTACACTCACCATACGAAACACAGCAGTATTAAACTGGTATTTTACGCTGGTATTCTGTGAGAACGTGGTCCTTCCCCGGTCGAGCTGACTCATTCGTGCTGCAACCATAGTATAGCTGCAGCGTGGCTCTACCCTGTATAAAATATACACTATACACAAAAAATTTTATATAGCAAAATTGAAAACATTAATTTAAGCAAACGACATATTAAAACTCAAACATTTACAACAAATGAACATATAATTACTTTATTATTTTCAGTCATATATATATTTTATATATACATATTTTATAATACACTTTTAATTCTGCCATACTAACTAATTACGTTGTGAAAAAATAAAATTAACCATAAAGAATAGAATCATGCAGTGATGTGTGTAACGCGGTATCTATGGTTATCTGACAGCTGTCGCAGAGATCAAGCTATCTTTTATGAATTAGTCACTTATTTTCCGTCATTCTGTTTTAAGTTGAATATTACGGTAATCCAATCAATAGAGTTAGAAAACTCTGTATAAAAATCTGTATGCAGTGCTAATCTGTATCACACACCGAAAATCTGTATAAATACGGGGAAATCTGTATATATGGCAACACTGATTTGGTCGAATGTCATGGACATGTCAAAATTTTTTTATTGTAAAAATTGCTTCTACTGGTCACAAAATATGCACTTTTTTTGTTTTTTTTTAATCGTTTTATTACCCCCCTTTTTTAGGTGTATACTTTAAGATACACCGGCCTGGGAATTAATCCTAGACGAAATTTACGTTCCTAGGTCAGGTGTATCTTAAATGATACACCACATGATTTTGTAAAAAAAGACTCATACCTCACTAAGTATCTATTATTTCCTTTTTGTTTGAGATTTTTGAAGAAGACAGAAGATGAATCAAGATTGCAAAAAGGAAAAACTATAGCGAGAATTGTAAGTTCTTGCTATAATTTTTCCTTTTCTTTGTTTTACAGTGAAGTGAAAATTTGTTTTATAAAAATATCATGGATTTCTCAAGCGATGACTCTTTTGATGATCCCAATTACGCACCTGACGCATCTGGTGACTCAACTTCGGAGTACGATAGTGCAGATGAAGAGCCTTTAGCCAGATGGAGAATCCATCACTCGACCAACAGACCAAGTTCAACTGTTTCAAACCAGAACTTTTCTGAAGATGAAATAGTTAGGCAGCAAGTTGCCAATATTGATTGGGGTATCCCCAAAGATCATATGCCTACTGAAGAATTCTCAGATGTGGCAGGCATGAAGGTTTTTGACTTTTGATATAAGTAGTTCAAACGATAGTTGATCAAACTAACAATTATTATAACCATTTATACGTGGTAGAGCCATGCTACAGTTATATTAGTAGTATAGTTGTAGCACGAATGGGTCGGCTCGACCGGTGAAGGACCACGCTCTCACAGAATACCAGCGTGAAATAGTAGCTTAATGCTGCTGTATTTCGTATGGTGAGTGTAGAGAACCGGAGACCCTTTTTACTGGAAACGAGGCATTCCATCTTAGTCCTCACGGGTGACAACGCATCTGCATTTTGATTCGTAATCGAGGATAGATGTAGATGTCTATGGGCCACAGTAACCACTTACCATCAGGTGGACTGTGTGCTCGTTTGTCACCCTGTCCTACATTAAAAAAAAACCATTATGCCTGCCAACATCTAACAACAGGCATTATAGGTGTTGGTCCACAATCAAGACTACATAATTGGAAACCTGTGACCATCAATGAAATGTATAAATTTCTAGCTCTCATTGGATGGATGGGGCTGGTGAAGCTACCTTGCATTCGTGATTACTGGAGGAAGCATAAGCTGTATGGACTACCACTGGCCAGAACAGTTATGCCACGTAACAGATTTAGCTTATCCTGAAATTTCTTCATTTCTCAGATAACGAACAAGACCCCGGCGACGACCGTTTGTATAAGCTAAGAACATTGATGGATAAGTTCATACATAATTTTATTTAAAAAGATATGTATCGAAAGTCGAAAGTCTGATCCCTTCTAGAGGGAGACTTACTATGAAGCAATACATCCGGAACAAACGCCACAAACATGGCATCAAATTGTTCAAACTATGTACAGACAGGGGGTATACGAGGAATATGTCTGTCTATTGTGGAAAGACTCACGTGAATGCTCAAACAGATCAAGGTGCTGCTGAAAAAGTTGTGATGAGCCTAGTAAAGATCCACTAGATGAGAACAGAATTCTTTACACGGATAATTACTACACGAGTATCCCACTTGCCTATAGGCTCAAGCATAGAAAGACAGATTTGGTGGGCACGTTGAGACTCAATAGAAAGCATTTACCAAAAGATCTAGTCACACAAAAACCGAAGAAAGGAGAAATAATAGCGAAGGAAACGACAGACGGAAAAATTGGCGTAACGAAATGGAAAGATAAGAGAGTCGTTACAACTTTGGGCACTGTTCATTCGGCGAAGAAAATGACAGCAGTAAAAACAAAAAGAGGACAAGTTTTTTTCAAACCGGATTCTGTTGTTGATTACAATACTGGCAAGTCATCAATAGACGTCAGTGACCAAATTGCTTCATATGCATCGGCTTTGAGGCGATGTACTAAATGGTACATGAAGATAGCAATGGAGTTTATTTGGGGTACGAGTTTGGTAAATGCCTACTTTCTTTATAATGAGTGTTCTCGAAATAAAAAAATTACTATAACGGAGTTTCGTGAAAAAGTTATCGAAGGAATGATTGATAAATTTGTGAATCAATCACCAGGAAACCAACCACCTTCAATCAGCAGAGAAGCTGCTGGGAGCAGAAGAGGAGCTGCTGGAAGCAGCAAAGAAACTATTGGATCCAGCAATAAACATCTTTTGGTGAATTTCCTAGTTGGTAGACCGCCAAAATTGAAGCGTAGCCGATGCAAAGGCTGCTATGCCATTTATGGGAAGAAAGGGATGGAAGTTGGTGGGAAGAGGAAGTATGCCACCCAAATGCAAACTATTTGTAATATTTGCAAATCATTTTACTACCGTAATTGTTTTAATCTAGCACATAAGTAACTTAAAATAATCTAGAATAACTATTAAGTGAACAAAAATAAACAATGTCGATTTTTTGACATATTTTTTTTATTTTTAGACATTTTCCCAACCCAGAAATAGTGGCGTATTCTCCAGGGCCAGCCCTATCGAATCGCCTAATAAAATGTTTAAAAAGTGTATACTTTTCTATACACCGGCCTCTGAATAAGATCGTGTCGGGTGTATCATTAAAGATACACCGGCCTGGGAGTAGAGGTGCAATGGTGTATAGTTAAGTATACACCGGCGCTGAGTGTGTTAATAAATAATAAAGGTAATTTAATTCTCTCTTTCATTAATAATCATAGATTACTGTCACAGACTACTAAGAGGATACTACGCATCAGACAAGAATCTTACCAATACGGAACCGTAGCTTGCTACATATTTATTTATCTATGTGGAACCGGTGATTTCGTAGACAGAGAAACCTATAGACAAATTGACGCCTTCTTTTGCATTCGCACACGAAAAGGATAGATTTATGCATACGTCTTGCATAGAAATGAGATAGAGCGGTGTGATTGTTTATCCCTTTCTCCGTGCCGGTTTTTTTGTTTAGCAAACTCTACAGTTTGCTAAACAACTTTAACAGCGTAGCGATTTAAGGAGTTTACAAGTTGGTTTAAGTGTGAAAAAAGCGTTTTGTGAGCTTAAGATTGGTGAATCTTGGTCATTTCAGTTCTTAGAACAATTAAAATTTTTATCTAAATGTGTTCAAAAGTCATAAAGATTATTGTATAACCTAAAAATTCGTTATCGTCCTTTCTCACTCGAGGCCACGCCGATCATTAGTCTATAGGTTTCTCTGTCTACGGGTGGTTTAGAGTTTGACATTTGTTTACTTCTAATTTTGAGGTATCAGGCAAAAGTACATCATTGATAAGGCCTACTTTCGTTACTTTTAAATTTTGTAGTAATAAGGCAAAAGTACACCATTGATAAAGCCTGATTTCGTTCACCTAACCGCTATTCACCACTAAAAAGTAGACAATTTTAAAATCTTTAGAACTTATAATACAAAAATAAAACAACTTATATATTAGTTATTCAAGTTTTTATTTTTTTTCTTTTAAATTATTTACAACCTTTATCTAGCATTTGCGGCAATTGGTTACGTTATTTTAATCTCACAAAATCAAATTCTTTTAAGATTAACTAGGTACGTTACACCAGTTCCATGTACATTATTTTATCGTTATTGAGACAAAATATTCTAGAAGAGCTTGTTTATGACTCCGGCATGTTAAGAAATCAAACAAATATTTGGATTTAATTTCCATTTGAATTTTTTTTTTGAAATTTCGTAAGAATTTGGTTTCACTTCCAAATATTAGTTTGTTTCTTTTACAACGGTTGAAATATACCCCACTGCATATTCTGAGGGATAGGTTGATTATTGTTTTTATTTTAAGTATCTGTACTCCCTGTGAGAAATCCATTGGTGGACTGTAGACTCATTATTTTGGGTTAAACATTTTTTACAATTATTACAGTTAATTATTTTAAAACATTTTTCACAACCCATCCCGCAGTATATGCACGAAGTGTATACTGAGTCTTTCTTTCGAGATTCTACATGAATATTTTTCATGTCTTGGGGACAGATTATTACTTTAGAGGTTGACAGAGATATCTAGGTTTTGTGTGCAACAAACTTGTGGTGCCTCTAATAATTTTTTAAATTTTATTATTTGTTCTTCTAACGTCTCCTAACAATTATAATTTTCTGAATGAAAACTAATAAATCTGCTAACTAACAACTAGCGAAATATATTTTTAAATGCTTGACTATTTGGGTCACTTGACCAAAAAAGTTTTCAATTGGGTTAGAATTTAAGTACCTTGGGTGCATAATTTTTAAACTCTTTTCTTTAAAGAAGCGCTAATTAAACTTTTCAATGTCACAACATAATTTTTTTAGAGGACACAATACACTCTGAAGAAAAAATAAATCTCATTTCTTTTTTCTTCATTTTTTTATGGAATTTGTCCAAAGGGTTTCGGGCTCCGATGAGTTCGTTACAGCTTGCCTTAAGGAACAATTGCATGAATCAAATAAGTCCTCGAAAAATGACTAAGCTTCTGAAGTATTTTTTGACATCGAGTTTACAGGTTTTCTATCAGCTTAGTGGGCTGTAAAATAAAAATAAATGTAATGTTAGTCATAGAAACACTAAATTAATGTTACTTGTTTCTCTTTTATTCTTATATATATTTTTTTACTTTTTATAAGCCAGTGCTTGACCACAATCCCACCAGGTGGTAAATGGTAATGCAGCCTTAGATGGTAAATCGTACTGTCTTAGCGTAACAAAACCCTATTCACTCTTGCCTTGAAGGCGCCCAGATTGTATTCGGACGGAAAGATAGACACTGGCAAATTATTCCACTCCTTTGTTGTACGCATTAAAAAATTCGAAGTAAACCAATTGGTTTTAATGCGTGGAATATCAACAACAAAGGGGTGAAGACCCGCCGACCGCCTTGTCATCCGATGGTGAAAAGGAGAGGGAGGAATTAAAGCGTGCAATTCCTGCGCACACTCTGCGAAATGCATCCTATAGAATACCGAGAGGCTGGGTACTCTGCGCCTGTGCTCGAGGCAGATAAATTTGGTTTATTCAAGGTATGTTATATTCTTTATAATAATGTCCTCCAGATCGAATTTCGGTCATGGTGGCCTGCCTCAACGGAGACTAGCCATCGGCGCAGGACAGGATTATATTGCCTCAGTCTATGCGCAAGTACAGGTGCACTCTCTATTTCCTCACATTCAATCCGATGAAACAGTAAACCAACATGACCGGAGGGAGATCAGGTGCAGCACCAACGCCTTTACGAGCTTTCCGAGGCATGGAGGTAAGACACAGCCAACTTCTTGACTCCAGGCAGCTACTGAGGATTTCTTGACAGAAAAACTTAATAATTGATTTTTGGCCCGACCCGGGATACGAACCCAAGACCTCATGATTAGCAGTCGCACTACTACAACCACTAGACTAACAAATCAGTCAATTTTACATAATCAAGTCAATGCATGTAGCATAGTCAAGTCAATGCACACTTATGTAATAATAATCTCCTCTAGTTTTTCCTGGACTAGATCTCTGTTTAGTATTAAGCCCCGCTAATTGTACATTTAGTAGGTATATAGTTTGTTGTCAGTGTTTATCTAATATAATATTGTATGCAATAAAAAGTATAAAAAAGTAAAATAAATATCGGCCTTCTACATTTACGATTTACGACTTAATATATCAGTGAATATAAAAGCTTTTCCACTAGTAGCCGCACACTTCTGTCGTAGGGCCACTAACTCGCCCTATTATGTCCGTAATGCCGACCTACATCGAGACTTAGAGCTCCCAACAATCCAGCAGTTCCTTAAATCACTCTCTGAGAGATTTTTCAAAGCCTCAGAGTCCCACCCAAATCATCTCATTCGTGAGACAGCTACCTATGCAGCCCCTATCCACACTCGCTATAGTGTGCGCAGACCGAGAAACTCTCTCTCGGACCCCCCCAACAAGCTTTCGGCTGACCTGAACTGCCTCCTGGCGGCTCAGGCCGAGCCTACGTAACACATCCCTTAATCTGCCTTAGTAAGGCACTCTTCTAAGCGGCTTTTCACCGCTTGCGCTCTCCTTTCTGCCAAGGAGGGTCGCGTTCGTATACGGCTTAGAGATCTCTAGTCAGATCGTTAAGCCAATTCCTAAAAGGCGGTGTTTAGTGGGTAAAAGTCTCCAGATAACCACGCAGCCGGCTGCGTGGTATGCTATGAGCATTCACCGCCTCCCTCCCCCGCTTTCCGGAGGGTTGCCCATATTTGCTTCGGGCGCAAAAAAAAAAATAGCCGCACATCAGTAAGCAAATCGTAAGACGGCCCCCCACTAAGGTGATGACCTGAATTACCTACAGAAGTAGATTGCACTATTTATTAGTAAGCAGGGCTCACTTCATGCAGGTGATGTTGGAATTTGGTAAAGTTTGATAGATTTCCCCTTATTGTAAATTAAAGTAAAATAATATTTAGATCAACAGACTTACAAAATTGTGATGTGTATGCCAAGGCTCCTGCAACAGTCTTGCTTAACACACGACTGCAGTTTCTCATCTGGAAAAACGAAATGTTAATATTAATTAATTTGGCTTTATATCAAAGATGTATTCTATTGTATGTATATATTTATTTTCTTATATTGGTAAGCTTACCTTCATTTTTTTTCTGAGGTATGACATGTTCATCATTTAACTTATGCAGCAAACATATTTCTGCATGTTTGCAGTCTGTTAAATAAACATATACAATATCATCCCATTTTGATGTTTTCCCATTCAATACTATATTTTTGTCAAGAAAATCATTTCTTAGACCTTTAATGAGGTGAGGAGGACCAAATATGATATTAAACTTTTGACTTATTATTATCATTGTGTCGTCTGAAATGAAAACAAAAATTTGGTTAATAGGTAATCAAAAGTATAAAAATACATTACTAATAATTTTAGCACTTTATTAAGAACTTTAATTTGTGGCTTTAAACCTTTCATTTAATTACCATACCAGTATTTTCATTTGCCAATATTTGTTTTTTTCTTATCTTCCTTCAACTTATTAACGGATCTGATTTTGAGTTTTTATAGGAAAGATACTTCTTCCCATTTTCTGTTTCAGTTTCCATCTGTCGCCACTTACGACACCCAGGGAACGATATGGTGTGCGTATTGCACACCACAACTATGAAGTTTTGGTATTTAATTAATTGCAATAAGCCCTGTCTTGTTTGGGTACACATTAATCCATTCTAGTGTATATATTAATATGTCGATACTTCATTATACTTTTTTTTTTATAGAATAGGGTGACAAACGAGCACACAGTCCACCTGATGGTAAGTGGTTGCCATAATGTACTTGTACTCTGTGGTGGTTGCTGCGGCCCATAGACATCTACATCTATCTTCCATTGCAAATCAAAACGCAGATGCGTTGTTACCCATTAGGACTGAGATGGAATGCCTCATTTCCAGTAAAAAGGGTCTCCGGTTCTGAACATAATAATATACTATTTGTGAAGAATTTATGAAGATTTTTATGATTTTTACAATTATATTTACAAGTTTTGTCATGATGTAGACACTGCTGTTTGTCCTATCATTTTAAAATGTTTATAGATGGATGGTGGTTCATTGTAATCTGGAAACAAATATGTATATTTTTTTATAGTTAACAGTGAACAGCAGGCCAAACTTTAAATTTTATGCCATCAAAATGATAGTCACTTGGTAGCACATTGTGTGGTATACTATAATATAGCTTTTTTAAGAGAATGAAAACACAATGTATCCAGCAAATAATACATATGGTACTAAATTAGATTGTTTAGTGTAATTGCCAAGTCAATCTATTTATTTAAAACATAAAAGGTTTTTAATATTGATATAGCCAATATAAGATGTTGTTAGGTTGGCAAATTACGTAATAACTTAAGACAGAAGGACCCTAAGTAAGTAAGTAAGGACTGAATAAATTAACCGACTTGGTATTACATGGTTCTCATGACTTTTTACGGTAGAAGAACTGAGTTATGTTACTTGGTTTCTTTTACATGTTATGTTTTTAATGGTATCTCATTTCTTTTTGTATATAGCCCCACTTTTTTCCTTTGCGGTATCATCTAGTTCTTGAATATCAACAAAGTACCTATCTACACCTATTATTCCATTATACATACATAAATACATAAACACTCACGCCTGTCACCCAGAGGGGTAGGCAGAGACTACGGACTTCCATTTGGCACGATCCTGACATACCTCTTTCGCCTCCTTTACATCCATATATCTACGCATACATGCTCGTCGGTTAAGGGTACTTCTAATGTGGCCCATTTTCAAAATATCGCCAATTTGGTCGATAAACTTTTTCCTAGGGCGTCCCTTCCCGACTCGGCCGTTTACATCTGCCATATAAATTTGCTTTGTCACTCTTTCCTCATTCATTCTTTCCACATGACCAAACCACCGAAGCATTCCTTTCTTAATCCTGGTCACAACATCATCTTGCATACCACATTTATCTCTTATCACGCAATTTCTCACCCTGTCATTCAGATTCAACCCTAGCATATTCCTTAAAGACCGCATTTCTACAGCATTTATTCTACTTTCGTGCTTCTTCTGCCACACCCAGCTTTCACTACCATACATTAAAGTAGGGACTAACACAGCATTATGAATTACCATACGTGCCTGCTTTGACACATTCTGGTTCTTCATAATAAAGTGTAGTGCCCCATTCACTCTATTCCCTGCATTTACTCGTCATTCTATATCCCTGTCATATCTACCATCCCTGCTAAATACACATCCCAAATACACAAACTCATCCACTTGCTCAATTAACTCTCCTTCTATTCTTATTTCACATACCGTTTTGCTTTCTTCTCTTTCAAAAACCATCACTTTCGTCTTACATGCGTTCACTTTCATTCCCCTTTCTTTTATTCCATTATATTATACATATACAGGTACACTGATTAATTTACTGCAAATGTAATTTTGTAATCCTTTATTTATATGGGATTACAATGTTATTTAAGCAGTTAATGTATTTATAAAACTGGGCCAAAATTTCAAAATATTTGAATGTTTACTTGATTTATATACTAAACACTAATTATATTCTAGATATGAAGATTCTATGTGTGCTAGAAGTGCCTTAGAGTTTTGATGATCGGTCAGTCAGTGAGTGACAAAATGAGGCAATCTATGGGGGTGCCTATTTTTAATGAAATGATACAAACATTGTAAAATAAGGCAAAATATTTTTTTTAAATAAATAGATTATAAAATAATAAAGTTACTTCATAAGTTATTTAAGATACTTTCTTATTCAGAGAAACAATGTTGATGTAAAGAAGTTACTGACATAAGACTAACAAATATTAGTTGATAATGTCTTAAAATTGTTTAATTAAATATCAGAAAATTACAAAGCTGCTTTACTTTCTATAATACAAAGACTTAGGTGACACTTATAGTGCTTGATGCTAAATAAATAATTTGACTATACTTAAAAACATTTTAGAACAGTGACTATTCATTTTAAACATTAATTATTTTATATTGTTGTAGACTTCTTTTATTAATTAATTGTTATAAAGGACTTAGTCGTTAAGCGACCACATCATCCCATTCTGACTACAATTACTTAATCACTACAATCAAATACAAAATGTATTAAAGTATCAATAGTTATGTGCAATAAACACTACTATAAATAATCACACTCGAGGAATAAGTGGAACTATAAATAGTCACACCTATTCCCTATACAGAAACAAGTCTGCTAGCTTGGTCAGCATTTTAGCCGTCCTTCGACATTGAAAAAAAGCCAAAATATTGTTCAAGGTGCCAATGTGAATATTCCTATCACTACCAAAACATTCTAATTGCTTCATTCAGGACACACTCCATCAAAATATGTTGGAAATTTTCAACTATTCTGCATATGTCCCGATTTGGTATTGGCACTTTTTTCATTAAAAAAGCAAACTTGTTCGATGGAATATGTAATCTAAGAATAGGTCTTATGTAATATCTTTTTAGTGGACAATGGGGTTGGCAACTGTCAAAGTGGCGCTAGCGTAGGTTGTTCCCAAAACATTGCATTTTTCTATGGTCGAATTCAGAAATTAATTTCAAAGTTACAATGACACGCTGTATTGCACAGAACACATATACCCCTAACTTTCAGGTATATATAATGTACTCTGTGGACCCTGCTGTATTGTCTCTAAATCATAGATTACTGACTATATACTAGAGACTCTAAATCACAGAACACTATTACTCCTATCGGAGAAGAACGACAACTTCATACAAAATTTAAGAAATTAGATATATAACTACTAGCTCCATCTGTCGTCAGCCTCCTGCACTTCTCGTGTGGCGGGAAAATTTGAATGTGGTCTTTTTCGTTTTTTTATTTGAGATTTTTGGTTTGCCTATCCCAGCGCTAAATAAAAGAACAAAAATTACAAAATTTCAATTTATTTATTCAAAATAAAAATACAAATTAAAATAAAAAAACATACCTAACTTAAGAAACAAAACTTCTCCAGCAGCTTAGTTCTTACAATAAAGACATTTGATGGGTTTAAACATGAAAAGAAAATCAATATTGATTACAACATTTCAATTACTTAAGTCAACGATGATAAACAATTTAAATAAGATTTACAATCATGGACGAATTGATAATATGCACAATCACAAATCACAGAATGTCTACAATAACCAAAATATCAATATTTTAATCAAAAACAAGTTAATAAATGAGCTCCTACACACAAGTGCAAAGTGCAACATTCACAAATAATAATTTTGTTTTGATAATATTTGGTTGTCTATTTATTTCCCTGAATTGACACTAAAAATTTTGTCTCTATATTATATGCAATGTATTAAGTATTGAATGCAGCTTATAAATAGAATAATTTTAATTCAATATTATAAAACATATTAAATATTATATTACAAAACTATTCCTACTTTCTTTTTCAGGTTCAACATTATGTGTTATGCTTTGATGTTTGTGGTAGTTCTTCAGTGGATATAATGTTGTCCTTTTTGAAGATTCTGCTTGTGTGGTTTTGCAGCAATAATTTGCGAGGGACCAGCTCGTGATTCCACAAAATAAAATGGGAATACACTTTGTTAGTCCGGATATAAATAAAAACTGAAATAAATTATAGTATCATAAAATTATTATATAAAATTAAATTAACATTATATTCATTGACATTACTTTCATAGTAAACCAGTCCCTACTCATGGCATTACATTACCCTTCTACCAATACAAAATAAATGAATGGATCTTGTTCATCCAACTTGCTCTATAATACACCCTCTGTTACAATTAATATAACAAAATAAGAGAGTAAATGCAATAACTATGTGAAAAGAAATCTGGTGTTTATCTATTGTTTGAGAACCATTTGATGCATGTATTTCTACTGTGTAGTACAAGTTGTGCCTTTAAATTTGATAGGTTTAGGACCAAATGTAATTATTCATATATTATTATGCCAGAACTTCTTAAGGTTTGTTGTTGTTTTAAAATAAAATTTGATTGTTAAAAATAATATGCAGTGTGTTGCACTTTTAATAATGTAAGGAAAGGCTTGTGCTAACTTTATAGACTTCAATCCTTTGGATGCTTTGTCCAATCCAATTATCATAAATTAGTTGAAAGAATTAACAGGATTCAAACTACTGTATGTGGTCTGGTCTGTCCATCCCTGTTAGATCCAGATGATAGTCATATGAATAATCATCATCATCTTCATTACAGTCTATTAAAGTCCACTCCTGAATATAGTAATCCCCATATAAAATATCTGAGTAATCCTTAAAGAAAACTATATACATACCGTATTACCATATACATTATACATTTTACTTACATCACATGGGACTGCAGTTCTTAAGAGCTTTTTCTTGGTTGCATCATTAAATTAACCATCATGAAAATGTTTTTCACACAGCATTCTGGGCTTATTATGTAGCTTTGTCTGGAAAGCTAAAGTAGTATACTGCTCTTGGGAAGGAATATAATATTTCGCCCATAATTTACAGCTGAAAACAAAAGATATAATTATTAAATACAAATATTATCAAAGTAGGTCCAATGGTTTACAAACCAATAATTTGTTTTTAAATGGTATAAGAGAAACAATAAGTTGGACAAGAGATTTACTTTAAGGTTAGAACTTATTAAATAGTGCATATGTATATTGTATACGTACCGCAAAATATACTTTACTGCGAATTTCGGAAACCTAAATAATTTAATGTTGTCAATGGTTGGTATGCTGTTGCACTTAGAACACTTTTTCTATTTTCTTTATCCGCCATTGCAGCGTAGTTTTTAAGTCACTATTTCGTATTTAACTACGAATCATTGACTATCACATTGCACATCATATAAACGAAGGACATTAATCTCAACTCAACATCGTAAACTTGCAAAATTTTAGAAAAAGACACAAGCAAAACAAACATAACAACTAATCATGAACACATAATTTATACGGCGGCGCCATATTGTGAGAAATGAGAATTTTAAACTCATTTTTTTTTTGGAGTTTATGGCCTGGTATCTAGACCTTTAGGCCAGATATACTCATTAAGGTATTTTGGTGCTACCAGTAAAAAATATAATTTTCTACTAATTGAAAATCAAAACAAAAAGAAAAATTTATTTTTCTTTTACTGTCAAGGATATGCTAATATAATAATGTAGAAAAATACGACAGGCATAGTTATCTTCCTATGGATTATTATTTCTGTATTCAAAATTTTTGAGTGTAATTTATCTTTAGCAAAATCTTACTAATTATGAAACAAGACATTTATCTGACAAATGGCAATAATAAAATTCAGCCCCCGTAGGTATTTCATTCTGTTCATACTGGAGTTGACCAGGCCTGCTCTAAATGCTCTGAAGTCGGATCCCACCAAATACCGAAGGACAAAAAAATACGAAGGCTTTGGTTAAAAGCCATTCGTCGTGAAAAATTAATTCCTACGAAAAGTACGAGGTTATGTGGTAATCACTTTGTAGAAAGGGATTATGAAATAACAAGTAAATACACAGGTAAGCTGATCATAATGTAAAGTTTTGATTATTATCTTTTCAATCATCCCTACACTCCATAATTGTAATTTGCAATGTTAAAAATCATGTCTTGTTCTAGGAGTTAAACACCTACATAAATTCTTGAAGAAAGGAGCTATACCATCTGTTTTTCCTTGGAATACGCAACCAATTTCTGAGAACGCGAAGGCTAGAAAAGAAAGATTGGTACATCGCAACCTCATGAAAAGACAGCTTTTTGATATACCTTCAAGTACACAACATTGTGAAGATAATATATTGCCACTTGAAGGAGATATTGGTGTGCCTCAAGACTGCAATGTATCTCAAGAGCTTCTGGTTGAACATAGTTCTCCAATACCTGCATCTGTTATGCCAAACCACAACACTTGTAGTACACAAACATCTAATATATTAAGATTGTTCTCTACAGAGCTATTACTTGCAGACGAGACAGTGCATTTTTATACTGGGTTGGACACGTTAGAAAAATTTTATTTAATTATCAGTACCCTTTTGCCTATGGCACATGATATTAAGTACCGTTGGAGTAGAGTTGTTTCCTTGATGGTAAAGGATCAGTTTCTAATGCTATTAATTAAGCTTAGAAGAAATACAACTGATTTTGAGTTAGGTAAAATGTTTGGTGTAAGCAAAGCTGATGTGTCAAATGTTATAGTGACGTGGATAAATTTTGTTAGTGATATTTGGAGCTTAATAGACATTTGGCCTAAGCGCAATTTAGTAAATTTTTATATGCCTGATAGTTTTAAAAAATATTATCCTTCAACCAGGCTTATACTAGATGGAACTGAAATAGAAATACAAAAGCCTACTCAGCCCAATGACCAAAGACCCACTTTTAGTACTTACAAACACAAGAATACCCTAAAATTTTTAGTTGGTGCCTCACCAGGTGGTCTCATAACATATTGTTCAAGTGCATATGCCGGTTCAGTGAGTGACAGACAAATTGTAGAACGTAGCAAGTTATTTGATATTTGTGATTCTGGGGATAGCATCATGGCAGACAGGGGCTTTAACGTGCAAGATTTGTTTGCCTGTAAGGGAATTGGGATAAATATTCCTACCTTTTTAAAAGGAAAATCTCAAATTCCTGGTGTACAATTAAAATTAGACCAACAGTTGGCTAGACAAAGAGTCCACATAGAAAGACTTATAGGATTAATAAAAACCTATAGTATATTAAAGCATGAACTCAATCATTTCTATGTTCCCTTAGCATCAAAAATTTTTTTTATATGTATTATGTTGTGTAATTTTAGAGAAGGTATAGTAAATAAAACAAAATAATTTAATATCATACATTATGCAGGTAATCCCAGAAAATGTCCAAATTTATTAAACAAGTTTAAATGTTTTATTAAGAAAAAAATGTACAAAAAGAGCTATTATAATATAATAGAATACATAAATTAAAATAACCCCCTAAAATAATACATAAATGGGAATGAAGTGATCGTCACCATTGTTCATTGAAAAATTGTATGAAATTGTAAATTAAATATGTTTAAAAAAAGGTCCCGTTGGGTTTCTTGCTGGTTCTTCCCAGGACAGAGGTTTCTTTTTGAACCAGTGGTAAATAAAAAAATAACTCAAATTAGCAAAATAATGTATACTGAATAAAAATCATTCATTTCATTTCATACCAATGTGTTTTATTTTGTTCCAAAGTTCTCATAATAGTTGAAATAGATATATTTTTCAAATAATGCTTTTTTAAATATAGGATAAAAGGAATCTAGTTTTAATAACATTGAATTTATAAAATAATTATCTTTTTCAATATAAATTACTTTCAAATCCCTGTAGGTATATATAATAAGGTTGCAGTATGTTCTGTCTGAACAGTACAACTGTCCTTGAATTTGGAAATAATATGGGCTAGTTTTTTTAATGTTAAAGTGTCATTATTTTTTTCTAAATAGGGAACTGTAATGGTATTTATTTCTTGGTATCGGCTTGAATAGGGACACTTGATTTCTATAATTGTTTCTTGTCCCAGTAACCCATCAGGAGAAGCAGCAAGATATGGTCTTTCTAAACTAATAAAAATACCACTTGGTTCTACTGTGAGATCGTATTCAGCTGCATATTTGATAAGAGCTGTTGGTTCGTTAATTATACCATGGCTTGTTGCTCTTGTCATAAATGGTTTTCTATTTAATATTTCTTCGGCAAATTTACACATTGTACTTGACTTAAGGTGACAAATGGTATGAAAGTTGCTTGCAGTAAGCCTTACTTGGCGGTATGCATGCCATTCAGGACACTCATTTTGGCCAGTGGTAATATTTTGTATATTATTAATTTCTTCTTGAGTGATTGAAGACAATTTTAATTCATTTAAAAGTTTCTGCTCTGGACTTATTTCAATATAATGATGGTCATGTACTAATGCATATGAGTTTGCTGGTTCATAAAGTTGTTTAATTGGCATCCTGGAATTCGGAAAATTTAATATTATATTTCTTATCCTGTTATTATAATTTTCTTTGTCCATATTTTTTAATGGGTATGGCTCAAAAATCAAATTATGTTTATTTTTCCTGCGATACATTTTTTCTGCTTTCACAGGACTACCTGTGTAAGGTTTTCTTGGAACATGGAACTGCTGCAGTTTTTGAGTGCATACTTCTTGAAGCAAAAGAATTTTTTGATTAACAATGTTCTCAATGCCTAGTAAAAGGACTGCAACATGTTTGCACACTGCATTTATTCCACTTCCAGCCGGGCACTCACAATGTGATGCTTCAGGATTTCCATTTTTATTTAATTTTACATCTACTTCATACTGCAGATTCTTCATAGTTTTTCTGCAGTAACCTTTAATAAAAGTATTTTGACCAACAATAGAAGATCTTGCCATCAGTAAGTGTCGTGTCTCATATAGCTGTGTAGCCATTGCTAATTTTTTCTCTGTGCTAAAAAACAAAGAGTTATGTACTTACTTGGTTAAATAAAAGTATGGAAGAAATGTCATTATTAAGAGCGCATATTCAAATATGTCCAAGTCGAAATCTACGCGATCGCTTTGGAACGGCGTAATAATGACGCACACTACAATGTTATCTCTGTGTGCGTGTCAGGGCGAGCGTGAGGCTATAATAGTTGCCTAACGATGACTACGAATCACTTTGATCGTTGATTATATACCTGTCTGATACTGTTGGAACTAAAATAATAAAAAAATAATTTCCATATAATGGCTTACTTATAGTGTATAGAAATCGGAGGCTAATATGTGGAAATTGTTTTAGGTACTCTAGAACACCGGCAACTAATAAATAAGTTGGATCACTGCAGAGTTCGTGGCCCGCTGCTGTGATAGGCTACCTCAAAAATAGGATATACATTAAAAATTCAAAATTCATTAAGTGAACCCTTAGAAGTGACGGTAAGCACCGCTCAAGGATCAGTTTTGGGGCCCTTACACTTTTTAACTTATGTTAATAATTTGAATAACTGCCTTATTTACTCTGCAGTTGTAGTTTGCAGATGACACATGCCTTTTAGCAATGTATAGGATTTTGATTTTAATAATGTATAGGATCCACAAAAGCCTCTGAACTTCTGCAGTCTGATGTAGATTCTCTATTAAGATGGTGCCACTGTAGTACTAAATACCAAAAAAAAAACTGTTATCGCCATCCTGCCAAAAACATAGTTGCACAAAACCATAACTGCTTGCACGGCCTGACTACTACATGTGACTGCCCTCTCATAGAAACTGTGGACACCCAGACATATCTCGGTCTTGTTATAGATAACAAATTCAATTGTAACTATCATCTATACATATAATAAATTTGTATAAAAGTCGTGTCTGTAATTCTAATATTTTCTGGAAAAAACAATTCCCGGGGACTAAATAAAGGGCACTGAGGCCAAATTAGTGGTTTTTAGAAGTTTTGACTGTCTGTCTGTCTGTGTATTATCGTTTCACGCAAAAACTACTCGACAGATTTCCATGAAATTGTGTGTAGATAGTTAGGGACCCGGGGCAACTTATAGGCTACTTTTTATCCGATTACAGATCATCAAAAAAAGAGGGTTAAGTATTTTCCTTCCTCAAGATGTTAATTTCTATTTTATATTCTTGAGTGAGGGAATAGAGAGTGCACCTGTGCTTGCGCATACACTTGAGCACTATAATCCTGTCCTGCGCCGATGGCTAGTCTCCGTTGAGACTGGCCGCCGTGGCCGAAATTCGGTCTGGAGGACATTATTATTATTATTATTTATATTCTTGATTATTGATGTTTTTTTTAAATAAATAACTATTTATAAATAAAGCCTAAAATGAGTTTTAACCGTTGCGTTATAATTTTAACTACGGCGACAATCTAAATTTCACTTTATCAAGAAATCCAAAAAGTAGTATTTTAGTATTTTACCTCCAGTTGCTAATGAATAAAATAAAATATATAACATACATTTATATGTTTAATAATTTAATTCATAATTATTTGAAAATTCGAACGTTCATTTTTCAGTTCTTTTCTTATTTCATTTTAGTAGGAATTAACAAAGTTTATAGTAACTAATTACTACTTAAATAGTAGATAATAGTGACATCTATCGAAATTTATAAAATGTGAGATGTTTCTAAGTTTAATTTCTAACCTATAAAAAAGTTTTGATTATCTATAAATAAACTGATAAAACTGTTTTTTGATTATATCATGATATAGCCTGACCAAATCAACGAATAGAGATCGTTTGGCGATATTAACAACTAAACACAACATTGCTATTTCTTCATATTGTTATATCGTAAAATAATTTCATTACACATCGCAAGCAGCGCTGATAGCGTATTTTTGACAGAAGCAGAATTTTTAATAGAATATAATTTATTCCTAATGTATGTATTATATTTATATAAATGTTGGCGGCTTTGTTCTGTGAGACGGCACCCCACTCGCACCTTAACTTATTGTCGCTGTACAGTTTTTGTTTTTATGGTTTTAATCTCATAATACCGTCACCTACCTACTGGTAAATAAACTAATAATAATTCTATTGAAT
The DNA here is from genome assembly GCA_036936625.1 of Parnassius smintheus behrii. Classification (NCBI taxonomy): domain Eukaryota; kingdom Metazoa; phylum Arthropoda; class Insecta; order Lepidoptera; family Papilionidae; genus Parnassius; species Parnassius smintheus. Next base: position 44,344,938 of record JAUPFT010000015.1, read on the forward strand.
ACTTTTTTCTTCCAGCATCAAAAATTGTCAGACTTAAAATATCTAAACCAGTGTCGGGATGATTTATCGTTATTGTCAAAATAACTAACAGAACTGTGTACAAAAAATTGTGATTATGACAGAATGTCTTTAGTTGAATATGTTGGGTGTCTATCAGCATAGCAATATTTCACCAACTTCTTTTTGTATCAAAACCGATGTAAGTAATTGAAAATTAAGTGGATTTTAAGATTTTCATATCTAAATGATGGAATAGTTTGATTGACTAATTACAATGTAGATGGGGTCAACAATAGTGCAAAAGCTTATTTTCAGTGTTTATGAGTTTGCTTAAGCAAATACGAGAGCTGTGTAGCCCGCCGTAAGATTTCAAAGCACAGGAACAAAAGAGTTCGATTCCCGCGAGGCCCAATGAAACTACTTGTTACGGACGGCGAGTGGAGCCGCCGCCCCGTCGCCCCTTCGTACCTCGTTGCGCCCCGCGCGAGTTTTGAGCCTTGGCGAGTGGGTTGGCATCCGCAGCTTTTTATTACCCTGCACTGTTATCAGGAAGATGCTGCCATCCATCTCCTGTTTCAGTTTCCCTTCTGTCGCCTCTTACGACACCCACGAGATGAGGTATTGGTTTCCATTTCGCCGCCTCTACATTGCTAATACTTATATTTCTACTCCCGTTCATGAATATAGTCCCTGTCACACGTTCATCGTGAATAGAACTAGATTTATGAAATTTTAACTTTAATTGAAGTAGTTTTAAAGATATTTCTAAATTGAAGCCAACGCGAGCGAAGCCGCGGGTTTTCTATGCTCAAAGTGTTTGCTACAGATTGGCACAATAGACAAGGACGCATTCCTAAATAGAGGCAACTCGCTCAGCTCGTTTTTCCGTTGAGCCTCATATTATATGAAAATAGACTTTATTTCAATAACATAAAATACATTTTACGTTTGCAACTTCTTCAGAGTGCACAATGTTCTATACGCAGTATATTATAATATCTTTGCGTAATATACGTCTATGATAACACTCCATAATGCAGTCATAACTCATAATTTATAATTTATGAACACGGAAGTATAGACAAACTGGAACCCACACTCCTAATATCAACATTAGGAATAACCAAATGACCTCAAATAACCCACTGTTTTCCCTACAGAATAGCCAACGTGACGGCTGATATTACCCCATTGACAGCGATTATGAATTTCAATATAGGTTTAATTGTTTGTATGGCAAGAATTATAAGTGAAAAATGATAAAAAAAACTTGACTAAACCGATTTTCACGCAAGTGTTTGCTTTTTCTTTTAAACACTAAATAAAGATTTACGATGAACTATTTGCCTAGCCTACCAATACTTCCCCTATTTTATAATTATTCTTAAAAGCCGTTATATGTCAACCCGAAATCTATTGTCAAATAAATTGTTGTTAAATAATGTGGAACCAAAAGACCCAGACCCTTTTTTGAAAAAGCAAAAATTTGTAACCTCCATTTCAAAATAACCGATTACATGATTACGGGCAAGAAATCATTGCAGCAATGAGGCTTCGTTCCGGACAGGTACCATTAAACAAATTTGCGTTTGTAATGAGAAAAGTAAATTCACCAAATTGTGACAAATGTGGAGTTGTGGAAGATGTTATTCACATTATGATGGAATGTGAACGGAACGAAGCATATAGAAAGCAATTGGGTTTTGATAAAAATAGTGTTGGACTATATAATAGTATCCTAGCTTTTCCATTGTCGGATAAAGCTAGGAAACTTCATAAACTTATATTACTAGGTATTAAGAATAGGTGATCTTTTGTTTACGTTTAATTTATCATTGTCTGATTATGTGTTTGGTTGTGTACCTATGAGGGTGACTTGATCTAGTAGATCTAACCCTCTATAATAAATAAAGATTTAAAAAAAATGATTACGGGGAAACGACTGAGACAAGGAGTCACATCGTTTTTAAATGAAATAGCAGATTGTTCTCTGGTACAGGTATAAAATTTTGTTAGGTACTTGTTATTTCGTATTTCCATGCGATGTTTTGTTTCCAAGGGAAGAAAAGTAACTTAAAATTACAAAATTTTTCTCTTGATATTTTTTTTTGAGAAAAAAATAAAAATGCATTCTGTTACCCAGAACACTGGAACAGCTTATGTTATAACACTCGGCTATAATTTTTAAAAATATTTAAAAGCTATTTTTGTACAATGTTTTTCTAATTTTTTAATTGTATTAAATTTTTTAATGAAAATTTACACATATTTACTCAAATATATGCTCTCAGGAAATTATTTTTTTTGATAATTTTCTTACACCTTTATAATTGCTACCGTTAGAAATAAATGTTCAGATATAATGTCACCTATAATTTTGGTTTTAATTTATTTAAATGTAGTTCTAATTTACTTCCTATGATTTTTATATTTTTGTTTACCAAATTTATATTGTTAATTTCAGACTGAAGTAAAAAAAGAAAATCAGCCATCAGATTTATCTGATATGGTTCAGGGTGATGAAGATTCGACTATTTTAATAAAAGTATGTATATTTTTAAAGTGACGATGAGAAGACACCTTCGCAGGTTTAATTTAATACTTACCTAATTATATTTGCATTCAAATGAAAAATATGCAACTAGTGTAGCTTCTAAACGAACCTGGGAAACTATGTTAGACATGCCATCCTACAGTCATGTAAGTGCTCTTTTAATTTACACAATTAGCCATTAACGTCTTTTTAATTTTTTATTATAAATATGTATGTTAGTGAATAAGATATTTATCTATAGGCCTCTATTTACATTAATTAACATCATGTAATGTAAATATTGCCTGAAATACATTATTATTATTATTAAATTGTTATCTTAATGTGTAATAAACATATTGTTATTTAGTGTTGGAAAATCATATATTCGTGTCTTTTCAGGAATCTTAACCGCTGTGTGATGCTGCAAAAGAAAATATAAATATTCCTCTTTGTAAAAAACCACGGTCTTTACTTCGAGACATTTTGGAAACGGAAAGGGAAAATATGAACATCGATGATATTATAACATCCAAAATAGTAATGACATTCTATTTTAATCAGCATACTTTGTTGGTCTATTAAATTGTTGAATACAAAGTCAAAAAGTTATCAGTTTTTATTTTTTTTTAAGTTGAATTGTGATTTTAGTTCTGACTATATTTTCACAACTAACTAGTCCATTATAAAAATAATCGTTTTAACAGCTTTTTACTCTTTTAGGTCACGGACAAAAGCACTTCTCCCATACAAATCTACTGCGCAACAAAGATTAAATCATCACGAGAAGAAGAGCTAATGATAAGAAACAAATAATTAGTTCAAAAAGTATTTCAGCTCAACAAAACTGCAAATAATTTGAAATCTTTAATAAAAATTTTAAAATCATATACAGAGAACAGTGAGATAGAAAATATTATTTCAGGAAATTTTGCTAATATATGTAAATAATTAAAAAAAAAACCACAAGGTGTGAGGTATAGCGATGAAGTGAAATCCTTCGCTTTAACATTACATTTTTATTCGTCAAAAGCGTACGAGTTTATTAAACAATATGCATCTTTGCCACACTCGAGACCTAAAACCTTCATTGCCCTTTTTAATTGCAATGTGGGGCTTTTTTCCTACGTTCTAGAATATTTGAAGCAACAAGTACAAGTATCCGAAAATTTAATTTTATCATCTACCCACGTAGAATACGAAAATAAAAAAATGAATGTCAAACTTGCGGCCCAAGTTTTGAGTTCATTGGTGGCTAAGTCCATCGAGTTCTTAAGACTTAGTGGAAATCCGCTTTTTTTGGGGAGTGAAGCCACGGTTGATTTTTTAAAAATGATAGATAGGATATTCGATTTTATGAATTCCAAATCGCCTTTTGTACGTGGTTTCAAAAGTCCTATGAAAATTGAAAACAAAAAATATTAGGAACTGATTTTGCAACAGACAAAAGAATATTTAAAATCATTGAGTGTCAATGGAAAAAGTATTTTACACCACGAGCGCAAAATATTTGCTCTTGGTTTTTTAATGAACATTGAAAATTTTCCATTACTTTTTGCCGATTTATTAAACGTCATTCCTCCCATTAAATATCTTTTAACATTTAAATGTTCGCAGGATAATTTAGAAACATATTTACACATATTACCTTTTGAATTCCGACATAGATTAAGAAAATTGTTATATCGAAACTCTGAACAACCCTCAATTAATGGAAATTGCATTGATCATACATATGACGCAACACATGTATTTGAATTCGGCACTAAACAATCATCCCTAGTAGAACCGATCTCAAATACTGATAATACAGATACTGATGATGAAATCGAAAACCACTTGCAGGCTTTAGAATCACAAAACACCCATACGGATTATCAAAAAATCTTCTTTACTATATTACCGGATATATAATAAAAAATATTGTCAAACGGCTGAAATGTAATGAATGTAAAAATTTGCTAATTGCTGCAGATCATTCACAAACCGATCATTTATACGTTTTAAATGTAAATAAATATCAATCCTTTACAATACTTGTAAATCGAGGTAAATTGCATTTTCCATTCGCAGAGGTGTACAATAAATTGTCCTTTTTGCGGATAAAATATTTAAAAGGGCATCAAATATGAATAGTCTGGGTCAACCTAATATTAAAAATGTATTAATCAATATCGTTATTCAACACTTCACACAACAGTTGCGACAAATGTTCTATCATCCTATGGATGACAGTATAAATTGCTTTGAATTTCATGAATCAGGAACTTTAAAATTAATTTCAAACTCTTTTTTGACAATGCGTCTCAGAACGCATCTAAAAAATTGTATGGACCAAAAGTTGAGTGTAGTTCGTACCAAGCGCCAAAAACTTCACAAAACTATTTTATTCAATCATGTATAAAAAATTGTGTTGTAAAAACCTTGGCTTCTAATTATTATTATTATTGTATCTTTCAATTTTGTAGACACTATTGCTATTATAATAATAAATGTAAATAAAAACGATTTTTATTTTATTTTTATTATTTCCTTATGTTATTTAATAAGGTCGTTACTCCATCTAGTGGAGGGTCGCCCTACACTCCGCCTACTCGTACGAGGCTGCCACTCGAGGACCTTTCTTCCCCATCGAATTAATTAACGATGTTTTATAAAATATAATTAATTAAATTATATTATATTACCGGCGGACGAAGTGTAGGGCGTCGCCCCACTAGATGAAGTGACGAACTGGTAAGACATGCAGGAAGTCGATGGATGCAGGTGGCTCAGGACCGTGCTTTGTGGCATTCCTTGGGGGAGGCGTATGAGTGCAGTGGACTTATGAATGGCTATAATGATGATGATGATGATGATTTTATAAGGAATGTAAAGACAGCCTCCCGAAAACTTTAACCATAAACTCATCATGACCATCATCGTGAGCAAGCTACTGAAGGAATATAAAACTTATTAAAAATGATGTCCATTTATAAATTAATATTTTATAAATGAATATAATTTTTAACAAATTTATATCTATATAAATTTATTAAAAACGACATGGGTTGACTGGCAAAGAATGCTAACTGGCATTAAGTCCGCCCTTTGTAACCTTTTTTATTGGTTTGAACAATAAAGTTTTTAAATAAAAATAATGAACATAAACTTTTTTCATAATATCCCAAATTCTTGTATTTTGTGTTCACCCTAATTAGAAAGAGACAGAGGGATAATGAAAAATTTCAAGGTCGTTTTCTTGTATTTTTTATGTCATTCGAGAGTGCGGATTCCAGTTTGTACGAAGTACATGTATTTCCATGTTTATGACTCATAATTGCTTATAATGCCCAACGTCAATGCCCATAAACGCAACTATTAACGCGATAAAATGAGTGGCTACACTTGAACGGTCAACGTCGTTTCCCGTTGAACGACATTAAATTTGCCGTTGAACGGCGTTAAATTTGCCGTTGAACGGCGTTAAATGTTTCGGCCGGGGAAGGACCACGCTCTCATAGAATACCAGCGTAAAATAGTAGCTTAATGCTGCTGTGTTTCGTATGGTGAGTGTAGACAACCGGAAACTCTTTTTACTGAAAACGAGGCATTCCATCCTAGTCCTCACGGGTGACAACGCATCTGCATTTTGATTCGTAATCGAGGATAGATGTAGATGTCTATGGGCTACAGCATCCACATACTGTCAGGTGGACTGTGTGCTTGTTTGTCCCCATATCCTATAAAATAAAAAAATAAACAAAGAAAAAATGAACACAAAGAAAAAGAAGATGGTGGATGCTACAAATGCACAGGAAACGTACACGTAAATCTATTTATGTTTTATTTTGTTTTCCCGCACCCAAAATGCACTTGAAAGACGTCCAATCGTTTAAGCTAAATAATAAGACAAACGTAAATATATTTTAATGAAGTAATAACTAATAAGCCAATCATAAATACTGGTCAAGTGCGAATTAGATACACGTACTCAGGGTTTCGTACCACTGTACACTATGAATTTTCACATGCAAAATTTGTTTTTTTTTTCTCCTGCTTATTTTTCTTAGTTTCATACCGTAAATTAAAGTACTTTTGAAGTAATTTTTTTAATTCAATCTCGAAAAGGTTTTTCATTACTCAACTCCATCGCAGCCATACGTGCAACCCCGTGGCACTCACCGTGCCCAATGAGACAAACGTAGTGTGGCCGCTTCAACGCGATAATTCGCGCGTTAATCTTTTGATGTACCGCCACTTGAGTTATCGGCAAACGGGAAATGGCATTGTTAATGCCGTTGTCAAATTATCGCGTTAATTCGTGGCCACACCTACATTCAACGTCCATCAACGCGATAATTAACGGCATTTCTCCTTAGTGTGGCCGGGCCATAATGTGATTATGTGACAGCCCATCAGGTGAGGGGATTTAAATGCTATTTATAAGAACTATATCTAATTTTCAAAAATTTTATTAGAATTAGTCTCGTTACTAAATTACGCTTCGATAAAATAAGAGTATTTAGTTCAAATGACTAGTTTCCGCCGTGATGTGTCGTATTTACTACAGTATATTCCTATGCCGTGTGAGTGACACTTGCCCTACTGCATTATTTTAAAATTTGAAAATGAATAGTGTTATATTAAAGTTTGTTGAGAGTATTTGGTTGAAATTTAGAATCGTTTAGCAGGAATTTGGAGGAGTATGGTGGGTTATCTGGTAGATGTTTGGTCTCCGATTATAGTAATACCACTCCCATTAAAAGATAATGCGCCGTGCTTGAGAAAAATCAAAAAGAATATCCCATAGATCTAACCTCAAAATCATAACTCAAAATGAATTAAGGGGTCGGAGGTGGTGGATAGGGAGGCGGGGGAGTTGTAGAGTCGCTCCCCACTTCCACATCTTGCCGCACATGCTTAGTTTTTTTAAATTTTTAAAAATCTAATTTTGAATATGTTGTTTTTGTAATATTTTTGAATATAAACTTGATTTATATGGGGAAAGAATTGGGTGAGGGAAGCACCACGTAGCGCAATCGGGGAAGCCCGGTCGACGGAGCCCCGTTTCGGGGGGCTCCTACTTCTGAGTGTTTTATAAAAAAATGACCACGAAGGGGTTGGCGGGGTCTATTCGCTCACTTCGCTCGCTCATTCGACCCCGCCATCCCCTTTTAACCTAACCTGTCCGAGTCAGGGTGCCCTAAGTCCCGAGCTCGCTTCGCTCGCTCTTGCATTCAATAAAACACCAAAATATTAGCTTGTATAATTACTTCAAATTATAAACACAATATATAATACAATAATAACCGCACTACGGCTCGCACAGGTGCCTGCGATTTGCTACGATGGGCGGGGGCTGCTCTACCTCCGCACCTACAGCTTTACACACTTTAGGAGTAGGGCAGACAAGACTACGTGGATTCGGGGCGTGCTGATATAATTTTGGTACAGATTCGATCAGATCAGATGTCTATAAAGTCTGGTTGCCTTTGCTCTCGCCAGACACAAAATTCTGTATGCTATCCAGCTTTCACAGTAATATCGTATAATTTTTTTCTCAGAAGGGCTAGAATCAAGAGCCGTAAAGTCAGTTAATAATAAAAAATGTATCATTTTCCATACATACTTTACATATTTTAGGTTATAATAATTTTTATTAATTTTTTCGATAACGGTGCATTACCTTTTAATGTGAATGGATGAATATTATTATAATCGGGGACCGAACCTCCACCAAATAAAACACCTTACTCCCCCAAATTCCTGCCAAACGATTCAAAATCCAACCCGAGTTTTTTTATACAAAGGGTAAATAATTACTACCCGTTCGCGCTAAGTTTGCCGTTGGCGATATGACGTCACTCGAAGAAACATTTATTTCAAAAGTTGTCATAAACTGATATATATTATGAAAACGTTAATAATTTAAATACCTAAGATTTATATTGCCATAAGGAACTGGGATACAGTAAAATCATGTGTATTCATTAAAATAACAATACTATTGTACTCTCATTGGCCTATCAACATTGTGCCACGCAAAAAAAATGTTACGTTGACAGATGACAAGAGGATAAAATAGATAGACGTCAGACGTGCCATCGTTTAAATGGAGAAGATAACAAGGTTACAATATTAGACTTTTAAGTACGTAGGTAAAAAGTCTAGACCAAACACATAATTCTAGTTTTTTTTCACATCGATCGGTGTACTATTACCGAAGTTATAAGCGTGGAAAGTTGACGTACATTTTTAAAATCTCGCCCGTGCCCGCGAGTAGCGCGTGACATCATCGATTCCATACGGCCGCGCCGCCATACCGTTCCAGCGCGCCGATCATTCGTTTGTACAATATAAATTACACAAACAATAAAATAACAATATAAATTATAGTAATATACCATATACCCCCGTGAGCATGGGTGCTGGAAAGCACCCGAAACGTCGGGTATTAAAATTAATATAAATTAAACGCGAAAAAATCCGTAAAAGTAGTTTTAATCATTATTTTATAGTAATATAATAATATATAATAATTAATTAATATTAATATTATTATTATTGTGGGGTATCAATATAGTTTTCTCATCTGGTTGGGTTCTAATAATACATAGTTATAAATGAAGATGAGAAGATCAATATACATAAATATCAATAACATAAAATAAATATAAAAATACATAAATAAATAAAAGCCCAACCAGATGGAGGCCCTCAGCAGGGGAGACCAAACGGCCGAGGGTTAGGGGGAAAGGGAAAGAAACCGGCGGACGATGCGGGCGGTATCGAGGAGCACCGCCTTCTGCATTTGAGCCTGGAGCGGTCCGCCACGTAGTCCTAGCCGCCTCAGATGACCCGAGAGGCTGACTGGGATTAGCCCGTTCGCAGAGACGACTACAGGAATAATTTCGGTCGGCAGACCACCCCACCTTTCGGTCACCTCGTGAGCCAGGTCCAGATATTTTGTTTGCTTATCTGTTTCGGCTTTCACGAGGTTCTCGTCATACGGAATGGTAATGTCGACCAAAAATATCCTTGACTGTGCCCGGTCCATCAGCACAATATCAGGCTTATTCGCAAGAATAGTCCTGTCTGTGATGATGGCCCGGTCCCAATAGAGCCTGGCGCGATCATTTTCGAGCACGGCTTCCGGCAAGGACTTGTAATACGGCAATTTCCGAGACACGAGACCGTATTTCAGAGCGAGCTCGTGGTGAAGAATTCTGGCTACTAGGTTGTGCCTGTGCAAGTACTCAGAGTTAGAAAGCGCCGAACAACCGGAGATGACATGCCTAAGTGACTCACCGGGATGGCGACAAGCTCGACAGATGTCGACGGTGCCATCCTTTAGGATGTATCTCCGATAGTTGTTGGTCTTAATAACCTGATCCTGCTGCTGCGTCCAGCGCCAGCTCCAGACGCGCCCCGGCGACCCCCAGGCAGCGGCCCTTTGCGCACTATCTTCTTATCCATCATCCATTATTTGGGCGTCCATTAACGGGAGACGCCCAGGCCCGGCACCGTATCATGTGTAGCCATAAGCACAAACGGGCCTCTGCACCCTAAATTCTGCCGAGGCACGGCGCTCACACCTCTCGCAAGGCGCTGACTGACTGCGTTGACGTAGCAGTTTTGTCACTTAACTGTTACGTCAGCGGGCGATGGGGTCGTCAATTCCCTACGCCATTTTATTATTATTATTGTTAAGTCTAAAAAGGGAAGATCATTATCCTCGTAATTTTACCCTAAATAACGTTATTTACACGGAGGGACAGGATATTTGCTCTGCCTTTAATGCCTTTTTTCAAAGTGTATTTACTGTTCCTCCTTTGACTGATTCTAGTTCACACTTTTGTAATACTGTCTTTTCGTCATGGAGTGATGATATCTCTCAAATTGACGTTTCTCAGGATTTTATACTAACATGTCTGATAAAATTGGACAACTATAAGGGAGCGGGTTACGATGGAGTACCTCCAGTTTTTCTGTCAGCCTACGCCGAGAGCCTTAGTTGCCCAATTACGTTGCTCTTTAAGCTTTCCCTCAGATAATGTGTGTTTCCCACACTTTGGAAAAAGGCATATATAATACCGGTTCATAAAAAAGGTTCCAAAACAAAAATTGATAATTACCGTCCAATTTCTATTCTCAGTACAATTGCTAAAATATTTGAGAGACTTATTTTTAATAAAATTTATGCTACAATAATTAGACACATCCCGAGTACGCAACACGGTTTTCTGAAAAAGCGTTCTACCATTTCCAATCTTGCAAATTTCACTAATTACGTTCTTCATGAAATAGAAGGTTGAGGTCAAGTTGACGTGATCTACACTGACTTTGAAAAAGCCTTCGACCGTGTGGATCACGTCAAACTTCTTCAGAAGCTGCAGTCTCTTGGCATTCATGGGGACTTACTGAGATGGATTAGATCTTATTTGACTGACCGCTCTCAAGCTGTGGTTCTAGGCGGGTATAGGTCAGATTTCGTAACGGTTCCCTCTGGTGTTCCTCGAGGCTCCCACCTTGGTCCTCTCTTTTACAACGCCTATATTTACGATATATGTCAATATATAAAAAATTCTCAATATTTACTTTATGCTGATGATAAAAAAATATATCTGCGTGTACGCACTATCAAGGACTGTGAACTAATTCAAAATGACTCAAATATATTATACCATTACTATGTCGCTAATAAAATCACGGTAAATGTTGTTAAGTGTCAGTGTATTTCATTACACGCGGATAAATAATCCCATATTTTTTTCATACAATTTCAATTGTGTTATTATCGAGAGGACTACGGTGGTGCGCGATTTTGGGGTATATTTTGACTCCCGTATGTCAGTGAATGAGCATATTGATGCTATTTGCAGTAAAGCGTTTCATAATTTGGGATTAGTAGCTAGAACTTGTCTTCCTTTCTCTAATTTTCAAAGCCTAAAAGTAGTATATTTCGCATATGTAAGATCTATATTAGAGTACGCCTCTCAGATATGGTCACCATTTTATGCTAAATATGTTCATAAAATCGAAAGGATTCAAAATAAGTTTGTTTCCCATTTAAATTTTAAATTTAGACGTTCCGGCTCTTCATATCGAGACGATTGCAGATTTTACGGTCTGTTAATGCTTGAATAAAGACGTATTCTGTTGGATATGGCGCTTTTATTCGATGTATTACACGGAGAAATAGACAGCCCTGACTTATTGGCTTTCATTAAATTTAATGTCCCATTGAAACGTACCAGACATACCAGAAACTCTTTGTTTTACATTCCCTTTCACCCGACCAATTATGGGAAAAACAATGATCTAACGCGTTTAGTAGCAACTTACGACAAAAAATTTAGCGCAATTGATCCTTTTAATAATACTAAAAGAGGATTTAAAAATAAAATTAACAATTTTTTATTCTATCCAGCTGAAGGTAATTAGTAAATTGTAATTAAAATAGTATTCAAATTAATATTCGTGCCCTCGTTTAATACTGTTATTATGTATGTATATATATGTATATATATATATATATATATATATATATATATATATATATATATATATATATATATATATATATATATATATATATATATATATATATATATATATATATATATATATATGTGTGTAATATGTATGTGTATGTATGTAGGTATATATATATGTGTGTGTATCTGTGTATGTATGTATGTTTATATTAGTGTCTCTTTTTAATTTGACAATAACACCAAAATATATTTGCACTTATACATTCACATGTTCGTGTTTGTAAGTGTAATTATGAATGTCTTTTGTACGTATATACATCTGTATTCATATATTTATGTACGTCACGAAGGTAATATTAATACTTCAATTAATTTGTTAATGTTTAGTAATATAGTTCTTACCGATTTTATTTTGTATTGTATTAGATTTACAGTGTTATGTTTGGTTATCTACTTTGAGGATAACTATAATTGGCTTTTTCATGTTTAATAATTTAAGTAATAATTTTTAAGTATTAATAAGCTGTTGTTATCCTGAATAAATAAATAAATAAATAAAATAAACGCGATAAAATCCGTAAAAGTAGTTTTTTATCAATGTGTGGTGTTCGCGTAAATATAAGAAATCATAAAATTTTTCTTTACTTGGCTACTCCAAAAGGGTAATGTTTTTTGAGTATGCACGTATGGATGTCTTTTTCTTTGACACGCTCTGTAAGCTAAATTGCTTGATGATTTTTTTATTATATATTGCGTCGTTAGATTTGCCATAGTTGTGGAAGTGACATAATATTTGAATTTTTTTCTTTTCAGTAAACTAGATTTTATTATTTATCATTGTTTTAAACACTGGACTTGTTTATGCAACTTGCTTAATAAATTATTTCATCTTGTTGTTTGATGACTTTTTTTTACATAGAAATATTTTTTCAAATAATAATATTACTCCCCTCCCCTTGCTTTTAGTTTCCTTACAATTCTTTCTTTTTCATAGGGTCGTAACAATCTACTTCTGGCCATGGGTCATGGAAATACAGAGGAACTCATGTGCAAATGAAGCCTTTCATGGCACCGCTGTTCTAAACAACAAGCACGGAGTTCCCACGTTCCGCCGCGATTTAATTTAAAAAAAATGTTTGGGCTTTTTCCTCCTACTTTTCCTAATAGAGCCTAATGAAGTCCACTACAGATCATAGGCTTACCCTATATATTAGCGGGATATTTGCCAGTTGGTAAGCGTGTTCTCAATCTGTTCTAATTAGTAATCGACGTAACAAAGTAAGTGATTTTTCAATGTTGTTTTTGTAGACCTATAAAGTCGGTCATTGTTATTAAAAATAATACTTCCCCAAGCCTAGTCACTTTTTAAGACACACGGCATGATATGGATATTCGTACAATGCAATGTTTTGAGAAATGATCAATTACCGTGTAATGAAACGGTGATTGATAATTTCTTCTTGTCTTGTCTTGCAATCGTCGTGATTAGCGCTCACTTGACTGTCATACAAACAATTCGATATTTTAAGTGTTGAATTAGTAATATCTCAAAACATTTTATTTATCGACAACGTATTGCAATCTTCGTTACCCTAGCGCTCACTTAAGAAAAAAATTGTCTTTGGCTTGACCATAGGTTTGTCTCTGTCTACGGTTTGACTAATGACTAGCTCTCTGACTAGTATATAGTTATCTGTGGACTAGTTGGTAGGTTTAATGAACTGGAACTGTCAAAGTGTGGTCAAAGTCTTGAGTGGAGTAAAGTAAACCTTATAGTGCCTTAAAGGAAACAAGAATGGCCTTTAATGAAATTTGTAGGATTTGTTTAAGCGTTAATGTACGCATGATTGTACTAAAGGAGACTGGCCTCAAAAAATTGTATAAAACATTGACGAACAGTTTTGTAAGTTTGATATAATTCTTAATATTACAAAAGGCTAAGGTGCAACGTAAAATAAAGTGACAAATACAACCAGAACCTGAAAAACAGAGTTGGCCTGGAATCCTGGGTCGCACTTAAATCACTATTATTATTGAAGTTAAATGTACTACGTACCAGAAGAGACGCTGAGACTTAGGGTATGCTTGAATCGACGCTATACTGGTGATTCGTTCCAAAGTTAAAAATTGTTTTATTGTGGCCATATATCCGATGCAATATGGCAGTGGCATGCCAGTAAAATGTAGTGTCAATTGAAGACGTCATTTGCAATTGCCAGTAGACTGGGTTATATTTCGGAACATACCCTTAGTTGATAAAGCTTTAGAGCCCGCAAACTCAATCTTACTGAGTGTGTACCACCATCTACGCGACCTGCACTGCTGCTTAGATTTTGGTCGCTGTGCCTGTGTTTGGTGCCTGTTCTAGTACATATTACTTCGATGAGTATTGTTGCTATTTTCCGTCAAGAAATTAACATCCACCCTAGTTTGACATTCCACACACTTAAAACAGTCCTATTGGACTATTCAAGTGGGATATTAGAGAGCACATGTACTTACAGACATAGAAATTCCTAATAATACTTATATTCCTATCAGACTGAGAACACAAACATGCAATATAATCCTGTCCTGCTCTGATGAATAGTCTTCGTTGTGACCAAATTCTGTCTGTAGTACATTATTATCATTATTTTATATGTGGTAGAGCCGTGCTGCAGCTAGATTGTGGTTGTATCATGTATGGGCCTGCTAGACTGGGGTGGTACCACACTCTCATAGAATATCAGCGTAAAGTAGTAGCTTAGTGGTGGTTTGTATGATGTGTATAGAATGGGAGACCTTATATACTGGTAGTGAGGTGTTCCATCATGGACCTCAGGTGTGACTATGTATCTGGCCACAACATTCACTTGCCATAAGGTGGACAGTGTGCTCGTCTTTTTTGGAAATTATTGGAAATACATATTATATTTGAAATGCAAAATAGCTATTTTTAAAATCTATTTTCTATTTTATTTCAAATACTTAATATAAGTATTTGTTAAATTTTTAATTCATATTTCGTAATTTTCATCCTTAATTGAAAATTACTTTATTTATGAACTCCAACCATTCGAAATGTTGGGGACATCGACAATAAAGTCAACACTGCAAGTCAAACTCAAACTCTTGGAACTCAAGCTTGGAAACTTGCTTGGAACTAGGCGTGTGTAACTCTTTACCAAACCGACTCACTGATCTGAATCACTGAAGTGATTCAAAAGATTGGTTCAGTAACATTTAAAATGCAAATGCATCATTTGGATCAGAAATATTACTTTGCTCTGTGCTCATTTCGTGCGACGCGTCGCTTACGGTTCAGTTGCTCGCGAGTGAGGTAGATTGAGACACTGAGTAACTTAACTATTGACTCGCGAGTGGCGAATGAGCGGGCAAAATAATTACAATCTATATAATTTAGAAAGAGAAGTTAGTATATCACTGAAAATGTACGGATTTTCGCTGTCGTACAAATACACGTAAAAATGACCTCTAAGGACTTACGAGCTTACGTATCAAATACTATAAGGTTGTTTTTGCATGTAATGTTTGCATTAAGAAGTTATCATTTTACGTTGATGCTACACTTGTCAAATCATTAAAATATACTGAGTTCCGTTTAAATTACGTTAAAAAAATAAAAAAACCTAAAAAAAAAACTGTAAATATACAATCAACAAATCACTGTAAATAGTATCTATATTTAAATACGCCAGTTGGCCATAAATTAAGGACTAGCCACCAGTCCTAAGCCTGAATAATATATGAAGGAGGATCGATTTTATGTGCAATCTTATTATGGTACACAATAAATAACCTAAGCACTTATATCATTGAGCATTGTTGCCACATAACATTTCACTGACTCAGTCAGTAATAAACGCCCACGACGCAACTTAATGTATTTAACATAAGTAACATACTGTATTTTATATCTTTTGAGTCGATGATCCATGAACATTTCAGTGATCGAGATGCAAATGATCCAATCACAAAAAAGAAACATTTTGCCCACCTCCACTTGGAAGTATGTCTTCGAACTGTTTCTGTGTGTTTGTCAATGTCAAACTAAATCTGTTCTAAAATTGGTTTATAGTTTGTCGTGATATCACTTGATAGCAACTTGTTCCTATTTCAACCATTGTGATTAAATTAGGTGAGAATTTTGTGACATGGTTTTAGTCAATTTGAAGTGATGACCCTAAGATGTGTGTTGTTTGAGTACTGGAATAATAGTTATCAAATTTTTTTAGATCATAACATCCATGTATTATTTTATATGTTTCAATCTAGCATTTTCAGTTTACTTAGAGCAAATAAGAGAAGTATTTGTAATGTTAATACTGATGTAATTTAAAGTAGGTTTGATTGAATTTTTAAAACCCGTACTTGAAAATATCTCTAGTGGTCCAAAGAGTGAATCTACTGCTTTTAAAATTATATCAGTGAGCATAAGGGAGACTCCTATGCACTTGACACTTAAAACATTTTAAATTAATTACTATCTAATATATAAAAAATAATTATTGTATGTTCATATTTAATGCCCTGCCATAATGTTCATCAGATTGCAGATATTGCATGTACTTCCGTGAAGGTTACTGTGTTGTTGCAGTGATGATGATTCGCTAGGTAGTAGGACTTTTTTCTGCCTGGAAGTCTGCCTGGGTTGATATCATCCTCTTACCTAATTCTGCCACCAAGCAGCAGTATGTGTGCAAGTCTGAAGCTCAATGAGAGCTAGTATACTAACAGGGTGTGATGCATTACATCTTAGTCCTCAGAGGTAACAAACACATGGGCTGCAGTAGTCACTTACCATCAGTTGTAAGTTTATTTGTCTCTTCAATGTTACAAAAAAATAATATTGATGAAGAGAATTGTGGTAGCCAATAGATTTAACTAAAGACTTATATATTATTTAATTGTGGTAGCCAATAGAATTCATTACAAACATAATTATATGTAAGTGGTTTTCCATATTTATGATGAACTTTAATATTTTCAGATATATGAAGATGAGGGGCCCATTATTGTTTGTTTCACCTGTCATGCAAGACTCATTCGTTGCAGAAGATTACAACAACAGGCTATTGAGTCAAATGCTGTTCAGGAGCAGTTGCTTGCAGGAGGGTCCATGGTATTATCTATTCCATCCATTAAAACCTATAAAACTCTTTTGCTTAAGATAGGAGATTGCTTCATTGGATTTTGCAATATTTGCCACTCTTTGCAGGTTGGCAACTGCAGTTTATATTAATAAGAAAGATGCTGCTGTCTAACTCCTGTTTCTATTTTACTTCGTTACTTCTTGCCTATGCCGTCCCGTGAGTAGGTATGTAGGGTAGTCACTACCGGTAGTGGCGGTCCACGATATTATACTTCTTATTAATAAAAGTTCACTAATTGATGGGTCATTCCCATTATATTGAAGTGTTTCCTTAGTCATCACTTGGCAGGCACCTTGGCGATCACTACTTGTTTCACACCTCCTATGCTGTTTCCCATTGCCATATAGAAGAATGTTTTTTCTACTGCAAAGTTAAGTTTGTCCTTCAATCCAACTTACTTTTTCGTTAGAGCAATATTCTATATATTACGAATTTCAGTAAGTTTTGACAGTGATACACCCAGACGGCAGCTTTGGCTGTTGCACCGATGGGCCAGCTCGAACCGGGAAAGTACCACAATCTCACAGAATTTCACCAGCATGAATCAGAAGCTATGCTTCTGCGTTTTGCTTGGTTAGTGCAGGTGGCCGGATGCTCAAACCCACCCGTACCGTGATAGCGGAATTTAAAAATAAAATATTACCTTGGGAGGGTACCAGCATCCCTGGCAAAAATAAATACAGCCCCGGGCTGAAGTTTACGTATACGTCAGAGAAGATATCTATTCTTGACGCCTCGGCTGTCTTGAAGGTCCTGTCCATCCTTTGGCTTCGTGTCCTATAGCCGAAGTGAAGTCGCGCGAGCGCCGCGCCCCGGATCGGTCGTGTGCAGGGTATTCTGTGTACGCCGGCGGTGCTAGTTTGAAAAAATGACGTTAGGTATCGTGCAACAACTGTAAAATCGTCATATGTGATGTATTTATCTTATGTACAGAACAAACTATCTGTAGCAGATGGAGACAGTATTGTGAGGATATGTGCTGCAACGTTTTCGTCTGAGGAGATCAATATATTCTAAATTACACGCAACACGTATAAATTCAGAAGGATAGTAGCACAAGCATAGATAGTTTGCAGTAGTTTATACAGTACAGAAAGGAAGCAAATAGTAGAGTAGGCAGAGAAAGTTCACAGCATGAATTAACAGATAAAACAGTAGTGAAACAACATATATAACAGTACGTAAGCGAGCAATTCTAGCATCGAGCGACATGCACTTCGGGTTAGGAGCCGGTTCTGACTGGCGGGAAGTCCGTAGAACTCGCAAGATGCGCCGCCACATACCTACTAAAATAATCAAAAATTATGAATCAATCAATTTAAGAAGCAGAAGAACAAATAATAGACCATGTCGGATTACTTATAAGGTGCCGGATTAGACAGAGGCCGGATTACCGGGGGTCCACTGTATATATTATTACCCCGTTGTATATTAACGAAAATACTACTACTAACGAAATATTATCTATAGGTATATATTCCTCAATAAACGAAGATAGATCTTTGTCAATTTCGTGAATCTGATTCGAAAAATTGTTAAGACTCGATTCTCGGGATGTATGAACTATCTATATTCTTATTTAAATTTATTTAAAACCCTCACTTTTGTCCGTTTTCTATTATTATTTCGAGCTGTCAGTCATCGTCAGAACGCGGTAAAGGGTACACGCGCTCGTCGGAACGCGGTAAAAGGTGCACGCGCTCGATCGTTTACCAGTAAATCCGATACCAGTGATAGACAACTCTGGAGCCGCTTTACTAAGTTTAATAATCTTAAGCGGAAGGAAATGTTCTCTTGTCCACGTTGTAGGAATAAAGTGTCTGACGGACCTTTATGTAATTTATGTAAACGCCAGTTTGATTTCGCCTGTGCTGGTATGACAGAGACCAATTTTCGTAAGCTTGGGGAAGGAAGATCCACCTGGCGGTGTATTGACTGCAAAAATGCCCAGTCTCCTGCATCAACATCTTAGAATAATCCTGGGATAGCAGTGCGTTTGGAAGAAATGCAGGCTACCCTAGCGAATATTACGCAGCAACTTGTACTCTTGGCGTCACCTATTGAAGATGTAAAGACCATTAAGCTTGAAATATCGAATCTCAAGAGCTCGGTTGAATTTGCTTACTGAACTGTAAGCCAGTTGTCGGTGACAGTGAAGTCCCTGGAATCCAGGATTTCCCAAGTTGACGAACACACCAATTCGATCCACATTTTGAGAGCTGACCTAAATAAGTTTAAAGAGGATCTACAGGATAAGGAACAATGGACGCGGGCTAATAATATGGAAATAAAAGGGACTCCAGTGAAGAAGTCCGAGAACTTATACGATATTGTGGACCATATCAGTAAAGTTATCCAGTGCTCTATACGGAAAGACATCAATTATATTACCCGAGTCCCCAGCCTCAAAGCAGAGTCTCGAAAGTCCATAATCATGGCGCTCAACAATCGTTACTGCAAGGAAGAGTTTGTAGCAGCTGCGCGTAAACATAAGGAACTCAAAGTTTCTCAACTGGGATACGCCGATGAAGGCCATGTTTACGTCAACGACCATCTCACGCTATTTAATAAAGCTCTTCTTAAGAAGGCGAAGGATCTGGCGAAAACAAAAAAAATTCAAGTATGTGTGGATAAAACATTGCAAGATTCTGGCCCGAAAATCCGACACATCACCGACGTTCCGCATAAAATCAGAAAAAGATCTTTTTTTTAAGTTTTCATAAAATTGATAAAGTGCGTATATTTCGATTTACTAATTGCTTGTACGACATATTGCTCAAGATTATATTATTTCAACTCGTGTAAATATTGTGATTGTTGCGCCCGCGACGTGGGAAGCCCTGACTCTTTTGTATTGCTTATCACTATTACTCACTACCTGTACGCGGCGGTCATTAGAGAAGGCACTTCTGTTAATAGCTATCGTAACTGCATGTACTTAGAGGTAGAATTTCTCTGCACCCCGCATGTACTGGTGGAACATTTTATTATTACCTCATATTTTGCTTTTAAAATGTTACTCAATGTTTGCGTGTTGTCGATATCTACGATATATCCGTTCTCGCTTATTTAACTTTACTTTTGCCGTCGTTTTGTTGATTGCTCTACTTGCAACTCGCTTTCGCAAAGCAATGCTGCTTTGCAGTGGTGATTGTTGTGAATTCCAGACCAAAATCCGAACCAACTTTATATCTAATGTAACGATTGTGTACTGTGTAATTTAAAATTAGCTATTAATATTTTTTATCAAAATGCTCGGGGACTGCTCACGAAAACAGGCTTATTTAAGAGAAATGTGGCCTTAAGCATCTTTGATATCATATCAATAACGGAGACTTGGCTAGTGGATGGCATTAGTGATAGTGAACTTTTTGATGAACGGTATATAGTGTGGCGGCGTGACCGCGACTACCGCTCCACCAGGCAGCGGTACGGCGGCGGCGTGCTGGTGGCCGTTCGCCGCGAGCTCGGCACTCCTCCGTCGAAGATATTTGGGTCTCTGTGACACTCCGCACCAAAGCCGGCCTTCTCGCATTACACATTTGCACTATTTATTTATGTAAGGAGGGAGGCGGCTACTTAATTAATACACAACTCGATAACTTCGCGAGTAAGCTTGGGGATAACTTTCACTCTGCACCCAAGGACCTTTTTATCGTCTTGGGAGATTTTAATATGCCAAATATCAGCTGGATTTTAATGGAAAGCGGTCAATCAGGGCCAATAGGTGTTTTAAACGAAAGTCAGGCAAATTTTTTAGACATAATTTATGAATGTAATCTCGACCAATACAATACCATACGAAATAGCAACGATAGGCTACTGGATCTTGTCTTTTGCAATAACCATGTAAATGTACTACCCAGTGATCACCCCCTTGTCTCAGAAGATTCACACCATAGATCAATTTGCATCGAATTAAATTTAGACATACCTAGTTTTCTGACTGTCAATAAGAGAACTGTTTTCAATTATAAAAAAGGAAATTATGTAGAAATTAATTCAAACTTGTCGAAAAAAGATTGTAATGTCTTGTTATCGAGCGGTTCTAATGACGACAATGTTCATAATTTTTATAGTATTCTGACCGATCTTCGTAACGAATTTAAACCTCACAAAATTATCAGTAATAGTATTCAGGCGTTGTACCAAATAGGAAATGAGGTATTTCCTATTTGGTACAACGCCGCCTTAGGAAAGGTTTTAAAAGAAAAATTTAAATATTTTACTTACTTATCTTCACGCACAATCCCTAACGGGGTAGCCAGAGAGAACAGATCGCCAAGTGTCACGATCCTTACATACTTCTTTCGCTTCTTTCAGGTTCATTAACTTCTTCATACATGCACGTCTAGGTATCCGAGTACTCTTGACCCTCCCCTCTTCGAGCAATTTGCTCACATGGTCTTCAAAAGTTAGTCTCGGTCTACCTCGACACCTTTTAATATTTACTTTCGCTCTATATATTTTCTTCACCATTCGGTCTTCACTCATTCGTTCAACGTGCCCAAACCATTGGAGTACGCCCCTATCAATTTTTGTGATAAGGTCATCTTTCAATCCTGCCATATTGCGAATTTCTTCGTTTCGCTTTCAGTCGGCTATGCTAACGCCACACATTTTACGAAGAGATCGCATCTCCACTGCATTCAACTTGCTTTTATGCTTCTTCTGGCATACCCAGGTTTCGCTGCCATATAACAAAGTCGGTACCAACACTGCGTTATGTATTGCAAGGCGTGCACTCTTCACCACGCCTTGCCTTTTACTAATGCATTCAGGGCACCATTGACTTTGTTTCCGGCAGCGACACGCCTATCCACATCTAAATCACATCTTCCATCCCGGCTGAAAGCACTCCCCAAGTATACAATTTCATTTACCTGTTCTAGACATTCCTGATTTACCCATATTTCACATTTCGTTCTCTCTTCGTCCTTTTCAAATACCAGAACCTTAGTTTTATTAGCATTCAGACGGAGACCTTTAATTTCACATTCCTCTTTCATACACGTGACTAATGCCTGCAGTTCTGCTTCCGATGTTGCAATAAGCACTGCATCATCGGCAAATATTTTAAAAAGTATAAAAAATATGGTAACCGGTACGATTACGAAACTTATTTCTGAGAGAAAGAGCCGTAAAATTAGAAAGAGTGTTATCAGTCATACATAAGTAGAGTAGAAAACTCGGTAATAAATAACCCACGTCTTTTCTGGTCTTACACAAAGTCGCTGAAAGGGCCCTCCCAGGCACTAAATCTGTTTTGACATATGAGGAACAAAGTTACATCTATGAAAGACCTGGGTCTCATTCAAGATTCTAAACTCTTATTTGATAAGCACATTGATTACGTAGTGAAAAAGGCCTCCAAGTCTCTTGGTTTCATTATAAGGTCTACATATGAATTTAAATTTATTAAACCGATTAAAGTACTTTATTGTGCTTATGTGCGCAGTATCCTTGAGTATGCCTCTGTGGTCTGGAATCCACAATATAACATACAAAAAAGGTTCTTGAGATATCTACAATACAAGTGTAAGCAATTAGACCATGGTTATGAAACGAGATGCAATAGATACCACTTCTTACCTTTGGAAAAAGGACGGCAACTCTTCGATATTACGTATCAATTAAAAATTGTCGGAGGCATCAATGATTGCCCTGCTTTGTTGGAAAAAGTAAGCATCTGGGTTCCGCGCAGATTACCTACTAGACGTACTCAGCCACTAGCTATCCCTAGAGTCAATACTAACTACCGCCGCAATTCATTTATTATTCGTGCGAGTAACTTTTTTAACAAACTGTCAATAAATAACGGCGAATTAGAACTATTCCGTACCAAGCCTCATAATTCTTTAATTCTTCTTTAATTTTTTTTTTTTTTTTTTTATAATAATACGTTACCCCTACACTAGGATTTTCTCCTGTATCGCGGGGGCAGTTTACAAACATAAATTGCACAAGGACAAACATCCAGACCCGGAACAATTATTTGTAGGCTATACAAAATACTTTTCCGTGCGGGATTCGAACCCGCAACTCCCAGCGCAGCCACTCATTGCTAAGCCACTACGCCACGGAGTCGTCAAAATATGTATAATAATGTAAGTAGATTGTTGGCGTTGGAGTTCTTTGGCCCCCGCGCCAAGGGTGCAACAAATTCAATACTCTTAAATTTTGAAAACACTCATCTTCAGGGGATTTACTTGTTTATTGTTATTGTTTACATGGTCTCTTTACATTTAAATAACCATATGCGAATACCTGTAAATGGCTTTGTCGAAATGTCCAATTTGTATTCATGTAACGTTTATATGCTGTTGGTGTTCCAAATAAAACAAAGAGAATGCTGCCCGTCTCCTGTTTCTGTGTCCCTTTTTACGACATCTGCGGAATGCCATGGGTAGTGTAGATTCCTGTTTCTGTGTCCCTTTTTACGACATCTGCGGAATGCCATGGGTAGTGTAGATTCTGCTACGCCACCAATACACTATCTTTTTTCTCTTATTCAAAAAATAATTTGGTTTCAGTCATTACACAAGCCGCATGAGGCTAGAGATGAGATTCGATTCACACCAATTTGTCACATAGATATCAGGCCAGTAGAGTGTGATAAGGAAAATGATTGTAAGGACGAAGCTTATAGTCTAGAATCTATTAAAGTTAAGGAAGAGAATTTCGAAACTGAGAATACTAAATTTGGAGAAAATTGGAACCATGAAACAGGTAAGCTATTATACCTTTTGTGATATTATTAAAATAAGATACAAGTTAATGGACACATGGACACAAGATAAAGGGGCATGTGAAATGTACTGATTTACCTTTGCCTAAATTCAAAGTGCATTTTAACCCCTCAATCCCAATAAAAAGCCCATGCAGTCGCATGCGCCCGGCAAATCCCGAGCGGTCACATGCGACTGCACCCACCCGCACCACTTAAAATCATTAAAACTTATTTTTAAAGACTGCTTTTCTATGAAGACATTTGGCATTATAAAATCTATACAAAATTCTCTATATAAAAGTCAGGTTTTACTTCATTACAAAAATAATATTGTATTTTGATAACAAAAACAAAACATACCAAGCGAATGTCGGCACCGTGAAAATCACAATTATTTCAATATATATTACTCGAAATTATTTACGTAATAAAATAAATTATATTCACACAAAAACTTTCATTACAATTTTATAATAAAACACTAGAAAAATCCAAAAATGAACAATGAATGTTATTCACGTGAAAATGGCGTACGAAATGGACGTAGATTATAGATAAATATCCATAGGATAACTTGACTTTTCGTTTTCGCCTCTTGATTTTTTAAACGGTAAAGTTTCTCGGAATAGCCGGCACAGTCAAATTCATATCTTTTTTCGCATTCTGAACATAATAGTGTATTTTTCATATCAACATAATTTTTGCATTTAAAACAACATACTAGTGCTGACATCTTATGGCTGGTGTTAGCGGATTTTGTACTCGCTTTAGAAGCCATTCTGTTATACTTAATTTTTCTAGTTGATTTCTTAATATTTTTGTAGATGGCGTAACTGAACTATATACAATAAATCAAATGTTTTAGAATTTTTCTTCGTAGTGGTGAATAGTAGAACTATTACAATGTTGCTATTTAGATATTTAGAATCGATTACAACTTGTGGTTCTCAATAAGATATGTAGATGAAGTTATATGTCATGACCTCAAGTATGGAGAGTGATGACATCTAGTAACGAGTCATTGATACTTGAACGTCAACTGATCTTTTTTTATCGTAGATTGTCAAGTTTAAAAAGTAACGTCCACGATTAATAATATTTACTGAAATTATTGTCTAATTTTCACTCATGACATAAAAAAACTTAGTTTCTGTTTACAGCATGACACCGTGAATAGATAATTCACCACATAATTAAGTTCATCACAATTAATCGAATATAACTTTTTTGGCCCCTAATATTTTTTATAAATAACACTGACTGCACTTAGTCTGACACCGATCTTCTTATCTCCAATGATTTCATGCACTTTTATGGGATTAACACATTATTAATTAATTTATTACTACGGAGTCGATGTTAACCGTGGCAACAGCGCCATCTCTCCTCACGTACATACAACAGACGTCACGTAACTCATCACTTCGACGAATTCAAACCCGCCGAAGTGTCTGGGACAAATTAATACGTAAATATACATACATTAGTCATTTAAATTATAAGATAATCTATATTAATTTATAAACAAATATTTTTTTTGTTTACTATTCCGAAATAACTTTTATTTACACCTTATTTATATATCGTTTCAGTGTCTCAACACAAGCGCAACCGGAAATGGTTCAGCCGCTTCCTTCTAGTTCCGGCATCTACTTCGATAAAATAGGGAAACTAAAAATAATAAGAGGTAAACTAGATGTTGTTAGCCACATAGACATTTCGTATATTGATTCCCACGTGACTAACCTTAACGATGTTCTAAATACAGTAAAACTTTTATGTCAACAATCAAACAATCTCTATTGCGATAACACCTTGTCCCCATTAACAACACGTTTTAATGATATCAAACGGGAATATAACTCGATTTCCCATCTAATATCTAAACGTAATAAACGTTCTGCATGGTTCAGCGCAGTGGGTACCGTATTCAAACACATTGTAGGCACTATGGACGAAGAAGATGCCATAAAATACGACTCCGCCATAACTTTAGTCCAAAATGACGAAAGGGAATTAGCTCGGCTCATGAAGGAGAACATCTTAATAACGACTACTTCATTTGACGCATTTAATAAATTAATAAAACTATAAATAAAATAAAATACAATGAAGAAATATTAAATAATGCATTAAACGGAATACTTAATAATACAAACAATTTATTAATCGAATCAAAGGTCCATTTAATATTTAGTAACCTCGAAGCTTCACTACTCGCCTTATCATTCCGATTAGAGGACATAACCAATGCTATTGTTCTAAGCAATCAAAACATCCTACACCCCAGTGTTTTGTCCCCGTCACAGTTGTTTAAAGAACTTATTGATAACGATAGGCACCTACCTAGAAATGCAGGGATACCTATAGCTTTAAATATAAACAATATACATGTAATTTTAAGTATTTCCGATGTTTCCTGCTATTTCCATAATAATAAAATTGTTTTCGTCCTATAAATCCCTCTCACAGCAGACGAAGAATTCAACCTATACCATAGCATAGCCCTGCCTACTCCTCACAATTCAACTAATCCAAACATCTATAGCCTAATCCTACCTTCAACTCCCTACATCGGAATATCTAATGATAAATTAAGTTACTGTAATTTTGATAGTTTAAATAATTGTAAGTCTATACGCTCTGAGTTCCTCCTGTGTAAAATCCAGTCCATATCATTAACAAGTGGTAACCCTATATGTGAAAGCGAACTACTCACCAAGACATTCAGTGCTATACCTATTCAGTGCAAAACTAAAACACTATTCAGTACTTACTTACTTATCGTCACGCACAATCCATAACGGGGTAGCCAGAGAGAACAGATCGCCAAGTGTCACGATCATTACATACCTCTTTCGCTTCTTTCAGGTTCATTAACTTCTTCATACATGCACGTCTAGGTATCCGAGTACTCTTGACCCTCCCCTCTTCGAGCAATTTGCTCACATGGTCTTTGAAAGTTAGTCTCGGTCTACCTCGACACCTTTTAATATTTACTTTCGCTCTATATATTTTCTTCACCATTCGGTCTTCACTCATTCGTTCAACGTGCCCAAACCATTGGAGTACGCCCCTATCAATTTTTGTGATAAGGTCATCTTTCAATCCTGTCATATTGCGAATCTCTTCGTTACTCACTATTCAGTGAAATGAACATTTGGAAACCACTAGTAAATAATCGGTGGATTTTTGTGCAATCTCGCCCGAATAAGATAACCATCGACTGTGGTATCTCAGGGTTAAGAGAACCAATTATACTCGGCACAGGTATATTAAATATCCCCGCACAATGCACAGTGTATACAAAGAGCACAAGACTCGTGTCATCTGAAAACACTTTAAATATTAATATTCCTACGCCTAGTTTCGATTTCAATATAATCAATGACTCTTGTTGTAAACTTAATGTATCTTATAATCGTAGTATTAAGGAATATACATCTCCTATTTTACTGCAGAATTTAGACCTAGACTATTTTACCAGTGACAAACAAAATTTAGAAACATTTTCCAAACTTAATAACATAATCAATAAACCCCTGGCAGTAAAATACGGGACCCATCATATAACTGTAACCTATGTCTTATTAATAATTATAATTATATTTTTAACTTTTAAACTTTACCAATTTGTAATGACTAAACTTAAGAATAGATTTAATATTAATGTAACAACTCCGGCTCGTAACGATGACGAAAATCTTTCAACTTCCCAACACGAAAATTCACAAATCCTAGCACCTCGATTGCGGGAAATTGCATAAATTATATTTCTGAAGTTCGGTTATTTTCCCGATCTTCAGTTTTCCGCGGGGGGCTGTTATACCCCATCAATGTTGGAGATCGGTTAACACATCTCTTTCACGCTGCTGCGTCAGCGACATAAAGCCTATATAACCGATTTCCCGACGAACGCCAGTCATTGCGCCCTCCTTTCTGCCAAGGAGGGTCGCGTTCGTATACGGCTTAGAGATCTCTAGTCAGATCGTTAAGCCAATTCCTAAAAGGTTGGGTTTAATGGGAAAAAGTCGTCACATAACCACGCAGCCGGCTGCGTGGTATGCTATGAGCATTCCCAACCTCCCTCCCCCGCTTTCCGGAGATACGGGCGCAAAAAAAAAAAAAGAACGCCAGTCAGTCTACAGTGAGCCTTCAGAGAGTCTTCAGTCGGTCTACGAGAAGTCTATATCCGTCTCAATCAATCTTCAAGTCTCAGTCATCGTTATTAAGTCGTTACTATATCCTTACAAAATATCTAAGTCCTGGTTATTATAAGTGTATTCATTTCTTATTGTAAATTTAATTGAATTATATTGTGTCGTGTATTAAATAGTTTTTTTAAAAAGCTCTATCCACGGTTCCGTATAATAGCACGCACACATACAAAGTCACTGCGTATGTGTGAGTGTTGAATTAGACCTTTCGCGAATTTTTCGAAGAAAACAACAAAAATATAAAATATTACCAAAAACTACTGGTATATATATATATATATATATATATATATATATATATATATATATATAGTATATAAATTCTACTTGATTTTTCCTATAAGTAAAAGTATTTACTATTGTATTCGAATAAGAAATATACTATTATTATCTTATTAGAAATCTTGACCGTTATGAATTGTTCGCGTAGAGGTTTTTTGTTTCTACTTTTTTATCAATTGAAACATAAAAAGTTACTGTTGTTGTAACTTAGATCATTCAAAAACATTACGTAGTAAAGATAAATAACATTACATACCGTTTTTTGAAAGAAAATCCAACTAAAATCACAATCACATAACTTCAACGATTACACAACTAACCGCAACAGCAGTCCAAAAGCGAATGGCGGGTCGGCTTTAGTAATCTGCTGCACGATTTAAGTGATCATTTTAGCTTTAGTTGACAGGTAATGATGCTATTGATTACCATCTAGCTGCTTTTTATGCCGGAAATCCTTAGTTTTCGAGATATCGATAATTTTAGTTTTGAGGTTATGTTCATTTAAAAATGATACGAAACGAAATAACAACATGATTATTTGATCATTTTAGCTTTAGTTGACAGGCAATGTAAAAAATGCAAAAAAATTAATTATCATCTAGCTGTTTTTATGCAGGAAATCTTTAGTTTTCGAGATATCGACAATTATAGTTTTGAGGTTATATCCATTTAAAAATGATACGAAAACGAAATAACAATATAATTATTACAAAGAGATGGCAATAGAGCATGGTCTGTACTCTGTTTTAAAAAAATAAGCAACAACGATATAATTATTAGAAAGAGATAACAATAATATATTTTTTATGATCTATTTATAGCGCTATCCTACTCTAACATACGATGTTAAACCATGTATTGTTTTTTAGTCACCATCCATTCCACTTTCGCCTTCGGACTTTGAATGTTTTGCGCTCATTTTTTGCTCCTAATTCTTGACCCTTGCTCGATTATCGGACCTCCGTTTACCGCCTGCTCTATTTTCGACCTCTGCTTGTTTCTTGGACCTGTGATTTGCCTTGACGAAGACCCGTGCTCGAATACTGGACCCAGCGTTGCCAACTCAACTACTTCAAAATATGCTAGACTGGTGTAAAAAATATGCCAAAAATATGCTTACCTTCTCTAAAAAATGCCAAAAAAAATGCCAACATAATTAAGAAGTATCAGTATTTATTGAGAAATTAAATCAAGGGAATAGAATATTAAGGTCTTCATCTTCATCAACATCAGCTGATGTGGAAGGCTGAGAGCCGGAGTCGTAATACTCTTTGGTTCCGATACTGCGTAGTACATTGTCTGGAACAGTGTAAGAGTAACAGCACTTTCCTGCTCTTTTTAGGCCGAACCTAACGTACAAAATGGCATTCAGGGTTCTCACCGCCAAACGGTTTCGGAGTTTTGTTTTTACCAGACTCATTTGGCTGAATACACGTTCAACGTCCGCATTTGAATGTGGCAATGATATAAGAGACATTGCAAACTCACATAACTCTGCAAAGGGGTTATTATCAGCTGCATCTTTATATTGCATGACTTCATTCCAGAACTTTACTGTGGAAGTCAAGGATTCCCATTTAATGTGAACTATATTTCTCCATTGAGATACCAGTTTTTCAATCATAGGTGCATTAACTCGGAACTCTTGGGCTATTTCGACAATGGATGGCTTAACTACTTTTAAAGTCTCTTGAACTGAAAACATGGATATCTTCTGAAGTATTTTAAAATTAACCGGTAATCTCGAACGTAGTTCTGTCACAAGTTTCAGTGTGAAATTATTACAACGTTGGCGTAAATAGTTTGCTGCATTAGGCTGAAGATTGTATTCAAGTAATTTGGTCTCAAAAGCATATCCCATGTATGGTTTCGGATCTAAATAGCTTTCTATGTCTTCTGTTAAAATATCTACCCTTGCCGTTGGGTTCAGAATACGCCGACCTATCGATTCCACTAAGCCAATCAAATCATTGTACAATCTTGTTGGGTCAACATCGTTACTTTCAAACAACTTGTTTACCACTTGAACTTCCTGTAAGATAGGTCTTATGTATAATAAGTACAAATGATTCTGTGGATCATTATACATGTTATATAGTATTTCTGCCGTATAGCAGTGTTCATCTCGCCTGGCAATTTCAAACAGGGTTTTTAATTCTATCCATTGATCAAGAATACGGCAGACCGCTGGTTCAATTGATATCCATCGGGTATTGCACATCTGTGGAATTGTCAATGGAACGGAGCCACCGTTGATCGTTTGAAACATGTTTTTGTAAAAGAGTCTTCGGTTTGATGAATGGCTAAACCAGTTATAGGTTTCTCTTATAAGAAATTCAACATTTCTTGGTAGGGTTTCTGCTGAAGCATGAGACATAGCCAACTGTAACGAATGACACACGCAGCGGACTAACACTAAATTGTCATTACCAGTTGCATTTTTCAACAATGCGTGCACTCCACTGTTAGTTCCTGTCATGACCGAAGCGTTATCCGTGCCGATACCGATCAATTTCTTTAAATTTATTTTTATTTCTGCCAACAATCCTTTAATGCCGTTCACTATGCTGACTGCAGTTCCGTCTTCAATCTCAACTAATCCCAAGAATGTGGAAATTATCTTTTTTAATGATCGGCTGAAATATCTTATCGAAACACCAAGCATTTTAAGTACCAATATATCTGTCGATTCATCGATTAAGAGACTGTACTCCTGATCTCCTAAATCTGTCACAATTTCTTGAATGAAGTGTGGTGCCAAAACATTTTTAATAATATTCGTGCATTTGGTTCGATGTAACTTGATGTCGCTGTATTTGCTGTCGACAAATCGGTATTTGCATAGTTCCGATAAATGATCTACAGCCATAATTGCACAGTGCTCGCAAACAAACAAAGCCAGCGAAGATTCTGCTTTCTGGGTATTCAGATCTTTTTTTACTTTAGGGAAGTTAATTTTTTTTTGACTCTTCATTGGCTCTATTGCTTTTCTGTGCTTTGCTGATGAAATATGTAGCCTCAAAACAGACAATTTTGCAATCATTTCGCATTTACAATACTTACAGTACGCTTTCGAAGTATCGTTTTCAACGGGCTGCAACCACTCTTTAAAGTCTGCCATTTTCTCCCAGTCTGCCCGGTAATGTTGACTATACTTAGGCACCATAATAAAAATATCAAATTATAAAAAAGGAACACGAAAACACGGATAAGACGAGACGACGATATGAGTGAGTCCACATCCACAACAATAAACAATGTTTTTGACAGAAAGCGACGTAGGCGCTGGGGAATGGATAATAGTAAGGGAATTCTATCCCATAGACATCACCCTCACAAAACTGACCACTCTCTAGAAAGAGACAAAGTGAATACGCGGCCAATACATGTGTATTTTCTGCAAGGCGCAGGTAAGGCGTAGAAAGAGACAATAACTGGCGGCACATTCGCTTTGTCTCTCTTGTACTTCGTCCATATTTACTTTATACCTGAATAAGGGCTCAGTCCATTCTCTATGTCTAAGGGGAATCCCGTAGCACAGAGAATATTATATTCGCTTCAAAAAAGGGTTGCCATGCTAGTGAATCACTAGCACTAGTAGTGAAGTGGGAAATTGATTGAGGTAGGTATCGATATCAAATTTTATTTCAAGAAAGATTGTAATTTACATTCTTTTCATGTTTTATAAGAATATGCTGAAATAATATGCTATATGCTAAAAGCAAAAAAAATATGCTGATATGAAGAAAATATGTCAAATTTAGCATATAATATGCTAAATTGGCAACACTAACTGGACCACCGATTTGCCCTACGAAGACCCCTGCACGTTTTTTTGGACTTTGCCTACCTGTCTGTCTACCTGGGAGACCCAAGATGGCCGACGACTCTACGCCGTCAACTAGTTCGGCCGGTCCGTCGAACGCAAGCGACGCCGCCGCAACGGATGTAGTACCCTTCGCGGAGCTTTATGGTGATTTTGTGCGCAGGCATTTGTATGTGGAAGAAGAAGCAAAAATTTTTAATTTACCCCGAATCGTGCGAGAACTCGGTACCAGAGTGCAGTGTGTGGAGTTTGCCATTGAAAATGGCTTAATCCCTGCCACTAAGGAGTGCCGCACCCATAGAGTGCCAATGAAAGTGGTATATGGGCAAAATAAAAATGTGGGCTCCTTTGTTTGCAATAAAGGAAATTGCTGAGCCCGATCCAGGGTAGCTCGTGGCAAGGGCACTTGGTTTGAAAATATTAAAATCAAATACATTAGTACTTAATCCTAATAAAACGAAATATATGTTACTTGGTACCAAAAACAAATAAATAAAGTATTGGCAAATCGTCCTTTAATTTCAATTAAAAATGTAAATATTGATCGAGTTACTGAGATTAGAAATTTAGGAATATTGATGGATGTGGCACTACACTTCGAAAAACATAATAAATAACGTTAAAAATTGTTTTTACAGATTAAAAGTTCTATACCAGATAAGGGATGTATTAAAGACGAAAGTCCGTATCAGATTATGTGAGTCCTTGATACTGTCCAAATTCAATTATGCAGATGCAGTAATAGGTCCTAGACTTCTCAACCGTTCAAAGAAACTTATACAGCGCGTACAAAATGCCTGTGCCCGTTTCTGTTTTAAAATACCTCCCCGTGCACATGTTACACCTTACATTAATAATGCGAAAATGCTCAAAATGGATTACCGGTGGCAGTTGCATTTTGCTACGCTGTTGTTTGGTTATATAAATTACAGGACGCCGTCTTATCTCTATGAAAAATTGCGCTGGGCTCGAGACAACGTCTTAACAAATGTAGTGACAGGAGCTTCAGCGTACGGGTTGCTTCTGCCTCAACACCGCACCGCTGCGTTTCGAGGCAGTTTTCGATATGCAGCAACCAAGTGTTGGAACAACTTGCCGCCGCCGTTCCGTAATATACAATCGATACATAGCTTCCATAAAAAATTTAAATTGTTCCTCTTAGATCAGCAATCTCAAAGTTAAGTAGTGCAGATATTTTGATAGTATGTAATTTTATAAATAATATATGAGCGTGTATATGTGTATGTATGTGTGCTTGTTTATATTTATGTATATATATGTACATACATATTACATATGTATATGTGTGTGTGTTTGAGTATGTATATATTATTTATTGAAATTATGTAATGAAGCGGTGTACTACAGCTGGTTTGTGTATTTGTTTGTAGCTTAAACTTAATTACGTTCCTGAGTGAATTTCAATGCAACCTCTTGCAGTATTAAGAATATTTTATAAGAATTATGACAATATTACAAGAAATTGTTATTATATTTGGTTTAACACAACAGAACTGCCCTCTGCACATAAAGAATATATATATATATATATATATATATATATATATTATATTTATTTGTGTATTTTTATTAAATATATAAGGGTGCCACTGAAAATCAGGGTTGGGGTGTTGTACTTCTGATACATTCCAACATATCCTGAGTGGCTTTCCTTTTTGGAGCAGAGCAGCATTAACGGGTGGATTGTCTGTGTAATACACCCTATGCATTACTCCTTATTCTCTAGTTCTTTATTATTATTTTTTTTCTTTTTTATATTATTGTTTGCTTTTTTTGTTTTTTTTTTTTTGTTTTATCATATCTATAAACAAGGAGTGAATGTCCTGTTTCATGATTGCTATGTAAATTTCTTTTTTGTTTTTTGTTTGTATGACTACTTAAATGTTATTTGTTTTATGTAATCCACTTGAGTGTGTTGCATGTGCCAAATAAAATCTGTTTCTTTCTTTCTTCAAAAAAATGTCATTGCCACGGGTATTCTATCTGATGTATTGTTATGCGCATCACTGGAGCTATGAAGATGCAATCCATGAAGACCCGGAAAAAGATATGGAGGGAGGCTGCTTATCTATGGCGACTGTCTGCGATTGGTACAATTACTGCCGGGAGACAGTCGTCATTTACCAAATAGAGCAACAAGAGGCCATCGGCAAGATTGGTGGCCCAGAAAAAGTAGTCCAAATAGACGAGTCAAAATTTGGAAAACGGAAATATAATAAAGGTTATTTGATTTTCTTATATTACAGACTGAAACAATATATTTATAATAATAATTAAATTTATTTCAGACCCACATATAGTCCATAATATGTTAGTAAATTAGCTTAACCTATGTTAGTCTTAAATTATTACACATTATTTATTTTAAAGTTTACTTTTGAACCCAAAATATCTTTTAATACCTTTTATTAAATACATTTGAATACCTTTTAAAGCCAAAATATCTGGAAGAAATCAGTTTCAGAGTGATAAGACAGCCTGTTGTACTTTTGTGTTTGTTTTTTTTTTGTAATTTTGTACTGTTGGGTTTTGGTGTACACTGTACAATATAGAGTAAATAAATAAATAAATATCTTGAATATTTACTAACTCTAAATTGTTTATTGTTGATTTTAGGAAGGCAGATTGAGGGCCACTGGATCCTCGGCCTCATTGAGGATGGAAGTGAGGATTTACGACTAGAGGTGTGCCCTGAAAACATCAGGTCAGCGGACATACTAGTGCCCCTAATTAAAAAACATGTGGTTGAGGGCACCACAATCCATACCGACTTCTAGAGGGCTTATGATTGTTTGGGGCAACATGGGTACATTCACAAGAAGGTGAACCATTCAGATCCTGAGAACCCATTTGTTGGCCCTGATGGCACTCATACTCAAAGAATCGAATCGCAATGGCGGGCGTTTAAAAGATTTTTCAGTAAATACAATTATAATCACCCGGAAGCTTTTCAGACATTATTATAGAATATTTGTGGAGAAGGTCAGTGCAAAGAAAAAAAAAGGATCCTTTTATGGAACTAATTAAAGTAATTAACCATGTATATAAATAAATGTTTTTATAATATTATATTTGGTCGTTTCTTTTGATCAAACCCTAGTACCAGAAGGTATAAATCACAAAACCGAATCTGTCAACCCCAACTTCCACATGGTCTTTCCGCTCTTACCCCTAGAGTGTATATGAAAATCCGGAAGCGCGGAGGGAATGCAGCCCTCGCCCTAGCTCACCTGCGCTGCTTCGGCTGTTTGACCAGCCTCAGCCGCTACGGCTCGTACGCTGCCTGCGCTTAGTTACAGCGGGCGAGGGCTGCACTTCCCGCAGCGCTGGAGCAGAAGCAGAGTCAAAATAGTGTTAATTCCCACCGTTTTTCCCACCCTAAATATTCCCACCGGGACCCGAATGTGAGTTTTTCGTCGCCGGACGCCCTTTTTTTATTAAACGAAAGCGAATTTTCCTTAAATGTAACAAAACTTTAAAAATTCATAAAAAAAGGGGGGGGGGTTCCGGCACTTTTTCCTTTCAGGGGGAGGTTCCGCCCCCACCCACTCGGCGACCATATATTCATGCAGCAGATTACTAAAGAAAACCCCGAATGGCTGTTATACAGGGTGTTAGTGTAAACACCGTTGTCCTTGAAACCAGTGGTTTGGTTTCACTTATAGAAAGTAATTTCAATGAAAAATACATTTTTTTTTTAGTCAAATCCCAATTTTTTCTTACAATTATTTCACCCTAGCCCGTAAACCAAGCCATGCTCACTTTGGATCGCGCAATACCAACCTTACGTCCGCCAAGTAGTGATCGAATTAGATCAGAATTATGTAAACATGTCTACCTATGAAAAAACTATTTTTTCGTTTTAAACAAAACCAAAGACACTATGCAATAGATATTAGTATCAAGGCAGGACTGCATAAATTACCGTGGTATAAGCCTTCTTAGCGTCGTCGGTAAATTGTATGCGAAAGTGTTGATTGAAAGGGTTGTGAATGAAACAGACGAGAAAATATGGGATGTACAAACGGGATTTAGAAAGGGAATGGGATGTACGGATCAGGTCTTTTCTTTGCGGTGCATAGCCGAAAAGTGTTTGGCTAAAAACAAGAAAGTCTACTGCGCCTTCGTAGATCTGGAAAAGGCCTATGATAGAGTGGTGAGGAATGAATTGTGGTCAGCACTGTCCGTGTACGGTGTGAGCAGTGTCCTCATACGAGCATTGCAATCTCTTTATAGGGATTCTAGTGCTTGTGTAAGGATAAACGGGGCATACACTGAATGGTTTAATATCGAAAAAGGTGTTAGACAGGGATGTGTAGCGTCACCGTGGCTGTTTAATCTGTTCATGGACAATTGTTTGACAGATTTAAAAGTGAATGAAAGTGGGTTGAGAATGAATGAGTTACTCGTCAAATGTCTTCTCTATGCTGATGACCAAGTATTACTTGCGTCTTCGGCCGAGGAGTTGCAGGAGATGGTAACTGCTATGAGTGGAGCATTTGTTAGAAAGGGAATGAAGATGAATGTAAGGAAAACGAAAGTGATGGTGTTTGAAAAAGATGAGGCAGTGACAGACTGCAATATCGTGATTGAAGATGAACAAATTGAACAGGTGAAAGAGTTTGTGTATCTGGGGTCAAAGTTTACAAGAGATGGAAAGTGTGAGAGTGATATCGAAAGAAGAGTGAATGCAGGAAACATGGTGAATGGAGCTTTGCACTCCTTTATGAACAGTCGGAAGGTGTCTAACAAGGCTCGTTTGGCTGTGCATGAGGGGGTGTTGGTTCCGACACTCATGTACGGAAGTGAAAGTTGGGTATGGCAGAAGAAACATGAAAGTAGAATAAATGCAGTTGAGATGAGAGCATTAAGAAGTATGATAGGAGTTAAACTGAGTGACAGGGTAAGAAATAGTGAGATAAGGAAACGTTGTGGCTTGAAAGAAGATGTAGTGACAAAAATTGAGAAAGGTATGCTGAGATGGTTTGGCCACATCGAGAGAATGAATGAAGAACGATTGACCAAAAAAGTGTATAAGGCGAGTGTGAATGGAAGTGCTGGAAGGGGTAGACCTAGGCGGACTTTTCTAGACCAAATTGGGGACGTCTTGAAAAAAGGCCAGGTTAAGAGTACCCTAAACCGTAGAGCATGTATGAAGGGAATAATGAAAGTGGACGAAGCGAAACAAGTATGTAAGGATCGTAGCAAGTGGAAAGAAGTGGTCTCTGCCTACCCCTACGGGAAAGAGGCGTGATTATATGTATATGTATGTATTAGTATCAAAGACAAAGATATGCTCTTTTATTTTAAACCATAACCTGGCAATGTTTCTTAGAAAAAAAAAAAAAGAAATCACTCTGAACTTCCGGCGTTCCACGTGTCACTTTGATGAAGGTGCTCCGTCTTTCTTATAGAATTTTATATTTGTGTCTGGACTAAAAACGAAAGTATTATACTTTTTTATATTCCTTGTAATATAGTAAACACGTAGATATGTAATTTGTGGTATAAAAAGTGAAAAGTAAATTGCCAAAAGTACTTCAAATTCTGGAAGGCCCGTTTTGGCAGGTGGGTTATAAATGTGTTATTTTTCAAATTCTCATTTATTTTTAGTGTAAAATGTAAGTAAAAATAGTTTTCGTATATATTTCAAATAACATGACGTTGTATTTATTTCAAATTCACACAAACATATTTTAGAAATATTGTTCGAAATGTCACAGATAAAATATTATTTTTTTTTTAATTTTTTAATATTTTAATATTTTGGTATGAGTAACGAATGGAAACACATAAAACATAAAAATATACATATTTCCAAACAATTTGATATAAATTTCTCCAAAAACAAAATTGTAGAATTCAAATTAGTAGTAATTTTGTCACTAAAATTGAAGTATATACTACTACTATGCTATACAGGGTAATTTACGTATTTTATTACAATTTCTAGCAACCAAAAATAATTTTATTCGATAGTTTATACATTCAACAAGAATTCCTGTAAGTTTCTGTCCATAAATAAGTTCAACTTATTTATGGACAGTTGTTTGCAAAATTTGAAAGTTGAAGAATGCGGATTAAGAATGGGTGAGTTAACCATCAAGTAATCCATCTTTTGTACGCCGATGATCAAGTTATTCTTGCGTCGTCGGCGGCTGAGTTGCAAATGATGGTTACATTAATGAACAGATCATTAAAAGAAAGGGGTACGAAAGTGAACGCAAGTAAGACGAAAATTATGGTTTTTGAAAGAGATGAAAGTAAAACGATATGTGAAATAAGAATAGAAGGGGAGTTGATCGAGCAAGTAGATGAGTTTGTATATTTGGGTTGCGTATTTAGCAGGGATGGGAGATATGATAAGGATATAGAACGACGAGTGAACGCAGGAAACAGAGTAAATGGGGCCCTGCACTCTATTGTGAAGAGTCAAAATGTGTCAAAAAAGGCACGTACGGCAATTCACAACGCTGTGTTGGTCCCTACTTTAACGTATGGTAGTGAAAGTTGGGTATGGCAGAAGAAGCACGAGAGTAGAATAAATGCAGTAGAAATGCGGTCGTTAAGGAGTATGTTAGGGCTGAATCTGAATGACAGGGTGAAATATTGTGTGATAAGAGAAGAGTGTGGTTTGCAAGATGATGTTGTGACCAGGATTAAGAAAGGAATGCTTCGGTGGTTTGGTCATGTGGAAAGAATGGATGAGGAAAGAGTGACAAAGAAAATTTATGTTGCAGAAGTGAATGGCAGAGTCGGAAAGGGACGTCCTAGGCGAAAGTTTATCGACCAAATTGGCGATTTATTGAAAACGGGCCAAATTAGGAGTACCCTTAACCGACGAGCATGCATGCGTAGGTGTATGGATGTGAAGGAGGCGAGAGAGGTGTATCAGGATCGTGCCAAATGGAAGTCTGTAGTCTCTGCCTACCCCTCTGGGTGACAGGCGTGAGTGTTTATGTATGTATAGTAATGGTATAATATATTTAAGTCATTTTGAATAGATTTGAAAGAAAAAAAGACAGTCCTTGATAGTGCGTACACGCAGATATATTTTTTTATCACCAGCATAAAGTAAATGTTGAGAATTTTTTATATATTGACATATATCGTAAATATAGGCGTTGTAAAAGAGAGGACCAAAGGTGGGAGCCTTGAGGAACACCAGAGGGAACCGTTACGAAATCTGACCCATAACCGCCTAGAACCACAGCTTGAGAGCGGTTAGTCAAATAAGATCTAATCCATCTCAGTAAGCCCCAATTAATGCCGAGACACTGCAGCTTCTGAAGAAGTATGATGTGATCCACACGGTCGAAGGCTTTTTCAAAGTTGGTGTAGCTTACGTCAACTTGACCTCCACCTTCCATTTCATGAAGAACGTAATTAGTGAAATTTGCAAGATTGGAAATAGTAGAACGCTTTTTCAGAAAACCATGTTGCGTAATCGGGATGTCTTATTATTGTAGCATAAATTTTATTAAAAATAAGTCTCTCAAATATTTTAGCAATTGTACTGAGAATAGAAATTGGACGGTAATTATCAATTTTTTTAGAACCTTTTTTATGAACCGGTATTATATATGCCTTTTTCCAAAGTGTGGGAAACACACATTCTCTGAGGGAAAGCTTAAAGAGCACCGTAATTGGGTAACTAAGGCTCTCGGCGCAGGCTGACAGAAAAACTGGAGGTACTCCATCGTAACCCGCTCTCTTATAGGTGTCCAATTTTATCAGACATGTTAGTATAAAATCCTGAGAAACGTCAATTTGAGAGATATCATCACTCCATGACGAAAAGACAGTATTACAAAAGTGTGAACTAGAATCAGTCAAAGGAGAAACAGTAAATACACTTTGAAAAAAGGCATTAAAGGCAGAGCAAATATCCTGTCCCTCCGTGTAAATAACGTTATTTAGGGTAACATTACGAGGATAATTAGATCTTCCCTTTTTAGACTTATCAAATTTCCCGAAATACTTAGGCGAATTCTTTAAATTTTTCTCCGTATTACGAATAAAATCATCAAAACCTTTTTTTTTGTTCTATATAGTCTATCCCTGAGAAGCTTAAACTCCTCATAATCACGAGGGTTGTTAAATTTTTTCCATTTTTTGTGTGCCTTAAATTTTTCACGAATTATTTTAATAAGTGCGCGGCTGTACCAACACGAGTAACGATTACTAATTTCGGAAGATAGTGGTACAAATAAAGTAAAACATTCGTGGAGTTTTTCATAAAATATCTCAACGGCTTGGTCGACTGTATTTGTGTTTAATAATAATTGATCCCAGTCTACTCTTTTTAAAAAGTTATTTATGTTAACATAATTACATTTTCGGAAATTGTATTTTGAATGAAAACGTTCTTTAAATGGTTTTACAAAAATGTCTTGTATATCAATGGTAAAAGGTAGGTGTAAGGTGTCGACTTTAGACACAGGGTCAGAATGGTTGATTTCCAAGCGTAAGTTTGAGAAACATAGATCCAGTACATTGTTACAACGGTTGGGAAGCAAATTATATTGATTCATGCCAAAAAAAACATAAATCCTCGGCGAAAACACTAGCAGCTGAGGAGACCATCCTGAGGAGCTCCATTTTAAACAAGGTACGTTAAAATCGCCAACTATAAGATAATGGTCAGAGGGTGCAGACAGACAGAGACAAAGTAACTGCAATTTTAGAACATCTTAATTCCATAAACTCTAAAATTCAATTTACTATGGAGTTAAAGGCAAATAATTCCTTACCTTTCCTAGATGTGTTAGTCATTCGAAATCCTAACAACCCCATTGGTCACACTGTGTATAGGAAACAGAACCATACAAACCAATATTTAAACGGTGAATCTCACCACCAACCTTCACAGTTAGCTACCGTGGGCAAATTTTTGTTACAGAGAGCACGAGGGATCTGTGACAGCAAACACCTGTCCGTGCCGTCGAGCTTCAGCATGTCAAGCAAGTTCTGCACGACATCAAGCTTCGCGTACTGCGCCTACGTCACAGTGACCGAGTGAAGCTGGCCACAGTCGAGCGTGTGCCTGCTGTACTACCATAATATGTCAGAGGTGTCACAGACAAAATTTGCTACATCTTGAAGCGAGCTTCTATTAGAACATTCTACAAGCCGCCGAAGAAGATTAGTCAGTTCCTACCATCCGTGAAGTGTCATATTCCTCTACAAGATGCCGGAGTGTACAAGCTTGATTGTGAATGTGGTCTCTCTTATATAGGACAAATAAAAAGATCAATTAGGACCCGCGTGAAAGAACATATAGTTGATGTGAAGCATCAACGTTCCGGGAAGTCTGCAGTTTGCGATCATATCTTAAACGGCCCCAACCATTACATCAGATTTGATAGACCACAAATTCTCGCGAAAGAACACCGATTCCTACCAAGGATGATACGTGAGGCTATTGAAATTAAAAAACATCCTAATTTCAATAGAGAATGAGGCTGGGTACTACCACCTGCTTGGGATCCTATAATCAATAAATTTAAAACTAAACCCAAGCATACCACTGCAAGATCTCAGGACATAGTTCATTTTGCATAGATCGGACCATAAACAATAATTAAAAAAGCTAAAGGTACTCCGGGTTTAACAATGACATCGGGACGTCAGTCATCTCAGTCCCCCATGACCATGGGTGCTGGAAAGCGCCAGAAACGTCGGGAATTAAAAATAATAGTAAATAAAAGTAAAATGTGTGGTGTTCGCGTAAATATAAGAAATCATTATGTAAACCAGTACGGACTGGAATAGCAAATAAAATACGCCGATTAGAAGATCTAAAGACCAAGCGCGCAAGATACATAACAGCTTTAAATTTCTTGAAGAGATGCAGAGATCATAATCTCATTCCTACGTGTGTCAATATATCCACTAAAAAAGAAATTCGAAAAAAAAGTTGTTAATAACGGTGATTCAGCAAAAACGTACCGATCTATATTTCGTAAACAAAACCATAGACAATTCGTCCAGTGAATTAAAGACAGCTTTATCGGCATGTGATTATAAAAATTGCGTGGAAACTTTAGGTAAACGCGAAACAACTAAATACAATGAATGCAAAAATAAACATATTGATAAATACCATAAATTAACAACTAAATCAAATGTCCAACATACGAAATCGTTGACCACAGACACGAATCATAAGCAACGCGCTGTCTAGGCATGTCGATTCAATTTAATTAAAAAAAATCGATCTCTGAATCGATTTGAATCGAAGATACTAGAATCGATTATCGGTATTAAATCGAGGATTAAAAGATCGATTTTCGATTAATCGCGACACTTTCAAACATGAAATTTCAGGAATTTGCGATTTTTTCTTTAACTGAACTTTAATATTTTTTGAAATTAAAATATTAGTAATCTTATTAATTAAAATTACTAATATTCCTTTTAACCTCTCCAGGTAAGCTTGAAATGCTTGTTTTAAGGGTGGTTCACCACTCGATCACTTTTTTTACAAAGTGATTCCATGTATCACTTTTATTTGACATTTTAGGCTAAAAACAACAACAATACTTTAACAAAAGGGCAAACTGCAACGTACATTTCTCGATCAATCTGTTTCAATCTATTAACTCACTATTTATCAAATTGAAATGAATGCTACACGAACACAATACTGGTTATTTCCTTACTATAAACCTCTATAAACTTCAACATATAATATTTATTTACAGCATCTAGATATACAGAAAGTACTCCATCTGTCTTACAGCTCACAGTTTATATGTTTTTGATAATAAATTCGCAAGTTCACAGTTCAAACAGGTTCACAGCTATAAATTGTAGTATGTATATGTAGTTTCGTTCACAGCACAGATTAAGTTAGACCAACATTCCAAAGGTAAGTATAGAATTAGAAATGAAAATGAAATGACAATTTTTCGATAGTGTTGGATGCGTTCATAAATATTTATTTTATTCAAATGTACAATATGTAACGTAATTAACGCACACCTT
Organism: Parnassius smintheus behrii; assembly: GCA_036936625.1. Lineage (NCBI taxonomy): Eukaryota > Metazoa > Arthropoda > Insecta > Lepidoptera > Papilionidae > Parnassius > Parnassius smintheus. The sequence continues at coordinate 44,388,171 of JAUPFT010000015.1, forward strand.
CAGACACCCCAATTAGTATATTATGTTATAACCATAATACATGCACTGAATTTTTAGTTAAACATTTTTATGCACTGATTATTTATCAAATTAGTTATACTAATTCCGGAAGAATGTTGTGGTCACAGTACAAATCCACGAACGCAAAGACTTTTACGTGCTTGAAATAAAGTTCATTTTTCTTTATTTTTATTGAATGACAGAATTAGTAATAATACGAATAAAACTGCACTCTTAAAAGTCCTATTGCCTTAATTTACGGTCCGTTTCAGTTTGTTTTGACTGTTCAGATTTAGTGTGACAGTAATTTACGTAGTTTTAATTATTTTTGGGATAAAAATTACCTATATTAAAAATGATAGGAATCGATTCAGTAAACAATTCTGAACAAACTACTTTCTCAAAGTGCGTTAATTATGTTACGTGTTGTATATTGCGTTCAAATTATCAACCAAGTAAGATCGGTTGTTTTTGCGTCCCCCTACAGCAAAAAATGAAAAAACTTCGGTATCTTACCCCAGCCAGTTTGGGAATTTTATCGCTAGTTCTAGAATCAGATGAATCGGTCCGATTCGAGAGGTTTTTGGATCGATTCAGTGAATCGATGCGGTGCTCCGAATCGATCTAAATAATTTTTAAACGATTATTTTGCTTCAAAGAATCGATTTTTTGATTAATCGATCGACATGCCTAGCGCTGTCTACAACTTATCAAAACAGACATTGGACGACGCCACGATAAAAGTTTTAGAAAAAGGTATTAATTTTGCAATAACACCGCGAAAAATACCGTATGAGGACATTATCTGTAGTGTTGAGGACTGTCTGTATAAAAATAACAAAGATTTAGAGGCCATACGTCAAGACATTTCGTCTATGTTAAGTCGAAGTTCAGCACTGACTTAGAAGTATATGGACTGGGCATACCTACAAAATTAGCGTGACTACCTACAAAAATCTAGCACAAAAAATGGCCGCCTTTTATAGGGTTGTAACTCTGCAATATACGCAGCTGATATCGATATTTTAACTAATATGTTTTTTTTTCTCATTTTACATAATTCGATTTGTTGCTTAATTTACTTGATTTTGTAGGTATTTACATATACAGGGCTGAATTTTCAATCGTCAAATAAATTATCTGGCGAATAAATGTGACCGACAGATTTATTGCTTTTGTGTAGATAGAAATTAAATCCTTCTTTTGTGTTTATTGTATTACTGGGATGGTGATCCCAGATCTCATATTATTAATGTAAAATAATAATGATTAGTTGAGTAAAAATGAAATAAACTGTTTTAAAAATCAATACATATTTATTATTAATTTATCTGCACATAATTCATCACAAATATTATATACTATATTATTATTATTATTATTTATAACACGTGACGAGATTTAATTATGCTTCACAAAATTATTTTAATTTAAAAATCAATTGCCGTACGGTAGTTTTGCAAAAACTCAGTAATGCCTCTCAATTAAGAGTAACAATCAAATCAAATTTAGGTAGTTATCTAGTAACATAATAAAATATAAATAGAAGATACACCGACTATAAGATAAGATGAAGGCACTGCACTACACAACAAAAAAACTTTTAGCATTCAACAGTTTGACAGCAGATCTACGACAAAACTCAGCACTTAACATGGCGACGCAGTCACGCATGGAAGAGCTAATGACGTCACACGGAAGTGTTGTCAAAATAAACAATTGACAAACTGTTGTTGTCTCCCTTTTCTAATGAAGCTACTGCTTTGTTAAAAAGAAACAAAAGTATTTTTGACAAGTGTGTGTCGATGTTATAGATATTTGTATAACTATTATTTCTATAGTAGAATACGGCGCCTCCATAGGTATTATTATCTCTATGAAGTTCAGCGCCGAAATTAAATCTTCCCAAAAATGAATTTGACGCGTTGAAAAACTTACGCAACAGACCAGAGCTTACGATTCTCCGCGCAGATAAAGGCAATTCTACGGTTATAATGGATACGTCAGATTACAATTTTAAAATACAACAACTTTTGTCGGATGAAAATACATATCGAAAGGTCAAAACAGACCCTACAACTAATACGCTTAAAACAACTAGCGATCTAATTAAGAAATACTCCGAGAATCTGGACGTTAATTCGATAATACCTTCATGTCCCAAACCACCGAAGTTGTATGGGTTACCAAAAATACACAAACCGAACGCTCCATTACGTCCAACAGTGAGTCAGATTGATTCGCCAACGTACAGATTGGCTCAATACTTAGCTAAAATATTATCACCACTCAGAGGACACACAAGAGCACACACTAAGGATTCATACCATTTTGTCAGTGAGATAAAAGATCTACGTCTTACTGACAATAAAACCATGGTCAGTTTTAATGTTCAGTCTCTATTTACATACCTACCCGTTGAAGACTGCATCTCAATTATAACTAGGAAACTAGAGGAAAATAACATGCCAGCAGAATATGCAGTATTACTCAGACATTGCCCTACATCTGGCTATCTATTGTGGATGGAAGAGTTTTACAAGCAAGTAGATGGTGTTGCGATGGGCTCACCTGTATCTCCCATTGTCGCCGATATATTCATGGAAGACTTTGAGGAGAAATCCCTCCTTACTGCACCTTTTACACCAAGGATCTACAAGCGGTATGTAGACGATACTTTCACAATTTTACCATCAGACAAAGTAACTGCATTTTTAGAACATCTTAGTTCCATAAACTCTAAAATTCAATTTACTATGGAGTTAGAGGCAAATAATTCCTTACCTTTCCTAGATCTGTTAGTCATTCGAAATCCTAACAACACCATTGGTCACACTGTGTATAGGAAAGACACACCGATATTTATATTCACTCGGTTACATAGACAAAATCAAATACAGTGTGTAAGTGTAAACACCGTTGTCAATGAAACCATAGGTGGTTGGCTTTAATATAAAAATATTTATCCGATTTTTTTAAAAAAAAAAAACGCTATTTTCTTTTATAAAATTAAAAAAGTTTCGGTCTAACACCGTCCGTAAATTCATGGATACACTGTGCGCTCGAGTGACGTAATCACTGTAAAGATCACCACCCGCCCTTGCTACCTACACAACATTTCAATATAAACACAATGGTACACATAACCTATGATGAAACTTTTCCTTCATACTTTCACACTTGCTTAGGACAGATAAAAATTCCTACCCTTTGTGTTGCGTGACGAGTCCAAATTAATGTAAGTTAGATTTAACAACAAAGAAAATTAAACATTAATAATAGTAAATAGTAAATCATTAGGTAGGATTTTTGGCATATTTACCGTATACCGTATCGCGGCCCTGGAACGCAAAGGGCATTTGAAGCATAAGCTGACCGTTCATTGACACAGTGGCCTTGACCGCGAATCGCTGCCGCTACCTACGATATATCCCTACTTGCCGCCTCTTCGCTCTGACAGCGCGCGACATGTTATAACATGTTATAACATGTTATAATATGTTATAACATGTGTAACATGTTCATGTTCGGTCAGCTTATGCTTCAAATGCCCTTTGCGTTCCAGGGCCGCGATACGGTATACGGTAAATATGCCAAAAATCCTACCTAATGATTTACTATTTACTATTATTAATGTTTAATTTTCTTTGTTGTTAAATCTAACTTACATTAATTTGGACTCGTCACGCAACACAAAGGGTAGGAATTTTTATCTGTCCTAAGCAAGTGTGAAAGTATGAAGGAAAAGTTTCATCATAGGTTATGTGTACCATTGTGTTTATATTGAAATGTTGTGTAGGTAGCAAGGGCGGGTGGTGATCTTTACAGTGATTACGTCACTCGAGCGCACAGTGTATCCATGAATTTACGGACGGTGTTGGACCGAAACTTTTTTAATTTTATAAAAGAAAATAGCGTTTTTTTTTTTTTTTAAAAATCGGATAAATATTTTTATATTAAAGCCAACCACCTATGGTTTCATTGACAACGGTGTTTACACTTACACACTGTATTTGATTTTGTCTATGTAACCGAGTGAATATAAATATCGGTGTGTCTTTCCTATACACAGTGTGACCAATGGTGTTGTTAGGATTTCGAATGACTAACAGATCTAGGAAAGGTAAGGAATTATTTGCCTCTAACTCCATAGTAAATTGAATTTTAGAGTTTATGGAACTAAGATGTTCTAAAAATGCAGTTACTTTGTCTGATGGTAAAATTGTGAAAGTATCGTCTACATACCGCTTGTAGATCCTTGGTGTAAAAGGTGCAGTAAGGAGGGATTTCTCCTCAAAGTCTTCCATGAATATATCGGCGACAATGGGAGATACAGGTGAGCCCATCGCAACACCATCTACTTGCTTGTAAAACTCTTCCATCCACAATAGATAGCCAGATGTAGGGCAATGTCTGAGTAATACTGCATATTCTGCTGGCATGTTATTTTCCTCTAGTTTCCTAGTTATAATTGAGATGCAGTCTTCAACGGGTAGGTATGTAAATAGAGACTGAACATTAAAACTGACCATGGTTTTATTGTCAGTAAGACGTAGATCTTTTATCTCACTGACAAAATGGTATGAATCCTTAGTGTGTGCTCTTGTGTGTCCTCTGAGTGGTGATAATATTTTAGCTAAGTATTGAGCCAATCTGTACGTTGGCGAATCAATCTGACTCACTGTTGGACGTAATGGAGCGTTCGGTTTGTGTATTTTTGGTAACCCATACAACTTCGGTGGTTTGGGACATGAAGGTATTATCGAATTAACGTCCAGATTCTCGGAGTATTTCTTAATTAGATCGCTAGTTGTTTTAAGCGTATTAGTTGTAGGGTCTGTTTTGACCTTTCGATATGTATTTTCATCCGACAAAAGTTGTTGTATTTTAAAATTGTAATCTGACGTATCCATTATAACCGTAGAATTGCCTTTATCTGCGCGGAGAATCGTAAGCTCTGGTCTGTTGCGTAAGTTTTTCAACGCGTCAAATTCATTTTTGGGAAGATTTAATTTCGGCGCTGAACTTCATAGAGATAATAATACCTATGGAGGCGCCGTATTCTACTATAGAAATAATAGTTATACAATTATCTATAACATCGACACACACTTGTCAAAAATACTTTTGTTTCTTTTTAACAAAGCAGTAGCTTCATTAGAAAAGGGAGACAACAACAGTTTGTCAATTGCTTATTTTGACAACACTTCCGTGTGACGTCATTAGCTCTTCCATGCGTGACTGCGTCGCCATGTTAAGTGCTGAGTTTTGTCGTAGATCTGCTGTCAAACTGTTGAATGCTAAAAGTTTTTTTGTTGTGTAGTGCAGTGCCTTCATCTTATCTTATAGTCGGTGTATCTTCTATTTATATTTTATTATGTTACTAGATAACTACCTAAATTTGATTTGATTGTTACTCTTAATTGAGAGGCATTACTGAGTTTTTGCAAAACTACCGTACGGCAATTGATTTTTAAATTAAAATAATTTTGTGAAGCATAATTAAATCTCGTCACGTGTTATAAATAATAATAATAATAATATAGTATATAATATTTGTGATGAATTATGTGCAGATAAATTAATAATAAATATGTATTGATTTTTAAAACAGTTTATTTCATTTTTACTCAACTAATCATTATTATTTTACATTAATAATATGAGATCTGGGATCACCATCCCAGTAATACAATAAACACAAAAGAAGGATTTAATTTCTATCTACACAAAAGCAATAAATCTGTGGGTCACATTTATTCGCCAGATAATTTATTTGACGATTGAAAATTCAGCCCTGTATATGTAAATACCTACAAAATCAAGTAAATTAAGCAACAAATCGAATTATGTAAAATGAGAAAAAAAAAACATATTAGTTAAAATATCGATATCAGCTGCGTATATTGCAGAGTTACAACCCTATAAAAGGCGGCCATTTTTTGTGCTAGATTTTTGTAGGTAGTCACGCTAATTTTGTAGGTATGCCCAGTCCATATACTTCTAAGTTAGTGCTGAACTTCGACTTAACATAGACGAAATGTCTTGACGTATGGCCTCTAAATCTTTGTTATTTTTATACAGACAGTCCTCAACACTACAGATAATGTCCTCATACGGTATTTTTCGCGGTGTTATTGCAAAATTAATACCTTTTTCTAAAACTTTTATCGTGGCGTCGTCCAATGTCTGTTTTGATAAGTTGTAGACAGCGCTAGGCATGTCGATCGATTAATCAAAAAATCGATTCTTTGAAGCAAAATAATCGTTTAAAAATTATTTAGATCGATTCGGAGCACCGCATCGATTCACTGAATCGATCCAAAAACCTCTCGAATCGGACCGATTCATCTGATTCTAGAACTAGCGATAAAATTCCCAAACTGGCTGGGGTAAGATACCGAAGTTTTTTCATTTTTTGCTGTAGGGGGACGCAAAAACAACCGATCTTACTTGGTTGATAATTTGAACGCAATATACAACACGTAACATAATTAACGCACTTTGAGAAAGTAGTTTGTTCAGAATTGTTTACTGAATCGATTCCTATCATTTTTAATATAGGTAATTTTTATCCCAAAAATAATTAAAACTACGTAAATTACTGTCACACTAAATCTGAACAGTCAAAACAAACTGAAACGGACCGTAAATTAAGGCAATAGGACTTTTAAGAGTGCAGTTTTATTCGTATTATTACTAATTCTGTCATTCAATAAAAATAAAGAAAAATGAACTTTATTTCAAGCACGTAAAAGTCTTTGCGTTCGTGGATTTGTACTGTGACCACAACATTCTTCCGGAATTAGTATAACTAATTTGATAAATAATCAGTGCATAAAAATGTTTAACTAAAAATTCAGTGCATGTATTATGGTTATAACATAATATACTAATTGGGGTGTCTGAAGGTGTGCGTTAATTACGTTACATATTGTACATTTGAATAAAATAAATATTTATGAACGCATCCAACACTATCGAAAAATTGTCATTTCATTTTCATTTCTAATTCTATACTTACCTTTGGAATGTTGGTCTAACTTAATCTGTGCTGTGAACGAAACTACATATACATACTACAATTTATAGCTGTGAACCTGTTTGAACTGTGAACTTGCGAATTTATTATCAAAAACATATAAACTGTGAGCTGTAAGACAGATGGAGTACTTTCTGTATATCTAGATGCTGTAAATAAATATTATATGTTGAAGTTTATAGAGGTTTATAGTAAGGAAATAACCAGTATTGTGTTCGTGTAGCATTCATTTCAATTTGATAAATAGTGAGTTAATAGATTGAAACAGATTGATCGAGAAATGTACGTTGCAGTTTGCCCTTTTGTTAAAGTATTGTTGTTGTTTTTAGCCTAAAATGTCAAATAAAAGTGATACATGGAATCACTTTGTAAAAAAAGTGATCGAGTGGTGAACCACCCTTAAAACAAGCATTTCAAGCTTACCTGGAGAGGTTAAAAAGAATATTAGTAATTTTAATTAATAAGATTACTAATATTTTAATTTCAAAAAATATTAAAGTTCAGTTAAAGAAAAAATCGCAAATTCCTGAAATTTCATGTTTGAAAGTGTCGCGATTAATCGAAAATCGATCTTTTAATCCTCGATTTAATACCGATAATCGATTCTAGTATCTTCGATTCAAATCGATTCAGAGATCGATTTTTTTTAATTAAATTGAATCGACATGCCTAGACAGCGCGTTGCTTATGATTCGTGTCTGTGGTCAACGATTTCGTATGTTGGACATTTGATTTAGTTGTTAATTTATGGTATTTATCAATATGTTTATTTTTGCATTCATTGTATTTAGTTGTTTCGCGTTTACCTAAAGTTTCCACGCAATTTTTATAATCACATGCCGATAAAACTGTCTTTAATTCACTGGACGAATTGTCTATGGTTTTGTTTACGAAATATAGATCGGTACGTTTTTGCTGAATCACCGTTATTAACAACTTTTTTTTCGAATTTCTTTTTTAGTGGATATATTGACACACGTAGGAATGAGATTATGATCTCTGCATCTCTTCAAGAAATTTAAAGCTGTTATGTATCTTGCGCGCTTGGTCTTTAGATCTTCTAATCGGCGTATTTTATTTGCTATTCCAGTCCGTACTGGTTTACATAATGATTTCTTATATTTACGCGAACACCACACATTTTACTTTTATTTACTATTATTTTTAATTCCCGACGTTTCTGGCGCTTTCCAGCACCCATGGTCATGGGGGACTGAGATGACTGACGTCCCGATGTCATTGTTAAACCCGGAGTACCTTTAGCTTTTTTAATTATTGTTTATGGTCCGATCTATGCAAAATGAACTATGTCCTGAGATCTTGCAGTGGTATGCTTGGGTTTAGTTTTAAATTTATTGATTATAGGATCCCAAGCAGGTGGTAGTACCCAGCCTCATTCTCTATTGAAATTAGGATGTTTTTTAATTTCAATAGCCTCACGTATCATCCTTGGTAGGAATCGGTGTTCTTTCGCGAGAATTTGTGGTCTATCAAATCTGATGTAATGGTTGGGGCCGTCTAGGATATGATCGCAAACTGCAGACTTCCCGGAACGTTGATGCTTCACATCAACTATATGTTCTTTCACGCGGGTTCTAATTGATCTTTTTATTTGTCCTATATAAGAGAGACCACATTCACAATCAAGCTTGTACACTCCGGCATCTTGTAGAGGAATATGACACTTCACGGATGGTAGGAACTGACTAATCTTCTTCGGCGGCTTGTAGAATGTTCTAATAGAAGCTCGCTTCAAGATGTAGCAAATTTTGTCTGTGACACCTCTGACATATTATGGTAGTACAGCAGGCACACGCTCGACTGTGGCCAGCTTCACTCGGTCACTGTGACGTAGGCGCAGTACGCGAAGCTTGATGTCGTGCAGAACTTGCTTGACATGCTGAAGCTCGACGGCACGGACAGGTGTTTGCTGTCACAGATCCCTCGTGCTCTCTGTAACAAAAATTTGCCCACGGTAGCTAACTGTGAAGGTTGGTGGTGAGATTCACCGTTTAAATATTGGTTTGTATGGTTCTGTTTCCTATACACAGTGTGACCAATGGGGTTGTTAGGATTTCGAATGACTAACACATCTAGGAAAGGTAAGGAATTATTTGCCTTTAACTCCATAGTAAATTGAATTTTAGAGTTTATGGAATTAAGATGTTCTAAAATTGCAGTTACTTTGTCTCTGTCTGTCTGCACCCTCTGACCATTATCTTATAGTTGGCGATTTTAACGTACCTTGTTTAAAATGGAGCTCCTCAGGATGGTCTCCTCAGCTGCTAGTGTTTTCGCCGAGGATTTATGTTTTTTTTGGCATGAATCAATATAATTTGCTTCCCAACCGTTGTAACAATGTACTGGATCTATGTTTCTCAAACTTACGCTTGGAAATCAACCATTCTGACCCTGTGTCTAAAGTCGACACCTTACACCTACCTTTTACCATTGATATACAAGACATTTTTGTAAAACCATTTAAAGAACGTTTTCATTCAAAATACAATTTCCGAAAACGTAATTATGTTAACATAAATAACTTTTTAAAAAGAGTAGACTGGGATCAATTATTATTAAACACAAATACAGTCGACCAAGCCGTTGAGATATTTTATGAAAAACTCCACGAATGTTTTACTTTATTTGTACCACTATCTTCCGAAATTAGTAATCGTTACTCGTGTTGGTACAGCCGCGCACTTATTAAAATAATTCGTGAAAAATTTAAGGCACACAAAAAATGGAAAAAATTTAACAACCCTCGTGATTATGAGGAGTTTAAGCTTCTCAGGGATAGACTATATAGAACAAAAAAAAAAGGTTTTGATGATTTTATTCGTAATACGGAGAAAAATTTAAAGAATTCGCCTAAGTATTTCGGGAAATTTGATAAGTCTAAAAAGGGAAGATCTAATTATCCTCGTAATGTTACCCTAAATAACGTTATTTACACGGAGGGACAGGATATTTGCTCTGCCTTTAATGCCTTTTTTCAAAGTGTATTTACTGTTTCTCCTTTGACTGATTCTAGTTCACACTTTTGTAATACTGTCTTTTCGTCATGGAGTGATGATATCTCTCAAATTGACGTTTCTCAGGATTTTATACTAACATGTCTGATAAAATTGGACACCTATAAGAGAGCGGGTTACGATGGAGTACCTCCAGTTTTTCTGTCAGCCTGCGCCGAGAGCCTTAGTTACCCAATTACGGTGCTCTTTAAGCTTTCCCTCAGAGAATGTGTGTTTCCCACACTTTGGAAAAAGGCATATATAATACCGGTTCATAAAAAAGGTTCTAAAAAAATTGATAATTACCGTCCAATTTCTATTCTCAGTACAATTGCTAAAATATTTGAGAGACTTATTTTTAATAAAATTTATGCTACAATAATAAGACATCCCGATTACGCAACATGGTTTTCTGAAAAAGCGTTCTACTATTTCCAATCTTGCAAATTTCACTAATTACGTTCTTCATGAAATGGAAGGTGGAGGTCAAGTTGACGTAAGCTACACCAACTTTGAAAAAGCCTTCGACCGTGTGGATCACATCATACTTCTTCAGAAGCTGCAGTGTCTCGGCATTAATTGGGGCTTACTGAGATGGATTAGATCTTATTTGACTAACCGCTCTCAAGCTGTGGTTCTAGGCGGTTATGGGTCAGATTTCGTAACGGTTCCCTCTGGTGTTCCTCAAGGCTCCCACCTTTGGTCCTCTCTTTTACAACGCCTATATTTACGATATATGTCAATATATAAAAAATTCTCAACATTTACTTTATGCTGGTGATAAAAAAATATATCTGCGTGTACGCACTATCAAGGACTGTCTTTTTTTCTTTCAAATCTATTCAAAATGACTTAAATATATTATACCATTACTATACATACATAAACACTCACGCCTGTCACCCAGAGGGGTAGGCAGAGACTACAGACTTCCATTTGGCACGATCCTGATACACCTCTCTCGCCTCCTTCACATCCATACACCTACGCATGCATGCTCGTCGGTTAAGGGTACTCCTAATTTGGCCCGTTTTCAATAAATCGCCAATTTGGTCGATAAACTTTCGCCTAGGACGTCCCTTTCCGACTCTGCCATTCACTTCTGCAACATAAATTTTCTTTGTCACTCTTTCCTCATCCATTCTTTCCACATGACTAAACCACCGAAGCATTCCTTTCTTAATCCTGGTCACAACATCATCTTGCAAACCACACTCTTCTCTTATCACACAATATTTCACCCTGTCATTCAGATTCAGCCCTAACATACTCCTTAACGACCGCATTTCTACTGCATTTATTCTACTCTCGTGCTTCTTCTGCCATACCCAACTTTCACTACCATACGTTAAAGTAGGGACCAACACAGCGTTGTGAATTGCCGTACGTGCCTTTTTTGACACATTTTGACTCTTCACAATAGAGTGCAGGGCCCCATTTACTCTGTTTCCTGCGTTCACTCGTCGTTCTATATCCTTATCATATCTCCCATCCCTGCTAAATACGCAACCCAAATATACAAACTCATCTACTTGCTCGATCAACTCCCCTTCTATTCTTATTTCACATATCGTTTTACTTTCATCTCTTTCAAAAACCATAATTTTCGTCTTACTTGCGTTCACTTTCGTACCCCTTTCTTTTAATGATCTGTTCATTAATGTAACCATCATTTGCAACTCAGCCGCCGACGACGCAAGAATAACTTGATCATCGGCGTACAAAAGGCATTTGATGGTTAACTCACCCATTCTTAATCCGCATTCTTCAACTTTCAAATTTTGCAAACAACTGTCCATAAATAAGTTGAACTACCACGGGGAAGCCACACAGCCCTGTCTGACACCTTTATGGATGCCAAACCAGTCCGAGTAGACCCCGTTGATCCTAACACAAGCACTAGAGTCCCTATAAAGAGATTCCAATGCCTGTATCAAGCCAGCGCTCAACCCAAATGAGTTCAGTGTTTGCCATAGCACATTCCTATCCACTCTGTCATAGGCCTTCTCCATGTCCATGAACGCACAAAAAACCTTTTGGTTTTTCGCCAAAAACTTCTCCGCGATCATGCGCATGGAGAAGACTTGATCTGTACATCCCATTCTCTTTCTAAATCCCGCTTGCACATCCCAAATTTTTCCATCGGTTTCTTTCATGACCCTTTCAATTAGTACCTTGGCATACAGTTTTCCCACGATGCTAAGAAGGCTGATACCGCGGTAGTTTTTACAGTCCTGCTGCGACCCTTTTCCCTTATATACTGGGACTATCACGGCTTTGCACCAGTCTCCCGGTACCCGCTTCAGTTCTCAGCATAAGTTAAACAAGGTGTGCAGCAGGCCTGCCACCACTTCCTCTCCAGCCTTTAGCATTTCGAGTGAAACTCTATCATATCCGGCAGCCTTACCTGCTTTCATGCTTTTCATTGCTTTCATTATTTCATCTATACTTATCTCGCTACCTCCTTCCTCTTCTTTCGGAGTTCCTATTTCATTCAGTTCATACGTTGTCTCCTCACTCATAAACTTGCTTTCAAAATATTCCTTCCAACCTCCTCCTCTTTAAACTCAAAACTTCAGAATATAGCCATTCTCATCTCTTATAGCATTAATTATAGGCTGTTTTGAACATCCCCTGGCAGTTCTTACGAGTTTCCAGAACATTTTAATATTTGCCTGGAAGTTATCCGATATTCTTCTATCATTCTTATCCGTTCTTTCTTGCTTTTTCCTTTCAACTACTTCTTTTACTCTTTTATTTAGATGTCTAAAGACTGCCTTTTTTCTTTCAAAATCATCATTCGTACCGCTAGAATTACCAGTCTTAGTTGCTAGTAAATCTAGCCATGCTCTCTTCTTTGCTTCAACTTCCGTACGTATCTCATCATCCCACCATAACGTATTATTTTTCCTTTCATTCTTTCTTTTACTAACGCCATATACTTCGGTAGCTGCATCTACTAAACCTTTCTTAACATTTTGCCATACATTCTCCAAGTCTAACTCATTCATACATAATTCATCCAAACCACTTACGTTTTCTTTCAGTCTACATTTAAACTTGTTTTTCTCACCTTCATCTTGTAATATTTCTGTTCTAATACGCTGTAACGCAGTGGTAGACACAGATGACCGATGGCGCCACCGCCTGAATAGACCATTAATTCGGCATATTAAAACCAAAAAATGATCCGTTCCTACGTTTGACCCCCGGTAAACCCTTGTATCTACCACTGCGCCCCTCAATCTTTCATCCACAATTATGAAATCTATCATGCTTCTATCATCACCTCTTTCCCAAGTGTACATGTGAATCCTCTTGTGGCGAAAGAAAGTGTTCGTTACAAAAAGATTCTTTTCCATACATACAGTGAGGAGGCTTTCACCATTCTCATTTATACTTTCATCACCAAACGTTCCCAATAACCTTTCATAACCAAGCCTCCTCACCCCAACTCTTCCATTAAAATCTCCTAGCATAACAACATTTTCATTTCCCTTACATTTCATTAATACCATCCTTACCATTTCCCAAAACTGCTCTCGGATATGAGTGGGCTTAGACATGTCTGGGGCGTAGACCCCTAGCACAAACAACTTCTTTAAGCCCACTTTCAATCGTATCCATAGCAGTCTTGGGCTTACACATTCATACTCTTTCACACATTGCACCATTCTTTCTGATAGGATGATACCTACTCCCTGGCATGTCCGCTCGAGCTCGTCTACACCAGACCAGTATGCGGTATACATGCCATGTGTAGTGACATCCTTCCCCTTCCGTTTCGTCTCATTTACACATAACAAATCTATTCCTCTATCATACATCACCTCGCATACTTCATCCATTTTATCATTCATTGCTCCACATACATTCAACGTAGCCAGACGGGCCTCTGCAATCCACTTTTCGCCCCTCCGGGAGACATTACGACCATTACTATGTCGCTAATAAAATCACGGTAAATGTTGGTAAGTGTCAGTGTATTTCATTTACGCGGAAAAATAATCCCATAGTTTTTTCATACAATGTCAATGGTGTTATAATCGAGAGGCGCACGGTGGTGCGCGATCTTGGCGTATATTTTGACTCCCGTATGTAAGTGAATGAGCATATTGATGCTATCTGCAGTAAAGCGTTTCGTAATTTGGGATTTGTAGCTAGAACTTGTCTTCCTTTCTCTAATTTTCAAAGCCTAAAAGTAGTATATTTCGCATATGTAAGATCTATATTAGAGTACGCCTCTCAGATATGGTCACCATTTTATGCTAAATATGTTCATAAAATCGAAAGGATTCAAAATAAGTTCTTTTCCCATTTAAATTTTAAATTTAGACGTTCCGGCTCTTCATATCGAGACGATTGCAGATTTTACGGTCTGTTAATGCTTGAAGAAAGGCGTATTCTGCTGGATATGGGGCTTTTATTCGATATATTACACGGAGGAATAGACTGCCCTGACTTATTGACTTTCATTAAATTTAATGTCCCATTGAAACGTACCAGACATACCAGAAACTCTTTGTTTTACATTCCCTTTCACCCGACCAATTATGGGAAAAACAATGTTCTAACACGTTTAGTAGCAACTTACGACAAAAAATTTAGCACAATTGATCCTTTTAATAATACTAAAAGAGGATTTAAAAATAAAATTAACAAGTTTTTATTCTATCCAGCTGAAGGTAATTAGTAAATTGTAATTAAAATAGTATTCCAATTAATATTCGTGCCCTCGTTTAATACTGTTATTATGTATATATATATGTAATATGTATATGTATGTATGTAGGTATATATATATATGTGTGTATGTATGTATATATTAGTGTCTCTTTTTAATTTGACAATAACACCAAAATATATTTGCATTTATACATTCACATGTGCGTGTTTGTAAGTGTAATTATGAATGTCTTTTGTACGTATATACATCTGTATTTGTATATTTATGTACGTCACGAAGGTAATATTAATACTTCAATTAATTTGTTAATGTTTAGTAATATAGTTCTTACCGATTTTATTTTGTATTGTATTAGATTTACAGTGTTATGTTTGGTTATCTACTTTGGGGATAACTATAATTGGCTTTTTCATGCTTAATAATTTAAGTAATATTGTTTAAGTATTAATAAGCTGTTGTTATCCTGAATAAATAAATAAAATAAACGCGATAAAATCCGTAAAAGTAGTTTTTATCAATGTGTGGTGTTCGCGTAAATATAAGAAATCATAATTTTTTTTCTTTACTTGGCTACTTCAAAATGAGGGTAATGTTTTTTGAGTATGCACGTATGGATGTCTTTTTCTTTGACACGCTCTGTAAGCTAAATTGCTGGATGAATTTTTTATTATATATTGCGTCGTTAGATTTGCCATAGTTGTGGAAGTGACATAAGATTTGAATTTTTTTCTTTTAGTAGACAGTACAGAGTAGAGTACAGAGAGTAGACAGTAAACTAGATTTTATTATTTATCATTGTTTTAAACATTGGACTTGTTTATGCAACTTGCTTAATAAATTATTCCATCTTGTTGTTTGATGACTTTTTTTACATAGAAATATTTTTTCAAATAATAAAATTACTCAAATAATAAAATTACAATATCTTGCGGGTAGGAGTGTGCTCACTATACGTAAAAATAACAAGCTGCGTAATTTAATTAAAAATATATATATTTATCAAGTGTTTGGTGTGACTGATGTGCTAAATTAGCCTTTAACCTACCAGCTTATTTCCATACAACTATTTACAAACCTGCAATTGAATTTTGCCACTAAATTATTCTCATAGTGTGTTTATAACCTGTCACTAAAATGGAGTCACTACAGAAGTCCCTTGAAGACATGTCAACCTTATTCAACACTCGAATGGATGAATTTCATAAAAGTATACAAGCAAATAGCTCTTTACCAACAACAGGTAATACATCCTCACTCTTGACAGATTTTGAAGTTTTTCGATCTTTTGTGCTCACATCTTTAAAAACTCTGAATGAGCAAATGCAGCTGTTATTCAAATTATATGACCAATCAGAAATGAGATCTAGACGTAAGATGATCCTTTTACATGGTATCAGAGAGGAGAAGAAAGAAGACCTTCCTTCTACAATATGTAAATTGTTCGCAGACAAATTAAAATTGACATATATACACACTGATGTAATTACCAGATGTCATCGCCTAGGTGTTTCTAAAGATGGTAAACCGCGCCCCATTCTGGTCAAGTTCAATAATATTGAAAATAAAAATCTAATATGGTATTCTAAAACTGCATTCAAAAACACTAGTGTAACTGCATCGGAATTTCTGACCAAGAGTCGACATGACCTTTTCTTAGCTGCTCGTAATCAGTTTGGCATTAATAAATGTTGGACAAAAGATGGTCATATAATCATAATTGGTTCCAATGGTCGGCGATATACCGCCACCTCATTAGCTGATCTGAAATCTATTCCTTGTTCTACTGGTGATTTGGAAGGGTTGTCACTATCAGGGAAGAGTGTTAGCGAAGATAGTGCTAAAGGAAACAAGGTTATTTCTACAGCTAGGTCTAAGAGAGTTATCAAGGCAAAGTAACTTTGTATTAAACTTCTTCAAACGCTGTATGTAATGCATTTTATTGAACAGCCATTTAATAAAACGGGTAAGGTTTACAATTCGGTCGCCCGAATTTGGGGGTGGGGGGTGGCGTGGGGGGAGGGGGAGGAGTTGTAGAGTCACCCCCTACTTTCACTTTCTGCCGGACGTGCTTAGTTTTTTTTTATTAATTTTTAAAAATCTCATTTTGAGGTTATGTTTCGTAATTTTTATGACAATTTTAACCTGATTTATGGGTAGAGAGAGTTGGAGGATGGAAGCCCCACGCCACTTAACGTGGTACAGTCGAGGGAAGTCCGGTCGACGGAGCCCCGCTTAGCGGGGCTCCTACTTCTGAATGGTTTACAAAAAAATAACCACGAAGAGAATGACGGGGTCTATTCGCTCGCTTCGCTCGCTCACACGACCCCTACTTCCCCCCCCCCTCCCCCCTCTTCTAACCTAACCTGTCCGAGTTGGGGTGCTCCACGTCCCAGGCTCGCTTCGCTCGCTATTGCACTCGATATAACACCAAATTATTAACTACTTTAATTTATAAACAATAATAAATAATTTATAATTTATAAGCAGTATTCCGCCGCCACAAATATTTCACTATTCACCAAAATTCTGAAACTCGTTGCTTCCGAGTTTCAGAATTTGGACCATGAGGAAAAGCGGTCAACAAAATGGCCGGCATAGCGATTTAATTTTACATATTTTTAAATCGATTCAAATCGAAATTAGATGAATCGATTCACAAAAAATCGAAATCTTAAAGATCGATTTCACAAAAATCGTTTTTTTTATTTGCGTTAAAAGTTTATATTTACGATATCAAAAGATAAAATAAAGTACAGATAACATTGAATAATTAAATTAAAAACCGTCATTCTTTACGAGTTGGGGTACATTCAACCAATTGTAAATAATTTTGAAAATCTTAATAAAACAGAAAAAGATTCGATCTCGATTCTCTAGGGTGAAATATCGATTCACTAGATCGATTCAGTACTGTATATCGATATGACATTGACAGATGAAACGTCAAAAACGTAATTAAATTAGTCATTTACCAATATTTTAAAAAAATAATTAAAAATACTTCGACGCTGCTCCGGCAGAAAAAATCGAGTGGGGGTGCTTCAGGTAAACCCCCTTGACTCCCCCACAGTGACAGAATCTTCAAATTCAGGCGACCGAATTGTAAACCCAACCCAATAAAACCGAAGTATAATAAAAACTAAGTACTTTATTATACTTCGCTTATTTTTATTCTATTTGTTACTAAACTTAGTTACTTTAGTTTGCTATCCAAAGTGATTATTTCTCTTTTTGTACTGCAAAACAACAAAATTTTAACATTTTTATTATATTTTGAGTAGGACAAACAACACATAATATGAAATGAAATTGTATTATTTCCTTAGTTTTAGTTTTATAAAAATATGTTTATGTGCTTGTATTACAGATTGTATATTTTAGTAAATACAAATTGATGTAAATAACTCGCAGAATACTGAATATATCTGTGAATATAATAGGAACTATGCATGATTGCGCTACAAGACAATTTCCAACAAAACATATACCTAAAATGAAATACAAAAAACTGATTCATTAAAATACACAATAGGTATTATCTTTTTAGCATGAATATGAAATTTAGTATAAAACTAGGCCTTCTATTCAATATTTATTTAAGAAGGCATAGGTAACGGTTATGTTAACAAACCGTTCCCTTACCCCAGATTGCTTTAAAGGGCCGACATTTGCCATAGTTTCCACTCAAGTATTCTATTCATTAATATAGGTACTTCAAGTTATGTTATTACTTCAGCATACATGTAAATGCTCGTATAAGGGAGCGTTGATAAATAGAGCGGGTTTGCTGGCGGGATGTTAACTGGAGAGCATACAGTAGCAGTTAGATGAGCAATAAATAACACTTCTTGAGAATTTCTTCTTGTTTTATTTCTTGATTCCTTATTATTACATTGCCGGATTTGGAATAATTTACCACGAAAAACGCCCCTTTTTTATAAGCGGCTGTAACCAATCATATTTAAGAAAAAATCGCATACGGCATTAGTGAATCTATTGACCAATCAGAGCGCTGAGTAACCTTTTCTAAGAGAGATTCACAATTTTCTTAATAAACGTGGTAAAACATTCCTTACAATATTTATATTTATTCCTAACGATAGATACAACTTATTTCTATTATTCTAAACATAAATCATTCAATAAACCCTTATTTTACATTTATAAAAAATAAAAATAGTTTCGCGGTCGCCTCACGGTTTAGCTCCGGAGTAGGACTATATTTTTTGCCGAACGTACAAGTGGCGCCGCCAAGAGGTAGGAATGTACAACACTTTTTCAGGAATTATGCTTAAGAATCTATACAATATTTTTTCATGAAATTTAAATCTTTCTCATAATGAAATAACATTATACAGCGATTAATTGACATATTAATGTTTCTTTTGAAGTACTTTAAAGGAAAAAGAATTATATTAATCACTTATATGTTAAATAGCTCTTAAAGTTATGATAAAAGAAATCTTACTAGAAAATAAGCTTATACTTGCGTCTAATGTTCTAATCAGACCTAAATAATATTAAATAGATTCATATAAGTCACTTTAAGATAAAAATAGAAGTGTTTAATTTACTTTCCTGTTTTTTCAGCACTAATCAGTCTTTACACTTAGCTTTATTTTATGAATAGGAAACAGTTAAGATTAATACCATCACCTAATTTTAAATCACTGATAAGAAATAATTATGATTAAATGCTAACACTTAGTTTTTAATTCACTGATAATAAATAATTAATATTAAATGTTCGAATTCACTTTGTCGTCGCTAACATTCTCCCCCACGGTGCGTAGCACTGCATCCTCTGGAGGCGACGACTCCGCTGGCACCAGCACGATGACACGTCGAGTTGGACGGCGAAGTATTCCGCCTGATGTCCGCACGTCCAGCGCCCTGGTTCTTCCGTCTGGTCCGGGATAGGTTTTGACGATTTCACCGCGAGGCCATGAGTTTCGCGGTAATGTGGCGTCCACTATTAGCACGATGTCTCCTTCCCTTGGGTCTCTGGTTTCTTTCCCCTCGAGTTTCCTTGGCATCAGGAGAGGTAAGTATTCTTTAATCCACCTTTTCCAGAAGTGGTCTGCGAGTCTCTGGGTGGTTCTCCAGCTTGCCTTTCCGATGAGCTCCGTGTCGCTGAACTCTCCCGGCGCCATAGCTCCGCATGATCTTCCCAGCAGAAAATGGTTCGGTGTTAGGCTCCCCTCGTCTCCTGGGTCCATGCTGATCGGGGTGAGAGGTCTCGAGTTGATGATGTGTTCAACCTCAGTCATTAGCGTATGGAGTACTTCCTCGGGCGGGCTCTTCTCGTTGAGGACTACTGCTAGCGCCGTCTTGACTGTTCGTACGAGCCGCTCCCAGGCGCCTCCCATGTTCGGAGCTCCCGGGGGGATGAACTTCCACTGGATGCCCTTTTCCTGTGCGGCCTCCTCTAATTCCCTTTTTGCTCCGACGAAATTAGTTCCGTTATCGCTATATACGGTTTTCGGAGTTCCTCTTCTGGCTGCCATTCGACGGAGTGCCATGATCATTGAGCTGGCGCTGAGAGAAGGTACCAGTTCTAAATGTACTGCTCTAGTCGTGAGGCAGGTAAATAAGGCTCCCCAGTGCTTCTCGTTTCTTCTTCCGATGGTGACTTGCATCGGCCCGAAGTAGTCTACGGCTGTGCAGGAGAACGGAAATTGATGATGCTGCAATCTTTCACTCGGCAGATCTCCCGTTGGTGGTATCTCTGGTGAACTCTTCTTTGTCTTGCACCATTGACAGCTGTGTGCGACCGCTTTTAGAGTTGCTCTTAAACCCAAGATCCAGAACCTTTGACGAATTTCGTTCATTACTGTAGCGATGTTTCCGTGAAGGAATTTCCTGTGATAGTGTTGTATTATTAGACGAGTTATTTTTTGTTTTCCGTCTAAAATGATAGGATTCATTATTTTTCCGTTTCGGTCGTGAAATTTCATTGTTCTGCTCCTTAATTTAATTATTCCGTCGTCTCCAATGTAAACGTCGATTTTCTTAAGTCGACTCGAATTTTCTAATGGCTTTTCTGACTTCAGTTTTCTTATGTCTGATGCAAAACTATCGCTCTGGCTTATTTTTATTAATATCTCTTCGGCCTTTTTTAGGTGTTCTGCTTCTATGGGTGAGTATAGGCGCTTATTTTTACTTCCGCTGGTCGACGGGATTGAGATTTGTGCTTCTTTCTTCTGGATTTTTTGTGGTTTCCAAGACTCATCCTTCTGGCGTGCGGCGGTGGTGGTCGCTTTACGGCTCTTCTTTAGTAGGTGTGTAAAGGCGATCACTCTGGCTGTAGTGCGCAGCAGTCGCTCCCAGCTCGAGAACCTTTCTAGGTTTAATAGGGTGTCTTCTGCTGCCATCGTTGCCAATACCTTTTGCTTGCTTTTTTCTTCTGGCATAACAATTTCTGGCTTGAAGTCGTGAAATGGCCATTCTTCTTCCGGTCGACGGAGAAATGACGGGCCTTTGAACCATCTGGCGTTGTGGTCGAATTCGGTTGGGGTTCCCCTCGTGGCGTCGTCCGCTGGATTTTCCTTGGTTGGCACCCATCTCCAGTCTTCTGGCTTGGACCTTTCTTCGATCTCGGCGAGTCGGTTGGCCACAAATGTTTTGAACTTCCTTGGTTCTGACTTTATCCATTGCAGCACTGTGCTGGAGTCGGTCCAGTAAACCTTTCTCGTTATGTCGAGCTCTGATTCCTCTTCGATTGTGGCGGCTAGTCTGCTTCCGAGTAAAGCCGCTTGTAGCTCCAGCCTCGGAATTGACACAGGTTTCGTTGGCGTTACCCTTGCTTTGCCGGCGATCATGGAGACATGGACCTTTCCTCCGGGCTCGACTATTCTCCAGTAGACTACTGCTGCATAGGCTTCTTCACTCGCATCGGAGAATGTGTGTAGCTGTCCTTTTCTGCCTTTGGGTGAGACGCACCTCGGGATCTTCAGCCTCGTTAATGTTGACACTTCTTCCAGGTATTTCATCCAGACTTCCTTTTGATGTTCGTTGATTGGTTCATCCCAGTCTATTTTTTTTCACCCGATGTCTTGGATTAGTTTCTTTCCTTGTATTAGAACTGGTGTAGCAAAACCCATTGGATCGAAGGTGGACATTACTGCGCTTGTGACTTCTCTTTTTGTTGGAGTCCTTCTGCCGTCTTGCAGGTCCTCCGACGTGTTGCGTAGCCCGACGTTGAAGGCTAATGTATCTTCTTTCACCAGCCATCTTAGTCCCAGAGTCTTCTCTTCCTTGGTCAGTTGTAAAGAGTTTTCTTTGTTTGCGTCTTCTACCTCTGATATTACCCCCGAGTTGTTGCTGGCCCATCCCTTCAGATGAAAGTTTGCTCTTGCGTGAATGTCTTTCACTTCTTTGGATATTTTCTTTGCTTCGGTTGTAGATGCGAAGCTCTGCAGATAGTCGTCCATGTAGTGGTTTCTCTTAATTGCTTTCACTGCTTCAGGATGAGTGTTCTTAAATTCCTCTGCATTCTTGTTCATTACGTATATGGCTGTTGCAGGTGATGACGCTGCCCCGAAGATGATTGAAGACATTCTATACTCTTCAGGCTTGCCGGTTCTTCGGTTTCCGCGCCACAGGAACCTGAGACTGTCTCGGTCGTCTTCTCTGACTTTTACTCGAAGAAACATGTCTTGTATGTCTGCCATGACGGCTACTGGTCCCTCTCTGAAACGCAGCAGTACTCCGAATAATGATTGTAGCAAGTCCGGGCCCGAGAGCAAGGCGTCGTTGAGGCTCTTTCCTTCATATTTGGCAGCTGCGTCGAACACTATTCTTAGCTTCTTCTTGACTGGGTGTACAACAGCGAAGTGGGGTAGGTAGAATGTCCTTCCTTCGTTAGAGTTTTCTGGAGCCTTCTCTGCGTATCCTTTTTCGATTAGACTCAGAATCTGCTCCTCGTAGTGCTTTCTTGCTTCTTGATCACGATCCAATTTTTTCTCGATGCTAACCAGGCGTCGAACAGCTTGATTGTAGTTGTTGGGCAGGTGTTCATCTTCTTTTTTCCACAGGAGTCCCGTTTCATATTGACCGCTTGGCAGTTTCTTGGTTGTTTTCTCGAGGGTTTCTAGTGCTCTTCTGTCGCTGTCGTTAGATGGTGAACGATTTTGGATCCCTAGAGACTCTAATTGGAAGTGTTCTCGGACGAGGTCTTCTATGTCTTCCTTGCCAGTGGTCGCTCTGCCATAATGAGTGAAGTGTACTGTGGCAGTTGTTCCTGTTTCACATCCGTGTAACACCCACCCTAAGTTCGTGAGGGAAGCTACAGGATCTGATGGTTTGCCCTTCTTCAGCTTTCTTGTCACTATCAGTCCCCAATTGTCTTGGCCTATCAGTAGCTTGGGCCTCTCGGAGACGTAGAGGAGTTGATTTTCAATTGCCTTCAGGTGCTCACAGTTTCTCACGGTGTCCTTGTTTATGCATTGTTCAGACAGCTTCAGGTCGTCGATGGTTCTTGCTACGATAGTTCTCTTTTCTTTTCTATGAGCCCCTTTTATTTTGAACTCGATCTTCTGTGAACTATCTTTTCTTAACACCTTTCCGCCAACGGTTTCGATCGTGAGTTTTTCTTTCTTTCCTTCGACTCCGATTTTTTCAGCAATTGATGCGTCTAAGAGTGTGACCGTTGACCCTTCGTCTAGTAGTGCTAATACGCGAACTTGTCCTTTTGGGCCATAGAGGTTCACGGGGATCATCTTTAGGTAGGCCTTTTCTTCTCCTTTGGCGTTATGGATTGAGGCGACCTTTTCTTCTGAGATGCTATTGGTGTCTTTTGCTTCTTTTTCTATCGACGCCGGTGGTTTGTCAGAATGTAAGATGGTATGATGCCATCTTTTACACAGCTTGCAGACTGGTGCTTTACAGTTGATTCTTGAGTGTCTGAATCGAAGGCACTTGAAGCATATCTTTGCCTTCTTGGTCATATCCCATTTTTCATTCAGGTTGGCTTCTTTGAACCTTTTACATTCTAATGCGAAGTGTTCTTCCCCACAGAACGGACACGACTTCTTATATTTCTCTTTTGACGCTTCTTGAACCAAATGAACGGGTTTTCTTACTCCTCTTCTTTGTTCTGAGGGCGCTTCGGGCGGGGCGAAGTCTCCGCACATGTCGGCTTCTGTTTCTAGGAACGCTTCGATAAGTAATAGCTCCTGAATTTCCTCGTCTCTTCTGCTTCTGTGGTAGGCGAACCAACGGAACTTCATTGACGTCGGCATCTTGTCTACTATAACTCTTAGCGTTTCAGGTGAACTGAGATACTGTGGTTTCTTCAGGGCTTTGATTGTTTCGACTGCGTTCTTTACTTTGCTTGCAAATATGCATATGTCGCTCGGGTTTTCGCCGACTCTTGGGAGGTTCTTCATTTTTTCTAGTTCTGCTAATGCTAGTGCTCCAGGTCTTCCGAATCTTGCTTCTAGTCCCTTGATCACCTCGCGTGGGTCTTCGGCGGTGAATAGCAGGCTTTGGACGGCTTCTCTAGCTTTTCCTTGGATCGCTATTCTGAGGCGTGCTAGGTTTTGATTGCTACTGAAAGAAGCAGCCGTATCCTCGTATGATCTTTTGAAGGCTAACCATTCTTCGCAGGCCCCGTTGAAGTGAGGTAGTTCTAGGTGCTTCGGTGAAACGGTGTCACGTGATTTTTCTGATAGCTTTAGTATGACTGAAGCTAGTTCTTGGATGTCACTTTTCTTTTCTTCTGCCTCTATTGGTTTGTGGTTCTTATTAGGCATGTCTCCGGTCTGGATGAACCAGCGTTCGACTTCTCGAGTTCGCTCGAACAGCTCTTCTCCGGCACCATCTTCATCTTCTGATTCCGCGGTGAGAAGTTCTAATTCCGCTTGAGCAACTTTTGACCGCGCTTCTGCCAATTCTAGTTCCCTTAATGCCATTGTCATCTTTGCTTGCGCTTCTGCTCTCTTCCTATGCGACGAGCGAACGGAAAGCGTGTCTGGATCGCGGGTCGTCTTCTTAGGGTGAGGCTGCTGCAGAGTCTTCATTGCGACACTTCTTTCTTGAATCTGCGGCGTTGGATGACTTCCTTCTTGGTGAGGAACTGACGCTTCGACGGTGCGTGTCGGGGGGGTGGTATGGGTTACGTCCCCTGGTGTTGATTCTTTTCCGGCAATGTTTTTGTTAAGAAGTACGGGTTGTCTGTGTACGCTGCTGGGCGATGCTCTTGTAAGCGTCGATCGATCTGAAGTTGACGTGTTGGTAGCCGTCGTGTTTGTAGAATCACTCGGCGTATTCATGCTCCAATCCGTCGTACTGGTACCCGTAGTGGCGTTGCTTTCACTCGTAGTCTTCGACTGCACTGATTTTGATCTTGTATTTGAAGGCATCTTCCTAGTTTTCCTTAAACCCGATCCGGCTTCTCGAAGGACCAATGTAAATGCTCGTATAAGGGAGCGTTGATAAATAGAGCGGGTTTGCTGGCGGGATGTTAACTGGAGAGCATACAGTAGCAGTTAGATGAGCAATAAATAACACTTCTTGAGAATTTCTTCTTGTTTTATTTCTTGATTCCTTATTATTACATTGCCGGATTTGGAATAATTTACCACGAAAAACGCCCCTTTTTTATAAGCGGCTGTAACCAATCATATTTAAGAAAAAATCGCATACGGCATTAGTGAATCTATTGACCAATCAGAGCGCTGAGTAACCTTTTCTAAGAGAGATTCACAATTTTCTTAATAAACGTGGTAAAACATTCCTTACAATATTTATATTTATTCCTAACGATAGATACAACTTATTTCTATTATTCTAAACATAAATCATTCAATAAACCTTTATTTTACATTTATAAAAAATAAAAATAGTTTCGCGGTCGCCTCACGGTTTAGCTCCGGAGTAGGACTATATTTTTTGCCGAACGTACAAGTAAGGATCTCCTAGGTGTGTGTTACTTGCAGTATTACAGTGGCTGCAAATAACCGCCGGTACGACAAACTCCGCCCACGTTGAGTCCCGCGATTCCGTGAGGCGTTGAGGTCACCGGCCCCTAGTTGATTCTTGGCACTTTATGCGTTTCGTGCATCTCGTGCCTAGTCGCGTCATAAAGTGCCACCTAGCACTTACCTCAACCCTTTTCGTTGTAAAAGGGGCAGGCAGTGCCCCATGTGACTACACCAAGTATATTGCACCCATCCATCCGCGTCGCGCATTAAGCCGAACGGCTGGAACTTAGACAGGGCCAATTAGATTACTGACTCGTAGGTAGGTTTTTCATCATGTCCGACAAGGACAACGACAAGGGGGAACCGCCGCCTAGAACCAGAAAACCACCGGACCGTACAAGCGCATTGGACCGTCCGATAGCATACAGGGACATCTTTTATCCGGAAAGGACTCGAGTAGTGTCTTCCTACTCGCAGATCCCCACCAGGAAACCCCTATCTCCAGGGAAAGGACCCGCACCGAGGACCGCGCTCTCACCCATCGTACCTGAAGGTACGACTGGGCTAGAACCGGTACCCCTACAACAGCGGGCTAAGAAGTCGTGGAGAAGGCATACTCCACCCGAGACTGCAGCATCGCTCCAGGAGAAGAGGCAATGCCTTGGATCCTCAAACTCCTCGGATTACTCGTCTTCCGAGGAGGAACAAGTCCATAAACCGATCAGGAGATCTCCACCAAAGTCGCCATCGCCGAACAAACCCACCCCCCTAGATCAGAAGAACACCATTCCAGCATGGAAGCTGTGGATCTAGAGCAGGGAGGAGAAGGGTCGTACGGGTGGAGCGCAACGACCTATGCGACCTTAGCCCCCAATATATCGGTTGGACACTCGCCGTCCACGTCACCGAGGAAGACAACCGAGAACCCGTCCGGGCGTCCGCTGGATGATGGCCAACGACCATCTACTAGCTACGCCAATATGGTAGCAGCGCCAGCAGTACCACGACCCCAACCGGCGGCAGTGACTGCAGATAAGCCTGCCGACCAGCAAGAAAAAGCAAGATATCCGCCCATAGTGGCCGAATGCCTCCCGGACTGGACGAGGCATTTCAAGGAGCTCAACAGAATGTTGGGCCACCCGTTGAATGCCCGTCCGTTCGGGAAGGGGGTTCGATTCACCCCACAAAGCGCCACTGAATTCAGGACTGTTCAACGCTACATGGTTGAACTTTCCAAGGCAACACCCAACATGTCGTGGTACTGCTATACCCCGGATGAAGACAAGCCCACTAAAGTGGGCATCCGGGGACTACCTATGGGAACCGATACCAGTACCATTGAGGAGGCTATAAAGGCAAAGGGCTTCCCGGTGAAATACGTTAAAGCGATTCCACCGAGAAGGGGCAGACCAGGATGCGTCTACTTTGCCCAATTTGACCATCTGAGCCTGGAGCAACTTAAGAGACTGTATGAAGTTGACGAATTACTCTATATGAGGGGAGTAGTTATTGAGGCCTGGCAAAGGAAAGCAGGACCGGCCCAGTGCCACCGCTGCCAGGCCTTTGGACACGCCTCATCTAATTGCTTCAGGCCGGTGAAGTGTGTACGCTGCGCCGGGGAGCATATAGCGAGCCTTTGCCCTCGGGGTAGAGAGGAGGAACCCACATGTGCCAACTGTGGCAAGAATCATACAGCCAACGACCGTCGCTGCCCAGTCCTGAGGAGGACTGCACGGAGGCAGGGGATAACCTTACCGGGGCTACTCCCGGAGGACCCGAAAAGGATCCCCCAGAGTCGCCCGAAAGCTGTGACCATCCAGCAAGACGGGTGGGCAACCATCACAGGGAAGGGCAGGCAACCAGCCCCCCCCCCACCCGTACCACACAAGGAAACGGTGGAACCCGTACAGGAAAGGGCAACCACCGGGGCGACTCTGCAACCTCCCGCCAACCCTGCCACAGAACGGCAGCCCTCAAAAAAGAGGAGGCGGGAGAGAAGCAGGAAGAAGTCACAGCCTCCTCGGGCTGTTACCTCTACCCCGACACCAGGACCAATAGCCCCTCAGGCGCAGGTTATTAAGGAGACCCACAAAAAGGGCGTGGGTAGAGTGCAGGAGAGGGCTCCATCCGAAGTGAGAGCCCGAACCACACAAAGAGCGCGCTCTACCCAGAAACAAGAAGTCCAACGCCCGAGACCAGCACCAACGCCTTCAGATAGGAGAACTCCGTCGACCGGCCTCGAAACAGCTGATGCAATCCAGCGCCTAGTTGGAATTGCCATCGAGGTCGGCACGCAAGTCCTGGCCGACATCAGAGCCGGGACTGACCCCATAACAGCGATTATGAAGGCGCTGGCAAACCTCCTGGCCAGACATTATGGAGGATAATAACCTGCGCCTAATGTACTGGAACCCGGACGGGATACAGCAGAAGCTGCAGGAACTCCGCACTGTCGCCCAGCAACAGGACATACACATTATACTGCTGGGCGAAACAATATTGAACCCCAAAACGCGCATAAAGCTGCCAAACTTCCACATTTATAGAAGGGACGAGGTCACTTCTCGAGGGGCCGCCTATAGAGGCACGGCGGTTCTAGTGAGGAGGGACATCGTCCACCAAGAGCTGGACCTACCATCCTTCCAGACAATGCGCTCAATCGGCATAAGAATGGAGGCGGCGGGCGAGGAACTAAGGATTTATGCAGCATACCGCCCGCCAGGGACTCCATTCTGCTCCTCAGACATCCGGACGGTAATGGAAGGCGATGCACCAGTAATCATCGCCGGGGACCTGAACGCCAAACACCCGGCGTGGGGGTCCAGAGTGATCACCCCGCCGGGTCGTGAACTATATGAAGATGCTGAGAAGAACCAGTACGACGTTCTAGGTCCCGAGGAGCCAACTCACGTTCCTACCGATTCAAGGAGGCACCCGGATGTATTAGACATCGTGCTCACTAGGAACGTCAACTATCCGATAGTGGTAGAAGTTCTGTACGACCTCCCTTCACAGCACCTCCCGTTACTGATAACCCTTGGCCTAAAGGCAGTGACTGCGCCGCCTAGAGCTTTCAAAACCCGTGTCGACTGGAGGCTCTACTGTCAACACCTTCAGCAGAGACCTCCAGCACACCATCCTATATGCACAGCGGACGACGTAGAGGCCGCTGCAACTAGAATTACTAACAACATCAAGGAAGCCCTCCACGCGGCTTCTACGATCGTCCCGATTACAGCAAGGCGAGACGATCTGCCGCGTGAGATATGCGTGCAGATCAAGCGCAAAAGAGCGCTGAGAAAACTCTGGGCGCGTACTCGCTGTCCCAGGATCAAAACGCAGCTAAACACCTTAACGGAGGAGCTGTCGGTTTCAGTCCAGGCCTTCAGAGGCGAAGCCTGGGATCGGCGCATCCACAAAGCGGAAGAGCAAGATGCGTCGCTTTATAGACTAAACCGACAGCTGACCAAATCTAAACCTCCCGTTTGCCCGCTGACTGATAATACGGGCAAACGATGCTACGATGCCAAGGGCAGAGCGGATATCCTAGTCGAGCACTTCGAGGAGCAATTTATGCCGAACACAGCAAGTGCGGAGTTCTTGGAGCTTCATGCCCGGAAGGAAAGTCGCGTACAGGAGTTCCTGTCGTCGCCCGCGCCACCTCTTGCAGGAGATTGGTTCATCTCCCCCGCAGAATTGCGGAGGACAGTAACCTGCCTGCAACCGAGGAAGGCGCCGGGGCACGATGGGATTACCAACGCTGCACTCCGACAGTTGCCCAATAGAGTCATAGTAGAGCTTGGTCGACTCTACAATGGGATATTGCGGACATCCCACTTCCCGGAGGACTGGAAAAAAAGGCAAAATAATCGTCTTGCCGAAACCCGGGAAGGACAGGCGTAGAGCTGCCAACTACAGGCCGATCACGCTATTACCACATATAGCTAAACTGTTCGAAAGATTGCTGCTAAGACGTCTCCGTCCGTGCATCCAACTTCGGGCGGAGCAGCACGGATTCAGGAGGGGTCACTCCACAGTTACACAACTGACTAGAGTGCTGCACCTGCTTGCGGCAGAGTACAATCGTGGCCGCATATCGTTGGGCGTCTTTCTCGATATCGAGAAGGCGTTCGACCGGGTGTGGCACGTAGGACTATTATATAAGCTGGAACAACAGACCAGTGTCCCTCCTGCTATATTGCGGCTAATAGCGTCTTTCCTGGAAGATAGGAAGTTCTACGTCTGCGTAGAGGACGCCGAATCCGCAACAAGATCCATCAAAGCCGGCGTCCCACAGGGCAGCTGTTTGTCTCCAGTCCTGTACGCGGCTTACACCAACGACATACCAACACTGGCAGGCAGGCTTCAAGAGTGAGAGGACGACGTCGAGCTGGCGCTATTTGCGGACGATAGCGCCTATTTCACTTCGTCCAGAAGAGCCCACATAGCCACTGCCAAGATGCAGCGTCTGCTGGACCTGCTGCCACCATGGCTGGATGAGTGGAGGATGGTCGTCAACGTTGGTAAGACGACCGCTCTGCTCACTCGCCGTCTCAGGAACTTACCACCTCCGCTGACCCTCAACGGCCAGGAGATTGCGTACCAGAAGGCTGTAACATACCTTGGGTGCAGGATCGACAGGACGCTGCGCATGACCGCGCACGTCGACTTCGTCGTCCGCCGGGCCCGATGTGCGCGGGCGACGCTCTTGCCGGTCCTGGCATCCAAGCTGCCACTACGAACCAAGCTCCGGATATACAAGATGTATATCCGGACCATCATCACCTACGCTGCACCGGCCTGGTACGCACTTCTGAGCGATCCTCTGAGGCGGCGACTACAGGCCCAGCAGAACCTGACATTAAGAACGATCGTCGGAGCAGGTCGCTACGTCCGGAATGACGTGATAGCGGCCGACTTAAAGGTCGAGAGTATCTACGACTTTGTGGCCCGGTTAGCGCGCGGTATGTTCGACCGTGCCGATAACGGGCCACACGAACACCTCAACGGTTTTGCGCCGTTGCACACCCGGCCACCGGACGGGCGACCTCTTCCAAGAGAACTCCTCTCTATATGTGATTAGAGAGTCGAGTAACAACCCTCAATGCCGCTGAAAGGCCAACTTTGACTCAATCAGACAACCTCTCTTTCCGTAGTTGGATAACTGCGGAAATCATAACCATTATACTACGGAAAAACCCGTGTATGCTATCAAGCCTAGAATAGGCCTAATGACTGTCCCATAGTAATGGGATATGAGGACACCCGGGCAATGGGGGACACCCCGAGGCCCGATACCTACACGTACTTAGGTGCGTGCAGATGACAATTAACGTACAAGTGGCGCCGCCAAGAGGTAGGAATGTACAACACTTTTTCAGAAATTATGCTTAAGAATCTATACAATATTTTTTCATGAAATTTAAATCTTTCTCATAATGAAATAATATTATACAGCGATTAATTGACATATTAATGTTTCTTTTGAAGTACTTTAAAGGAAAAAGAATTATATTAATCACTTATATGTTAAATAGCTCTTAAAGTTATGATAAAAGAAATCTTACTAGAAAATAAGCTTATACTTGCGTCTAATGTTCTAATCAGACCTAAATAATATTAAATAGATTCATATAAGTCACTTTAAGATAAAAATAGAAGTGTTTAATTTACTTTCCTGTTTTTTCAGCACTAATCAGTCTTTACACTTAGCTTTATTTTATGAATAGGAAACAGTTAAGATTAATACCATCACCTAATTTTAAATCACTGATAAGAAATAATTATGATTAAATGCTAACACTTAGTTTTTAATTCACTGATAATAAATAATTAATATTAAATGTTCGAATTCACTTTGTCGTCGCTAACAATACAACTATTCAATAACATGGGTAATGGTTATAACTGCATTTACTTTGTTGTACCAATACACTGCAAAATGATTACCCTTGTTCACTTGATTATTTTTGATATTTAAGCTAAGTACTTTAGTATATTTAAACTAGTTTACTATATTTACTACTAATGCTAGGTACTTTGGATAGATAAATATTTCTCTGTAATCGTTTATTAAAGTGTTTGGTTCATTAGCATAGGTACTATGTTATATGTATAACGTGTTAACACGTTAGCTGTCCAATGTACCGAATACAGTACACGCCGCCGTGGGTCCATCACGTCCGTGTACCGTAAATGGTACACTCGCCCCTGTGTCTTTCTATGCGCTCTAACTTCATGGACTTGTGTGTTATGTTGCTCTATTTATCAGGACTTGTCAACAGGACACCAATGAATAGAAAAAACGGAAAACATGATATATTCTTTTTTTTTTCTAAATGTGGGTAGTGGCAAAAAAGCAACTGTTTATTAGTAAAAAGGCTTTATTTATGTAAAGGAACTTCAGAATAACATTGAAGACAGTACGTCTTTTTACATTTATTACAGTGCGTTGTCACTCTTTTAGCTTTAGCTCTCGCATCTTTTGGAAGACTTCCCTGATCGATAAGTTTTTTGTAACACCCAACACATCGTACAGATATGCCCCTTACTTTCCCAATATTTTCTAAAAAATGTGAAATCCTATTAGATTCTACCAGTGTACTTGATGATGAAGACAGGCTTTCGTATTGCCTTTGTCTTACGGGGAAACATTAAGTGCTCGTCTGTAGTTGCGCTTCATGTGTTTGCTGCTGAGCAGGTTCAATTTGCAATAATCTCTTCACAATTTTTTTCCATTTGATAGTTGACAGAATTTAAGTCTTTTTTTACTTTCTCTCAATGTCAATTTGTGACCATAAACAATAATATTAATAAAAAAGGTGTTATTTTTTAAATAATTAGCCGTTCACAAGTCCACGGTACACGCTAAGTGTACACGTTGCTTCAACTCGACAAGTCCGTGTACCGAATACGGTACACGGGTAAAAGGTGTGATAAACCGAGTGATTTGTTATTAATTAGGCATATTTATCCAAAACTAGTTATTTTGTATTGATTTGAGACAGAATATTACAAAAAATGATTTGGACATTTGGGGTTATCGAAAAATTATGTATGGGGACAGTTAACGTGTTAAGTCGGATCATTACTTCAGTATATGCATTTGTTTACTGCGTTCTACCGATACTTCAAAATTATTACAAATTATAGTTTTAAGTTAAAATGATTTCAATTGTTTGATAAAAATGTAATTAAAAAGGGTAAAATTATTAATTTCCACATTGACGTAAGTCTGTCAAAGTAAATCTTGTTGATATCAATATAGGCAAAGATCGAATGACCATACAGCCAACTCGTACTCAAAGTTTTACATTAACTTATTGGCTTACAAAAAATTTTCAATAAAATTAATTTGTTTACTTTTAAGACCTACTGTTAATTTTTCTATTTGTTTGTAATATCGGTTTGTGCTACTGTTTGTAATATTATTAGCCTATACTACTTTTTGCAGTAACTTGTGTACGTATGAAGTGTAACTATGTACTACTGATAGTTTAGTTGCGTTTTTGATCGATCGATCTTCTGGTAACGCTGGTTGGTGAAGAAGAACTAGTTCGTTTTTGCTTATTTATATTATTTATCTACGAGTATATATTTATATATTATTTTATAATTTTATATCGCTATATATATATATATATATATATATATATATATATATATATATATATATATATATATATATATGTATATATATATATATATATATATATATATATATATATATATATATATATATATATATATATATATATATATATATATATATATATATATATATATACGCATTACCATATCATATATTGTTCATAAAAAGAAAGGCTTATTATGAGTTTTGAGTCGTTCAATTATATTGATTCAAGTAATGATTCCTTTGTGACACCTTACTCAGAAAGCGGCAGTAGTGACGATAGTTTTCACAGTACAGATCTCACTACTCTAAACGAAGTCATATCTTCTCAATTCTCAGATGTTCTGAAAAATTTCAATGTTATTCATATTAATGCCCAAAGTATTCCGGCACATTTTCCAGACATGCTTGCATCATTTAACACTAGCTTCCTCAGCGCTATTCTTGTATCCGAAACGTGGCTCAAACCATGTTTACCATCTACCTGCTATTCACTACCAGGATTCAATCTTATTCGAAATGACCGAGTAGGCCAGAGTGGTGGTGGGGTAGCAATTTACCTTAGATATGATATTCCTTTTAAGATTATTAAATTGTCTACTCATGCACCCTTGTCTAATGAAGGTGAACATCTCTTGTTGGAAATTATATTATCTAACATCAAAATCTTACTAGGCGTCTTTTATAGCCCATCCCTCCATGTAAATTATTTCCCTTCATTTGAGAAAACACTTGAAGATCTGACTCCTCTATACAATCATATTATTTTTATGGGCGATTTTAACACTTGTATGTTAAAGAATAATCACCGTACTAAAAAGCTGCGCTCTATTACTGACTCGTAATTTACATATTCTGCCACTTAATGCTACACACACCTTGCCTTAACTGTATTTCATCCCTGTTAGATCTTATCATAGTTTCATCTCCTGATCACGTGTCAAAGCATGGTCAATGTGCAGCTGTGCCATTCTCTCATCATGACCTCATCTTTCTTTCATATAAAATACGTACTCCTAAACTTCGAGGCAAGGTACTGATGCTACGGAATTTTAGTGGGATGAATATAGAACGTTTACAAGACGATTCCCGGAATGCTAATTGGTCTGCTGTATACTCTGCAGATTCTATAGACTTAAAAGTGGAAACATTTAATTACATTTTGATTGACCTTTATGACACCCATGCACCAATCAGACCAGTTAAAGTTAAACACACCCCTGCGCCTTGGCTAACAGACGATATTAAATCACCGTTAAATAAGAAAAATAAAGCTAGGCTTATTTATAACAGGGATAAATCGGACCACAATAGAGACAAGTATAGGAGCATACGGAATCGCTGCAATACAATTTGTAGAGACGCACAACAACGCCATGTTCAGCGATCAGTCGAGAACGGAGACCCTGCAAAAATTTGGAAGTTTCTCAGATCTATAGGAGTCGGAAAATCTAAAGATTGTACTATTTCGAATGAAGACGTTGACATTGAATCATTAAATCAACATTTCTCATCTACCTCTTCGTTTGCAAACGATAATATAAAATCATATATGACGGAATATTTGCACCAGAAGTATTTTTTAAAACTATGAAGATTTCTAGTTTCACTCATTATTGTTTTCTTTAATAATAAGAATCACTTATTTACTTTTAACTGATTTTACTAATCACAACTAATAGTTACTCACAATCAACAATTACACACTATTGTTCACAATTAACGATTTTATAATTATTCACTATTGTTCACAATTTATAGTTCGCGAATTCAAATAACAGTCCGAACTAGACGTGGGCGTTATTTCACGTCACTAGATACAGTAACTGGCTACGCGGCGTGTAACCGAATCACTAGTTTCGAGTCATGTTACAAGTAGTGATTTTTGTAAATGCGTGATTATGATTACTGTTACCCGTGATTATTGCGGGAGTCGACTGTCGGTCGCTCGAGCGCAAAGCGCACATGTGGCATACAACAATAAACAAACCATCGTAAGTAACAGTTTTATTGTACGTTTAATTTTCATACGTAAGACTATAGACATAAACAATAAAATAGAGTAATCTCTGTTTGTAGATATTTAACGGTTTGTGATTCCGGGAAGCGAGTCACATTGAATTTAACTAAAATAATTTTTAAAACATTTTTGACGGAGTCATGAACTCGTTTATTCATAAAATTAAAATATAACTAAAAAATGAGTATAAAAAATTTAAAAATTTAAATGTTTATAATATTATAAAACTTAAAAACTGTGTGTAAATAGCCAAACAAACAAACAAATTAATTGTACAGTGTAAATAAAAGTGCAAAAACAAATGACAGTGAAAACGTTGAAAAAGTGTAAATAAACTGTAAATATCAATAATCATTGTATATACAATCAAATTGACTTGTAAATATGCATGCATTAATAATTTTATGAAAATATTAGTGTCATAGTAAACGCAAATCAATCATAAATACATTTAATGCAGTCTGTCCTAAACCTGAATAAAGTATGAAGGGAAGTTAATTTATTGATTTAACAGAAAACAGTTACTGTATAGCTACAAACACGGATTGTGATTTTCGTTTCGTGTGTAACTGTATAGTTGGTGGCGATATTTATGCAAACAATGACAGTAGCCGAATAAAAGTAGCCAGTTACAAAAATCACTAGTTTCGAAACATGTGACGCCGATGAAGTCACTGGTTTCGTTACGTTTCTTGAAAATGACGTAACGACCCACGTCTAGTCCGAACAGCACGACAGCTCGAGCAAGAATGATTCCTGCCCCAGCCGTCGCGCGTCTTTTAAACTGAATGCGAGCGCAAGCCATCCCCACTTCCTGCGCTTTGAGAATGATTACCTTCAAATTGTTATAGCGACAACCCGCATTTAATGATATTGTGAATTAAAGCATTTTAAATTATTTATCTGGTAACAATAATCAAATAATTATAAAAATAAACACATGTTATAAAAATCAGCTTATAACGTTATTTCGTTAAATGCGTAATATAACGTTATTTCGTAATATAGCGTTAAATGTTTTGTTCTTGAGTGAGGTTCTGCTGTTATGATTCTTAAGAAGTGGATGGGCCGGGCTCACTTGTTGCACTAATATTACAAGAGTATGGCTCTCTTTCCGCCGATACGGCCCTCTGGTTTCCTGGCTGCGGGGCACGACGTAGTTGATCGTGGGCGACTTTTCGAGGCCGTCCTCTGCCAATTACCTTTTTTTACCAAATAACGGTCGTTTTCAAGTACTCTACATATCTCATAGGGTTCACTAAATTTGAGATCTAATGAGGTTTGATTGCGTGGATTATTTTTGATAAGTACGTATTCTCCTTTCTGAAAATGACAGATCTTAGCTTTACGTTGATTAAATCGTTGTCTATCTTGTTCCGACGCTTGAGACATTCTATTCTGTACTTGTCTGGAAAGGGAGTCAATATCGATAGTTTGATTATCAATATTTACTAATCCGAGTAGTTCCGGTGGAATACAGTGTTTTCGTCTTGTAAGTAGAGTAAGCGGAGCGACACCTGTTACTCGATGAGCAGTACAATTTATGGCCAACTGAAGTTCTTCTAATGCAGTATGCCATTGTTCTGTTTCATAATTTTTTATCATTATTAATGCATTTTTGAGCGTTGCTATTATTCGCTCAACTTGTGCGTTAGCTCGGCTGATTCCTGGTGATATATTATGGATGTTTATTCCAAGCTGTTGGCAATAAGTCTTGAATTCCCCCAAGAATTCTCTGCCTCCATCCATAATAATTTGAAGTGGTGTTCCGAATAGGTGTATAGCACGTTTTAGTGCAGCCAATGTGCTGTGTGGACTTTTATTGGTAGCATAATAAAATAGCACATATTTTGAGAAAGCATCGATAGTTACTATAACATATTGTTGGTCATCTGTAGTACCGAGCTTGCCAGTGATATCCATATGTATCACTTGAAAAGCTGTAGTTGGCTTTTGGATTGGATGTAGTTGAGCTACAGCGCCCGATGTTCCTTTTGATGTTCTACACGCGATACAGTTGTCCACAAATCTGCCCACCAGGGTATTCATTTTACCAAACCAGTAAGATTCTTTAATTTTATGTAGAGTCTTTTCCCATCCAGGGTGCTTAAGCGCTGTATGAAATGAATTTATTATACTCCACTGGAAGGATTTAGGAACCACAAAACAGATTTGCTGTCCAAAAATTGGGTCTTTTACGATTCGTTTTAAAACATCGTTTTCTAGAAGGTACCCATCCACTGGATTTCCGTTATTGAAGCTGTCTATCAGACGACGTAACATCTCATCTCGGCGTTGTTCGACTTTAACCAATCCAGGTCTCTTGTCATAATGTTGTGCTTCAGTACTTCGTTAACAATGCTACGAACCTTTTCCCTCTCCACTGGGCTGAGGCGGTATGGTCTACGTTCAACGTATTTATCCGGGTTCTTCAATCTGATTTCTAACATACCTGTATTAACTCGGGTTTTAGGGTATCCTCGAATAAATAGATGTTCAAATTTATTAAGGAGTATGCGAAATTGTTTGATCTCTTCAGGGTTGAAAAGATCACAGTCTAGTTTTTCAAATATTGGATTATTTGTGATGATATGATTGACAAACCCTTGGTGTACTAATTTTGTTTCGCTAGACGTGACTATAACACTTAAGTTTGTGCCTCGAATCAAGTTCATGCCCACCAAAATGTCTGTCGACATCTCACAGTCAGGCAGAACATAAAATTGAATTTCAACGCCGATATTATCTATGACACATAAAGTCAGTAAGCTCGTGAGTGACAGTACGGGAAATCGTCCAATACCTCTCAAGTAGTTAGCTGTTTGAACTCTTTGTCCAGGCAGAGCTGCAGCTACAGATTCCCGTATAACTGAACATTCTGCACCACTGTCGAACACTGCCCTTAAAGATTTTATTCCTATCCTGATAGTTAAAGGGGCGATTTTTGCACCTTCAATGTGATTTACATTTGATGTCAAAGAACGATCACATTTAAAGCATTGGTCGTAAGTATGTCCTAATTTTTGACAAAATGTGCAGGTAGACTTACTATCACTTTTACTTCTTTTACTAAATTGTTCCTGTCTCGATGCTGTTGATTTGAAATGACATTCATCGGCAGAATGATTTTCCCTTTTACAGACGCGACAGAATGATGGAGCGTAAGCATGATTATTGCTTGATAACCGGGGACGTTTGTGTGGCATTCTCATACTACTATTTGATGGATGAACGCGCTTTAATCGTATTGAGGATGCAATAGATATAAGTTCTGGCACTGTTGTTGCGCGTGCGTTTAATAGTTCAATCCGTAGATGTTCATCACTAATGCAACCTATGACGGCCTCAACCGCATCTTCATAACCTAATTTATCCTTGGTAACTCGTCTCCATAGTACCCACGCTCTCGATAAGAATTCCGCTATATCCTTTGACGAATCAAAAACATGTTCCCTGAACCTTAATATGTCTCGAGAATACCGGTTTTCTGGTTCAAATGTAGTTATAAGTTTGTTGCGTAGTTCATCCCAAGTAGATGTAGTTATCATCCAATCATCGACCCACATTTTAGCGCGTCCTTTCAACAAACTGCCAACACTCATGCGTATATCAAAATCATTGAGGTTGTACGTTTGAATTGCTTTATTAATATGTTGACACCACTCACGTACTCCAAAGTTAGTATCTGGATCAAATGAAGGTAGGTAAATATCATTGATTCTTACCTTTGTTTCCGATGGAGTATTCAGTCTATCCGACATATTTTGCATCATATGCATCATTTGCATAAAAAAATGTGATGGTACATTAATCGTTGAAGTGTTATCACTCCGATTCTGTTGCATTGTTTCAGTGCTAGATGACATCGATGGTTGTTCAATAGCAGATGGTTGAGCAGAAGTGGAAGAGCGTTGTTCACATCCCACTTCTGATGACGGAATATTTGCACCAGAAGTATTTTTTAAAACTATGACGTCATCATTGATGACGTCATTATTAAGATTTCTAGTTTCACTCATTATTGTTTTCTTTAATAATAAGAATCACTTATTTACTTTTAACTGATTTTACTAATCACAACTAATAGTTACTCACAATCAACAATTACACGCTATTGTTCACAATTAACGATTTTATAATTATTCACTATTGTTCACAATTTATAGTTCGCGAATTCAAATAACAGTCCGAACAGCACGACAGCTCGAGCAAGAATGATTCCTGCCCCAGCCGCCGCGCGTCTTTTAAACTGAATGCGAGCGCAAGCCATCCCCACTTCCTGCGCTTTGAGAATGATTACCTTCAAATTGTTATAGCGACAACCCACATTTA
Organism: Parnassius smintheus behrii; assembly: GCA_036936625.1. NCBI lineage: Eukaryota > Metazoa > Arthropoda > Insecta > Lepidoptera > Papilionidae > Parnassius > Parnassius smintheus. The sequence continues at coordinate 44,427,824 of JAUPFT010000015.1, forward strand.
ATGATATTGTGAATTAAAGCATTTTAAATTATTTATCTGGTAACAATAATCAAATAATTATAAAAATAAACACATGTTATAAAAATCAGCTTATAACGTTATTTCAGAAGTTGAAATAACGTCTTTTGATTTTTAAATGAATAATAATTGTTTAAGTAATGCGCCGATACGTCGCTTATACTTTGTTGCGCCGATATATACTTAAAACAATCTGTCCAAAGCATCAACTCCTAATTTCTCGCCGTTCACCTTCAATCCATTTTCCGACTGTGATGTTAAAAAGAGCGTTTTGTCCATATCGTCAAGTGCCATCGGATGTGATGAAATTAGCCGTAAAATGATCGTCCCCCTGATTGACATTATTCTCCCTATCTTAACTCATATTTTCAATTACTCCATATCCTCTGAATCCTTTCCTCGAATTTGGAAGGAAGCAAATATCATTCCTTTTCCTAAAAAGAAGAATCCCTGTTCTCCCTCAGATTATCGACCTATATCTATCCTTCCATTCCTTTCAAAAGTCCTTGAACGTTTAGTCTTTGCACAACTTAACCTCTTCCTAAATAAAAACTCCCTTCTTGACTCCTTTCAATCGCGGTTCAGACTTGGTCATAGTACGGTTACAGCGTTACTTAAAATCACAGATGATATTCGTTGGGGTATGGACCATAAGCAGCTCACATTACTTACGCTACTGGATTTCAGTAATGCTTTTAACACCGTCGATTTTGATGTATTGCTGAGTCTGCTATGCTCTATTAACATATCTCCAGCGGCAATTGAATGGTTTCAAAGCTATTTGCGTGGCCGCCGGCAGCGGGTTATGGTAGGGGGTGCCACATCTTCGTGGTGTGAACTAACTGCTGGTGTACCACAAGGTGGCGTGTTGTCTCCTCTCCTTTTTTCTGTGTTTATTAATTCTGTTACTTCACGAATTTCTTCTCTCTACCATTTGTATGCAGATGATCTTCAAGTTTACTCCCATACATCACTCCAGAACCTTCCCAATGCCATCAATGACACTAATATGAATCTTGCTGCAATACATGATTGGAGCAGGTCGTTCGGGCTCAATTTAAATCCCAATAAGACCCAAGCCATTATTGTTGGAAATAGTACTGTAATTTCCAGAATTTGTTGGGATAACCTACCACCTATTGTTATTGATGGTGTTGTGATACCTTTTAGCAAATCTGTAAAAGACCTAGGATTACACATTGATCAAAATCTTTCTTGGTCCCTACATATTAAAGAGTCCAGTAGAAAGATGTTCGCGGCATCATCTTCCTTACGACGTTTGCGTAACTCATTACCGATTCCTACTAGAATTTTACTGGCACAGTCCTTGTTACTCCCTATCCTTGATTATGCTGATTTATGCTATTCTAATCTTACTGAGGATCAATTAAATAAACTTGAGCGTCTTCAGAATTTCGCTATTAGGTTCATATTTGGCCTCCGCAAATATGATCATGTTTCTGAGTTTCGTACTAAGCTCAAGTGGCTTCCTATCAGACTTCGTCGGAATACTCACATTCTATCTCAACTGTACTCTGTACTATTTGATCCTAAAACACCGAAGTATTTAAAGGAAAAATTTGAGTTTGCGTGTGCAGATAAAGATCATTCCAGATTATCCGATAAACTTATTTTGCGAATGCCTGCTCACAATTCAAAATTTTTTAATTCTTCCTTTTGTGTCAAAGCAATTAAATTATGGAACTCGCTTCCCTTAACAATTAAGAAAGCCCAAAACATTGAGTCTTTCAAAAAAATGGTTAAAAATTATTATTTAAATATGTGTTCTAATTAATATATTCCATTATCATATCTACTATACTTGATAAGGTTTGTGTATATATGGTATGTATATAATGTGTAGCTATAATGTGTTACAAAAATATTTATAAATATGTATATGTATAAATATGTATGTGTATGAATATGTATATATGTGTATGATTATGTATGTATGTATGTATATATATATATATATATATATATATATATATATATATATATATATATATATATATAATCGGGATCTCTGAAACGGCTCCAACGATTTTCATAAAATTTAGTGTTTTTTTTTTATGGAAGAGGGGGCAAACGAGCATGCGGCTCACCTGATGTTAAGTGACTACCGCCGCCCATGATCAACCGAACACCAGGAGAATTGCGGGTGCGTTGCCGGCCCTTTAGAAAGGAGTAAGCTCTTTAAAGTGTCCAGGGAGTTTCGGGGATAATAAATCGATCTAGCTAGTATTTATTTTTAGAAAATGTCCTTTTGTCCGTGTTCTTAGGCAATGAAAAACTGCTACAATATCGTTAGAATAAGAAGGTAAATTTTGACAGATTGTCAATGATTATAAATAGCTTAATTAGTATAATCGGCGGTCACGGAATCGTAAAACCCCGGTTCGAGCCCAGACCGACCGACCGACTTTTTTAATTTTTTTTTTCAAGTTCCTTTCTTTTTTGAGAAAATCTATTTTTTCGAGCCCTTTTTTTAGTATTTTTTAAAAACACGAAAATTTATATTAAAATAATTGCACTCATAATTTTTTATTCAAATAACCAGTTCCGTTTTTTCTGTTATGTCGCTAAGATCGAAAAATATTATTTATATTTCATCTGTATGTAATTTGTATCTAAATATAATTTCCAAAACACACGAATTAAAAAAAATCGAGCGAAAAATACCGAGCAAAGCTCGGTCGGTGATTTTTTATCTACTATTTATGCACACTTCTATATTTTTGTATGTAAAAGATCTCCTTCACCAAGGTTTGCCTGGAAGAGATCGCTGTTTAGCGATAAGGCCACCTAATTGTACATAAATTTATCTGTAGTTTGTTGTTCTTTGTATTATTGTGTGTGCAATAAAGAGTATTGTATTGTATTGTATTGTATTGTATTGTATTACTCCCCTCCCTTTGCTTTTAGTTTCCTTACAATTCTTTCTTTTTCATAGGGTCGTAACAATCTACTTCTGGCCATGGGTCATGGAGATACAGAGGAACTCATGAGCAAATGAAGCCTTTCATGGCACCGCTGTTCTAAAAAACAAGGAGTTCCCACGTTCCGCCGCGATTAAATTAAAAAAAAAATGTTCGGGCTTTTTTCTCCTACTTTTCCTAATAGAGCCTAATAAAGTCCACTACAGATCATAGGCTTACCCTATATATTAGCGGGATATTTGCCAGTTACCACGCTTGGTAAGCGTGTTCTCAATCATTTCTAATTAGTAATCGACGTAACAAAGTAAGTGATTTTTCAATGTTGTTTTTGTAGACCTATAAAGTCGGTCATGGTTATTAAAAATAGTGCTTCCCCAAGCCTAGTCACCTTTTAAGGCACACGGCATGATATGGATATTCGTACAATGTAATGTTTTGAGAAATGATCAATTACCGTGTAATGAAACGGAGATTGATAATTTCTTCTTGTCTTGTCTTGCAATCGTCGTGATTAGCGCTCACTTGACTGTCATACAAACAATTCGATATTTTAAGTGTTGAATTAGTAATATCTCAAAACATTTTATTTATCGACAACGTATTGCAATCTTCGTTACCCTAGCGCTCACTTACGTTAGTAGAGTGCGCGCAAGATAACTCTGCGCGCGACTGATTGCGTGCTTAATGTTGCCAGCTTAACTAATGTTTTTTCCTTCGTTTAATCTTATTACTGGAATTGTATAATTATATCAAATTACATAAATTGCCTAATTGATTACCAAATCTCAATTAAAAAAACTGTAATGTTCAGCCTAAACTTAAAAAGACCTAATAATTTTTTAAACCCCATATTTATTGTTTAAGATCCGCGTAATAAATATATTTCTTGATTCTAACTTTCATAAGTTTGATACCTCACTACACAAGTTTAACTACGCCACTACAATTTTTTTTACACAATTACAGGTACCTATAGTATATAGTATAGTATATAGTAGGTAAAGGTTAGCTGGCAGAGAATGCCTTTTCGGCATTAAGTTCGCCTTTGTAACAAATTGTTTTGTTTGAGTGCAATAAAGAATTTTCTATCTATCTATCTATCTACCTATTATATGCGTGTATAAAAAGGACTAATACTAAGATTAATGACTACTGATATTTTGTCTATAATAAATTTTTCCAAAAAGGTATTTTGAAACAACTGAAATAGCATTATAATATTTATTATAAAGAATGAAATAAAAAGTCCAAGGAAACCTTGTAAATCTTTTATTGAATACCTATTATTATTTATAAATTTGGTGTAACAATGGTCCTGCAGTGGATCAACGCCTTCCATTCGCATATCTTCATCAGAATCCATGCTAGAGTCTTCATCAGATGACTCGGATGTGTCACCAGTAACATTAATTACAAATTCATCCATTTCCATATCCATCAGCCTATCTGATTGGAAATATTTATCTTCTATTTTTTCTACATGTCGGCATACGTTGAACCATTCTTCTGTCGTTCCTGTTCTAAACGCCGCCTCAGTAATAGCAGCTATTTCGCTAGGAGCTTGAGTGATATTTTTCTCTGCAATGCGTCTCTTTACTATTGCCCAAATTTTTTCTATGGGATTTAAATCGCAGTGGTAAGGCGGCAAACGGAGAACTTCATGTCCATATTCATTTAGCATTTGATCTATTTCGTACTGTGGGTCTCCTTTGTATTTTTTAATTAATTCGTATAATTGCGCTTTTGTCCAACAGTCTTCAAATGTAATACCATTTCTCGTAAGCCATCCTTGGAGCTCTGCTTTTGTATTGCCAATTGTAGGCGCCTTGTTGATCTGTGTGCAGTGGTATGACGCCATCCATCACTACAATGCAATTCGTTGGAAGATTCGGCACAATTTTTTCTTTCATCCACCGCATGAAGTTAGCTGAATTCATATCGTCATGATAGTCATTCGATTTGGAGTTAGACCTGAACAGTAGCAGTCCGTTTTCAACAAACCCAGTTTTACCTCCACCATGGGCTATTATCCATCTTGCACCGACGCTATCAGAAGCAAGAATACCAGGCTGTTCCTTCGATTGCCAACATTTTTGAAGGTGGTATGAAGCATGTGTATACGTTTCGTCAACATAAATTACCGGTCGATTTTCTTCCTGACGATTCTTGCGCAACCTCAGAATATATTTTGCTCTCCAAGCTGCAATATCACTGCGTTCTACCAATACTTTTCGTTTAGACTGGCACCTTTTGTATTTGTAGCCCATAGTCTTTAAAATACTCCTCAACGATGTTCTGCCATATTTAAAACCAATATCAGTTTTGAATTCCAACCAAAGTTTATTTATGGTAGGAATCTCCTTCTTCAAGACGTAAAATGATTGAATTAAATGCCTTATAGCGCACATATCGAAATCGTCTAAATCATAAATTTTTTTCCTTCGGTTCCTAGTTTTTCCCGGCGTCACAATTTTAGAAGATGAAGCTTCTGCTATATTACCCTCTTGACTTATCTGGGTGATGGTGCGTTCAGAAACACCTAAAACAAAATAAAAACAATGCATTATAAATACATGATATTAATGACACGAGGAAATTAAAAAGGAACAAATAGAGAAAATTGGGGAATTTTATTGTAATGGCATCCCTAAAAATTACCTGTTAAATATGCAACGCGGGCTCTAACTTTGGAAAACGGTACTATAAGCCCGTTATTGTCTCGTTCTTCTTCACAAGCACGTTTGACCTTCAAAATAACATCCCTGCCAGCACTTTTAATCACTTTCGGCATAATGATAACGATTAATTACTGCAAAAAAGAATAAAAACAGGACACCTACCACTCTGTTTAGACACTTGCCATAAACAGTAAGATGGCGGCACACGATTAGTTCCAATTTTGGCCGCGCGCGTAGTTATCTTGCGCGCACTCTACTCTTATTAGTTTGTGCGCTCACTTTAGCAAAAAAATTGTCTTTGGCTTGACCATAGGTTTGTCTCTGTCTACGGTTTGACTTCCAGGTATATATAATGTACTCTGTGGGTTTGACTAATGACATGACTAATAATTGTCCCTATATAAAAAAGTACTCTGTGAATTGGTCTAATGAAGTCTTGAGTGGAGTAAAGTGGAAAAATAAAAGTAAAACTCTACGTCAATTTGGGAGGAAGTGAGAGATACAAGTGTCGTGCCTTTTTTGCTTAAAATTTATTGTTTTTAAGTGTTGTTGATTTACTATAGTAAATTTTTCTGTCTTGGTGGAGGTTTTAATATCTGTAAATTAGTAAGTGTTTGTAGTTGTGCCGTTTTTATGTAATATTTTGTTGTAATAATATAATGGAGGACGAACCTCCCGATCCCGGAAAGGTTCGCAATGATTCCTTTTCCTTACCCATTAACATTGATAATGTAGAACTAATTAACCGTAAACGTGCCCAAGTAAGTAACGAGTCTGCCCATCCACAAAAAATAGTTATTACTGATCCAAATCAACAGTTTCCTTCAATACAATCCTCATATACCCATCCTGATTTTATTAATAAAAAAGTTAAGTACTCTCAGGATGATGCCGCTCCTTTTCTAGTTCACGTAAGTAAAATCTCAAATGATCAGCTGTCTGGAGTAACTCTTAAACCAATTAAATTCGGTCACTTTCTGTATCATAACAATATTAAAAATATAGTCCATGATGGAGTCAAAAAAGTTGGACGAAATAAAATATCAGTGGAGTTTAAAACAGCTGCAGATGCAAACACCTTTATCGATCAGCCAGCTCTCCAAATTTCTAAATATGAAGCAACCATCCCCCCATATAGTATCACTCGTATGGGGCTAGTTAGACAAGTTCCCATAGAGTGGACACTAGAAGAATTAATAGCAGCTATAGAAATTCCCTCTGGCTACGGTTCTATAATTAAAGCACGGCGACTTAATAGATGATCAGTGAGTGACAGCAATAGCGTTTCATGGGTTCCAACTCAGACGGTTGTTCTAACTTTTTCTGGACAAAAACTTCCTCCCCATATTTACTGTTTTTACACCTCAATGCCAGTGGAAAAATATGTTTTGCCACTAATTCAGTGTCATAAATGTTGTAGATTTGGCCATGTTACTTCCCAGTGCCGATCTTCCCCTCGCTGCTTTGTATGTGCACAGAATCATGAGGGTTTATCTTGTACTCGACAAACTCCTACTTGCCTATTCTGTTCTGGTCCCCACACCGCAAAAGACCCTACATGTCCTGAACATCTAAGGCAAAAATCTATTATACTTGTTATGTCACAAGAAAATATTTCATATTTAGAAGCTTCAGCTAGATTCCCTCAGACAAAAAGATCCTTTGCTGATACAACAAGAATCCAGCCTCGTAATTGTTCTCAACAGACCCCTTATATTTTAACTGACAGTCTTTCAACCCCTTCGGCTCAGCTGTCACAAACTGCATCATATAAAAAAACAATTTTTATCCCTCAACGTACCTGCAGCCAATCATTAAATTCTGGATATGATATGGCAGCCCATCAGGCAATTGTTGAGAATCCTAATTCTTCCCTTCCTAATGGGTGTGCTCTACTGGGAAATGACAACAACTCCTCTAGTAATGATAATTTCTGCGAACTTATGATATCAATTCTAATTAACATGATCTCCCGTTTTAGTGACACGGAACTTCCTCTCAGCTTACACCAAAAACTTACTCAGCTTTCCTCCTTAGCCCGTAACATTCGCAGTCCCGCCAATTCTTCAATGGAATTGTCGGAGCATTAGAAATAAAAAAAATGAACTCATTTACCTCATTAATAAATTTCATCCCTTCATTCTTGCCATCCAGGAGACATGGCTTAGGCCTGAGTCTCATTTTAGGGTTTCAGGCTACGCATGCCTCCGGGATGATAGGAGTGATGGTCGTGCTGGCACCTCTATTTTAATTTCAAGAACAGTTACATTTTCACAAATTCCTCTCCCTTCTCATAGTCCAGCAGTAAATGCTGTTGCTATTAAGGCCCTTGATGTCTCTATTCTCTCTGTTTACATTCCTAATCCTGATGCAAATGTTTTAACAGAACTTGCAACACTTATTTCTTCTCTGTAACCTCCTATGGTTATTTTGGGGGATTTTAATATGCATCATACTGTTTGGGGCTCCCATCTGTGTGATTCACTGGCTCCCTTATTTTTAGATCTTATTGATAATTTTAATCTCTGTATTCTAAATGACGGGTCTCCTACCCGTCGAGTATCCCCATTACAAAATGTTAGAAGTGCCGTTGACCTAACTCTCTGCTCCCCAGATATTGCTTCCCTTCTTTTGTGGCAAATATTACCTTCTAGCTATGGCAGTGACCATTTTCCTATATTCATCACTCCTCCTACTTCACCTAGAATAAATTTTACATTTTGCCCAAGACTAAAGTATAATCTATCCAAAGCTAATTGGCAATTATATTCTACAGTTTTGGAACAAGAGGTTTCAACTCTTCCCCCAATTAACAATGATAATATTGCTCCTGTATATGTAGAGTTCAGAAATGCAATTATTTCTGCTGCTAATAAGTCAATCCCCTTAAAAAAACCTTTCAAAAATAAGTATCCTTCCCCTCCTTGGTGGGACCAAGATGCAGCAGCTTGTAGGAGAAGAAAAGAGGCTGAATTAATATACTCCCGTTCTATGACTGCAGAGAATTATATCTCCTATAAAAAAATTGCTGCAGAAACCTTAAAATTACTGTCAGACAAAAAGCGAACTGGTTGGTTTAAATTCTGTGAGTCATTGTCACCTAGGACTCCCCCATCTTTGGTCTGGAGAAATGTTAACAAATATCGCTGTGCAGTTTCTAGTGAAAAAATAATTTATAATGATCCTTCCCCATGGATAGATGAATTCTCTAATAAACTTGCACCACAAACAGTCCCATCTTATGGTGAATGCCTAGTTTTTAATTCTGCTTTTTTAAAAACAAATGATAAATTTGATTCCCCCTTTTCTTCTCAGGAATTGTTTACTGGGATTCCTTATTCGTTTATAATTAATAGTAGTGAGAACACTAAAACTGTCTTACTATCCATTTTAAATTTTACTTATATTACTGGTGATCCTCCTGCTGAATGGAAAACCCAAATTATTTTGCCCATTCTCAAACCAGGTAAGTCCAGCAATGACCCTTCCAGTTACCGACCTATTGCCCTTTCTTGTACTTTGGCAAAAATCTTGGAATATTTAATAAAAAATCGCTTGGAGTGGTTTTTGGAAAGGAATAATCTCTTACCTAAAAGCCAATTCGGTTTCCGAAAAGGTTTAAGTACCATGGATAGCCTAAGTACTTTGGTCACAGATATTCATATTGCTTTTTCAAAACATGAATTTCTCATAGGAGTTTTCTTGGATATTTCTTCTGCATATGATAATGTGCTACTTCCTGTGCTCAGGCAGAAAATGCTTAATCTGAGCATTCCAGTGAGGATAGTCAATTACGTCTCTAACTTTCTCTCTTCTAGATCAATATCTATAAATGTTAATAATCTCCTGCTTCCCCCAAAAACTATATGGAAAGGACTTCCACAAGGCTCAGTTCTTAGTCCTCTCCTTTATTCTATATATACTCACGATTTAGAACTTTCAGTAAATTCTTTTTGTAATGTTCTTCAATATGCAGAGGATTTAGCTCTATACATCTCCTCAAACAACTTCACAGTGGCATGTTCCCGTCTAAACTCATCCATGGATTATTTACAAGAATGGTTAACTAATCATGGCCTCTCTTTATCTGTGGCCAAGAGTAGTGTGGTGATCTTTTCCCGCCAAAGGCGAGTTCCCGATATATCAGTTGTATATGATAAGCAACCTATTCCAGTTAGAGGCAATGTTAAATTTTTGGGAGTTATCCTTGATTCGAAATTGGCCTTTGGTCCATACATTGAATATATAACACAAAAATGCGAAAAAAACATAAATATTCTTCGGTCTTTGTCAGGTGTTTGGTGGGGGTCCCATCCTTTTTCTCAGAAATTACTGTACAATGCTTTAATACGAAGTCACCTTGACTATGGATGTTTTCTGTTGGAGCCTTGCAATAAATAATCCCTGAAAGTAATGGACAAAATTCAATCGAAATGCCTTCACATTATTACAGGGGCAATGAAATCCTCACCAATAAATGTTCTTCAGGTTGAGTGCGTAGATCCTGCTTTAAGATTAAGAAGGCAATACCTTTCAGACAGATTCTTATTTAAGATCTGCCAGCTTTCAGATCATCCCCTAATTCCTAAATTGCACCTTCTTTCAGAGTATATCTCATCTGACCGATACTGGACCCATAAGGACTCTCCCTGCTTGTTTAAAAGTTTTGTAATTTTTCTTCAGCTTCCTTACCCAATCTTTCAATGTAAAATAAATCCACTCTTTGATGTTCCTTACGAGGCTATTGTTTTCCAACCCGACATTCATCTAGATCTAGGTATAGAAAAGGATTCTCCAATGGCAAATTTGAAATTAAAAGAAATTATAGAAAACACCTTTAAAGATTGGCTTGTCATGTACACAGACGCTTCATAACAGTCTGATGAAGACTATACTGGAGCTGCTATTTGGGATTCCTAAGTTCAAAATCATTCTTAACTTTAAATGCCCCTCACTATCCTCCACTTTTACCGGTGAAGCAACTGCAATCAGTGAAGCTTTGTTATATGTAGAGTCACATAATCTTAATAAAACAGTTATTTTCACAGATTCAAAAAGTTGTTTGTTAGCTATTTTGTCCAATCAATTCCATAACAAACATAAATTTCCACTAATTCTTAAAATAAAAAATACCCTATTCAGATGCCATCTTAAAGGAATCCATGTTTCAGTGGCCTGGATTCCAGGCCACAGTGGTATCCATGGTAACGAAACAGCATTCTACAAAATTTAATTTACTCACATGACCCAATTTTGCTAGCTAAAAGGAAACTGAATGAAAAAGGTAAGCACTATGCTGCCATCCAAGAGGTTATTCCTCCCAAGCCTTGGTTCTTTAAATTTAACAAAGCAAATAAACATGCAACTTCAATCATTTGTAGATTAAGAATTGGACATGCTTGTACACATGCACATCTGGCAAAAATCAGAGTAAGGGATAGCTCGTTGTGTGAATGTGGCTTAGATGAAGGTTCCACAAACCATATTTTTTTCAACTGTCCCAAATTATCCTCCTCCCTTTATGATTACCTTCCTCCTTATATTCCTTGACCTATAGATTTTAATTCTCTTTTAACATATACCAGTACTCCTTTTGTGTATATTTTATGTGATTTTATTAATACTAATAATATGAAACTTTAAATCCTTGTCACTTTTAACATACGGGTAAGAGTCTAACACCTGTGTTTGTCATATCTGTTCTAGGTAACTCAACAAATAGATTTGTCAAAATTCTCGGAGGAAAACTGAATCCTTGTATTATCACAGACTCTTATTTTAATTAAACTCATAAGCTTTCATTTTCTACTCATATATATACGTCATTGGCGAATTTTATCAAACCGCCACAAAAGAAAGAAGAAGAAGAAGTGTCGTGCCTTTTTTGCTTAAAATTTATTGTTTTTAAGTGTTGTTGATTTACTATAGTAAATTTTTCTGTCTTGGTGGAGGTTTTAATATCTGTAAATTAGTAAGTGTTTGTAGTTGTGCCGTTTTTATGTAATATTTTGTTGTAATAATATAATGGAGGACGAACCTCCCGATCCCGGAAAGGTTCGCAATGATTCCTTTTCCTTACCCATTAACATTGATAATGTAGAACTAATTAACCGTAAACGTGCCCAAGTAAGTAACGAGTCTGCCCATCCACAAAAAATAGTTATTACTGATCCAAATCAACAGTTTCCTTCAATACAATCCTCATATACCCATCCTGATTTTATTAATAAAAAAGTTAAGTACTCTCAGGATGATGCCGCTCCTTTTCTAGTTCACGTAAGTAAAATCTCAAATGATCAGCTGTCTGGAGTAACTCTTAAACCAATTAAATTCGGTCACTTTCTGTATCATAACAATATTAAAAATATAGTCCATGATGGAGTCAAAAAAGTTGGACGAAATAAAATATCAGTGGAGTTTAAAACAGCTGCAGATGCAAACACCTTTATCGATCAGCCAGCTCTCCAAATTTCTAAATATGAAGCAACCATCCCCCCATATAGTATCACTCGTATGGGGCTAGTTAGACAAGTTCCCATAGAGTGGACACTAGAAGAATTAATAGCAGCTATAGAAATTCCCTCTGGCTACGGTTCTATAATTAAAGCACGGCGACTTAATAGATGATCAGTGAGTGACAGCAATAGCGTTTCATGGGTTCCAACTCAGACGGTTGTTCTAACTTTTTCTGGACAAAAACTTCCTCCCCATATTTACTGTTTTTACACCTCAATGCCAGTGGAAAAATATGTTTTGCCACTAATTCAGTGTCATAAATGTTGTAGATTTGGCCATGTTACTTCCCAGTGCCGATCTTCCCCTCGCTGCTTTGTATGTGCACAGAATCATGAGGGTTTATCTTGTACTCGACAAACTCCTACTTGCCTATTCTGTTCTGGTCCCCACACCGCAAAAGACCCTACATGTCCTGAACATCTAAGGCAAAAATCTATTATACTTGTTATGTCACAAGAAAATATTTCATATTTAGAAGCTTCAGCTAGATTCCCTCAGACAAAAAGATCCTTTGCTGATACAACAAGAATCCAGCCTCGTAATTGTTCTCAACAGACCCCTTATATTTTAACTGACAGTCTTTCAACCCCTTCGGCTCAGCTGTCACAAACTGCATCATATAAAAAAACAATTTTTATCCCTCAACGTACCTGCAGCCAATCATTAAATTCTGGATATGATATGGCAGCCCATCAGGCAATTGTTGAGAATCCTAATTCTTCCCTTCCTAATGGGTGTGCTCTACTGGGAAATGACAACAACTCCTCTAGTAATGATAATTTCTGCGAACTTATGATATCAATTCTAATTAACATGATCTCCCGTTTTAGTGACACGGAACTTCCTCTCAGCTTACACCAAAAACTTACTCAGCTTTCCTCCTTAGCCCGTAACATTCGCAGTCCCGCCAATTCTTCAATGGAATTGTCGGAGCATTAGAAATAAAAAAAATGAACTCATTTACCTCATTAATAAATTTCATCCCTTCATTCTTGCCATCCAGGAGACATGGCTTAGGCCTGAGTCTCATTTTAGGGTTTCAGGCTACGCATGCCTCCGGGATGATAGGAGTGATGGTCGTGCTGGCACCTCTATTTTAATTTCAAGAACAGTTACATTTTCACAAATTCCTCTCCCTTCTCATAGTCCAGCAGTAAATGCTGTTGCTATTAAGGCCCTTGATGTCTCTATTCTCTCTGTTTACATTCCTAATCCTGATGCAAATGTTTTAACAGAACTTGCAACACTTATTTCTTCTCTGTCACCTCCTATGGTTATTTTGGGGGATTTTAATATGCATCATACTGTTTGGGGCTCCCATCTGTGTGATTCACTGGCTCCCTTATTTTTAGATCTTATTGATAATTTTAATCTCTGTATTCTAAATGACGGGTCTCCTACCCGTCGAGTATCCCCATTACAAAATGTTAGAAGTGCCGTTGACCTAACTCTCTGCTCCCCAGATATTGCTTCCCTTCTTTTGTGGCAAATATTACCTTCTAGCTATGGCAGTGACCATTTTCCTATATTCATCACTCCTCCTACTTCACCTAGAATAAATTTTACATTTTGCCCAAGACTAAAGTATAATCTATCCAAAGCTAATTGGCAATTATATTCTACAGTTTTGGAACAAGAGGTTTCAACTCTTCCCCCAATTAACAATGATAATATTGCTCCTGTATATGTAGAGTTCAGAAATGCAATTATTTCTGCTGCTAATAAGTCAATCCCCTTAAAAAAACCTTTCAAAAATAAGTATCCTTCCCCTCCTTGGTGGGACCAAGATGCAGCAGCTTGTAGGAGAAGAAAAGAGGCTGAATTAATATACTCCCGTTCTATGACTGCAGAGAATTATATCTCCTATAAAAAAATTGCTGCAGAAACCTTAAAATTACTGTCAGACAAAAAGCGAACTGGTTGGTTTAAATTCTGTGAGTCATTGTTACCTAGGACTCCCCCATCTTTGGTCTGGAGAAATGTTAACAAATATCGCTGTGCAGTTTCTAGTGAAAAAATAATTTATAATGATCCTTCCCCATGGATAGATGAATTCTCTAATAAACTTGCACCACAAACAGTCCCATCTTATGATGAATGCCTAGTTTTTAATTCTGCTTTTTTAAAAACAAATGATAAATTTGATTCCCCCTTTTCTTCTCAGGAATTGTTTACTGGGATTCCTTATTCGTTTATAATTAATAGTAGTGAGAACACTAAAACTGTCTTACTATCCATTTTAAATTTTATTTATATTACTGGTGATCCTCCTGCTGAATGGAAAACCCAAATTATTTTGCCCATTCTCAAACCAGGTGAGTCTAGCAATGACCCTTCCAGTTACCGACCTATTGCCCTTTCTTGTACTTTGGCAAAAATCTTGGAACATTTAATAAAAAATCGCTTGGAGTGGTTTTTGGAAAGGAATAATCTCTTACCTAAAAGCCAATTCGGTTTCCGAAAAGGTTTAAGTACCATGGATAGCCTAAGTACTTTGGTCACAGATATTCATATTGCTTTTTCAAAACATGAATTTCTCATAGGAGTTTTCTTGGATATTTCTTCTGCATATGATAATGTGCTTCTTCCTGTGCTCAGGCAGAAAATGCTTAACCTGAGCATTCCAGTGAGGATAGTCAATTACGTCTCTAACTTTCTCTCTTCTAGATCAATATCTATAAATGTTAATAATCTCCTGCTTCCCCCAAAAACTATATGGAAAGGACTTCCACAAGGCTCAGTTCTTAGTCCTCTCCTTTATTCTATATATACTCACAATTTAGAACTTTCAGTAAATTCTTTTTGTAATGTTCTTCAATATGCAGACGATTTAGCTCTATACATCTCCTTAAACAACTTCACAGTGGCATGTTCCCGTCTAAACTCATCCATGGATTATTTACAAGAATGGTTAACTAATCATGGCATCTCTTTATCTGTGGCCAAGAGTAGTGTGGTGATCTTTTCCCGCCAAAGGCGAGACCCCGATATATCTGTTGTATATGATAAGCAACCTATTCCAGTTAGAGGCAATGTTAAATTTTTGGGAGTTATCCTTGATTCGAAATTGGCCTTCGGTCCATACATTGAATATATAACACAAAAATGCGAAAAAAACATAAATATTCTTCAGTCTTTGTCAGGTGTTTGGTGGGGGACCCATCCTTTTTCTCAGAAATTACTGTACAATGCTTTAATACGAAGCCACCTTGACTATGGGTGTTTTCTGTCATCCCTGAAAGTAATAGACAAAATTCAATCGAAATGCCTTCGCATTATTACAGGGGCAATGAAATCCTCACCAATAAATGTTCTTCAGGTTGAGTGCGTAGATCCTCCTTTAAGATTAAGAAGGCAATACCTTTCAGACAGATTCTTATTTTTTATAGTTTGACAGGCCTGTTGGTCTAGTGGTTAGTGACCCTGACTGCTATGCCGGAGGTCGTGGGTTCGATTCCCACCCAGGACAAATGTTTGTGTGATGAGCACGATCATTTGTTCTGTGTCTGGGTGTAATTTATCTATAATATTTATGTATTTAGAAACATATAAGTATGTTTATCAGTTGTCTAGTACCCATAACACAAGCTCTGCTTAGCTTGGGACTAGATGGCGTTGTGTGATGGTTGTGGAATATTATTATTATTATTTAAGATCTGCCAGCTTTCAGATCATCCCCTAATTCCTAAATTGCACCTTCTTTCAGAGTATATCTCATCTGACCGATACTGGACCCATAAGGACTCTCCCTGCTTGTTTAAAAGTTTTGTAATTTTTCTTCAGCTTCCTTACCCAATCTTTCAATGTAAAATAAATCCACTCTTTGATGTTCCTTACGAGGCTATTGTTTACCAACCCAACATTCATCTAGATCTAGGTATAGAAAAGGATTCTCCAATGGAAAATTTGAAATTAAAAGAAATTATAGAAAACACCTTTAAAGATTGGCTTTTCAGACACAGACACAGACACACAGACGCTTCAAAACAGTCTGATGAAGACTATACTGGAGCAGCTATTTGGGATTCCTAAGTTCAAAATCATTCTTAACTTTAAATGCCCCTCACTATCCTCCACTTTTACCGGTGAAGCAACTGCAATCAGTGAAGCTTTGTTATATGTAGAGTCACATAATCTTAATAAAACAGTTATTTTCACAGATTCAAAAAGTTGTTTGTTAGCTATTTTGTCCAATCAATTCCATAACAAACATAAATTTCCACTAATTCTTAAAATAAAAAATACCCTATTCAGATGCCATCTTAAAGGAATCCATGTTTCAGTGGCCTGGATTCCAGGCCACAGTGGTATCCATGGTAACGAAACAGCATTCTACAAAATTTAATTTACTCACATGACCCAATTTTGCTAGCTAAAAGGAAACTGAATGAAAAAGGTAAGCACTATGCTGCCATCCAAGAGGTTATTCCTCCCAAGCCTTGGTTCTTTAAATTTAACAAAGCAAATAAACATGCAACTTCAATCATTTGTAGATTAAGAATTGGACATGCTTGTACACATGCACATCTGGCAAAAATCAGAGTAAGGGATAGCTCGTTGTGTGAATGTGGCTTAGATGAAGGTTCCACAAACCATATTTTTTTCAACTGTCCCAAATTATCCTCCTCCCTTTATGATTACCTTCCTCCTTATATTCCTTGACCTATAGATTTTAATTCTCTTTTAACATATACCAGTACTCCTTTTGTGTATATTTTATGTGATTTTATTAATACTAATAATATGAAACTTTAAATCCTTGTCACTTTTAACATACGGGTAAGAGTCTAACACCTGTGTTTGTCATATCTGTTCTAGGTAACTCAACAAATAGATTTGTCAAAATTCTCGGAGGAAAACTGAATCCTTGTATTATCACAGACTCTTATTTTAATTAAACTCATAAGCTTTCATTTTCTACTCATATATATACGTCATTGGCGAATTTTATCAAACCGCCACAAAAGAAAGAAGAAGAAGAAGTGTCGTGCCTTTTTTGCTTAAAATTTATTGTTTTTAAGTGTTGTTGATTTACTATAGTAAATTTTTCTGTCTTGGTGGAGGTTTTAATATCTGTAAATTAGTAAGTGTTTGTAGTTGTGCCGTTTTTATGTAATATTTTGTTGTAATAATATAATGGAGGACGAACCTCCCGATCCCGGAAAGGTTCGCAATGATTCCTTTTCCTTACCCATTAACATTGATAATGTAGAACTAATTAACCGTAAACGTGCCCAAGTAAGTAACGAGTCTGCCCATCCACAAAAAATAGTTATTACTGATCCAAATCAACAGTTTCCTTCAATACAATCCTCATATACCCATCCTGATTTTATTAATAAAAAAGTTAAGTACTCTCAGGATGATGCCGCTCCTTTTCTAGTTCACGTAAGTAAAATCTCAAATGATCAGCTGTCTGGAGTAACTCTTAAACCAATTAAATTCGGTCACTTTCTGTATCATAACAATATTAAAAATATAGTCCATGATGGAGTCAAAAAAGTTGGACGAAATAAAATATCAGTGGAGTTTAAAACAGCTGCAGATGCAAACACCTTTATCGATCAGCCAGCTCTCCAAATTTCTAAATATGAAGCAACCATCCCCCCATATAGTATCACTCGTATGGGGCTAGTTAGACAAGTTCCCATAGAGTGGACACTAGAAGAATTAATAGCAGCTATAGAAATTCCCTCTGGCTACGGTTCTATAATTAAAGCACGGCGACTTAATAGATGATCAGTGAGTGACAGCAATAGCGTTTCATGGGTTCCAACTCAGACGGTTGTTCTAACTTTTTCTGGACAAAAACTTCCTCCCCATATTTACTGTTTTTACACCTCAATGCCAGTGGAAAAATATGTTTTGCCACTAATTCAGTGTCATAAATGTTGTAGATTTGGCCATGTTACTTCCCAGTGCCGATCTTCCCCTCGCTGCTTTGTATGTGCACAGAATCATGAGGGTTTATCTTGTACTCGACAAACTCCTACTTGCCTATTCTGTTCTGGTCCCCACACCGCAAAAGACCCTACATGTCCTGAACATCTAAGGCAAAAATCTATTATACTTGTTATGTCACAAGAAAATATTTCATATTTAGAAGCTTCAGCTAGATTCCCTCAGACAAAAAGATCCTTTGCTGATACAACAAGAATCCAGCCTCGTAATTGTTCTCAACAGACCCCTTATATTTTAACTGACAGTCTTTCAACCCCTTCGGCTCAGCTGTCACAAACTGCATCATATAAAAAAACAATTTTTATCCCTCAACGTACCTGCAGCCAATCATTAAATTCTGGATATGATATGGCAGCCCATCAGGCAATTGTTGAGAATCCTAATTCTTCCCTTCCTAATGGGTGTGCTCTACTGGGAAATGACAACAACTCCTCTAGTAATGATAATTTCTGCGAACTTATGATATCAATTCTAATTAACATGATCTCCCGTTTTAGTGACACGGAACTTCCTCTCAGCTTACACCAAAAACTTACTCAGCTTTCCTCCTTAGCCCGTAACATTCGCAGTCCCGCCAATTCTTCAATGGAATTGTCGGAGCATTAGAAATAAAAAAAATGAACTCATTTACCTCATTAATAAATTTCATCCCTTCATTCTTGCCATCCAGGAGACATGGCTTAGGCCTGAGTCTCATTTTAGGGTTTCAGGCTACGCATGCCTCCGGGATGATAGGAGTGATGGTCGTGCTGGCACCTCTATTTTAATTTCAAGAACAGTTACATTTTCACAAATTCCTCTCCCTTCTCATAGTCCAGCAGTAAATGCTGTTGCTATTAAGGCCCTTGATGTCTCTATTCTCTCTGTTTACATTCCTAATCCTGATGCAAATGTTTTAACAGAACTTGCAACACTTATTTCTTCTCTGTCACCTCCTATGGTTATTTTGGGGGATTTTAATATGCATCATACTGTTTGGGGCTCCCATCTGTGTGATTCACTGGCTCCCTTATTTTTAGATCTTATTGATAATTTTAATCTCTGTATTCTAAATGACGGGTCTCCTACCCGTCGAGTATCCCCATTACAAAATGTTAGAAGTGCCGTTGACCTAACTCTCTGCTCCCCAGATATTGCTTCCCTTCTTTTGTGGCAAATATTACCTTCTAGCTATGGCAGTGACCATTTTCCTATATTCATCACTCCTCCTACTTCACCTAGAATAAATTTTACATTTTGCCCAAGACTAAAGTATAATCTATCCAAAGCTAATTGGCAATTATATTCTACAGTTTTGGAACAAGAGGTTTCAACTCTTCCCCCAATTAACAATGATAATATTGCTCCTGTATATGTAGAGTTCAGAAATGCAATTATTTCTGCTGCTAATAAGTCAATCCCCTTAAAAAAACCTTTCAAAAATAAGTATCCTTCCCCTCCTTGGTGGGACCAAGATGCAGCAGCTTGTAGGAGAAGAAAAGAGGCTGAATTAATATACTCCCGTTCTATGACTGCAGAGAATTATATCTCCTATAAAAAAATTGCTGCAGAAACCTTAAAATTACTGTCAGACAAAAAGCGAACTGGTTGGTTTAAATTCTGTGAGTCATTGTTACCTAGGACTCCCCCATCTTTGGTCTGGAGAAATGTTAACAAATATCGCTGTGCAGTTTCTAGTGAAAAAATAATTTATAATGATCCTTCCCCATGGATAGATGAATTCTCTAATAAACTTGCACCACAAACAGTCCCATCTTATGATGAATGCCTAGTTTTTAATTCTGCTTTTTTAAAAACAAATGATAAATTTGATTCCCCCTTTTCTTCTCAGGAATTGTTTACTGGGATTCCTTATTCGTTTATAATTAATAGTAGTGAGAACACTAAAACTGTCTTACTATCCATTTTAAATTTTATTTATATTACTGGTGATCCTCCTGCTGAATGGAAAACCCAAATTATTTTGCCCATTCTCAAACCAGGTGAGTCTAGCAATGACCCTTCCAGTTACCGACCTATTGCCCTTTCTTGTACTTTGGCAAAAATCTTGGAACATTTAATAAAAAATCGCTTGGAGTGGTTTTTGGAAAGGAATAATCTCTTACCTAAAAGCCAATTCGGTTTCCGAAAAGGTTTAAGTACCATGGATAGCCTAAGTACTTTGGTCACAGATATTCATATTGCTTTTTCAAAACATGAATTTCTCATAGGAGTTTTCTTGGATATTTCTTCTGCATATGATAATGTGCTTCTTCCTGTGCTCAGGCAGAAAATGCTTAACCTGAGCATTCCAGTGAGGATAGTCAATTACGTCTCTAACTTTCTCTCTTCTAGATCAATATCTATAAATGTTAATAATCTCCTGCTTCCCCCAAAAACTATATGGAAAGGACTTCCACAAGGCTCAGTTCTTAGTCCTCTCCTTTATTCTATATATACTCACAATTTAGAACTTTCAGTAAATTCTTTTTGTAATGTTCTTCAATATGCAGACGATTTAGCTCTATACATCTCCTTAAACAACTTCACAGTGGCATGTTCCCGTCTAAACTCATCCATGGATTATTTACAAGAATGGTTAACTAATCATGGCCTCTCTTTATCTGTGGCCAAGAGTAGTGTGGTGATCTTTTCCCGCCAAAGGCGAGACCCCGATATATCTGTTGTATATGATAAGCAACCTATTCCAGTTAGAGGCAATGTTAAATTTTTGGGAGTTATCCTTGATTCGAAATTGGCCTTCGGTCCATACATTGAATATATAACACAAAAATGCGAAAAAAACATAAATATTCTTCAGTCTTTGTCAGGTGTTTGGTGGGGGACCCATCCTTTTTCTCAGAAATTACTGTACAATGCTTTAATACGAAGCCACCTTGACTATGGGTGTTTTCTGTCATCCCTGAAAGTAATAGACAAAATTCAATCGAAATGCCTTCGCATTATTACAGGGGCAATGAAATCCTCACCAATAAATGTTCTTCAGGTTGAGTGCGTAGATCCTCCTTTAAGATTAAGAAGGCAATACCTTTCAGACAGATTCTTATTTTTTATAGTTTGACAGGCCTGTTGGTCTAGTGGTTAGTGACCCTGACTGCTATGCCGGAGGTCGTGGGTTCGATTCCCACCCAGGACAAATGTTTGTGTGATGAGCACGATCATTTGTTCTGTGTCTGGGTGTAATTTATCTATAATATTTATGTATTTAGAAACATATAAGTATGTTTATCAGTTGTCTAGTACCCATAACACAAGCTCTGCTTAGCTTGGGACTAGATGGCGTTGTGTGATGGTTGTGGAATATTATTATTATTATTTAAGATCTGCCAGCTTTCAGATCATCCCCTAATTCCTAAATTGCACCTTCTTTCAGAGTATATCTCATCTGACCGATACTGGACCCATAAGGACTCTCCCTGCTTGTTTAAAAGTTTTGTAATTTTTCTTCAGCTTCCTTACCCAATCTTTCAATGTAAAATAAATCCACTCTTTGATGTTCCTTACGAGGCTATTGTTTACCAACCCAACATTCATCTAGATCTAGGTATAGAAAAGGATTCTCCAATGGAAAATTTGAAATTAAAAGAAATTATAGAAAACACCTTTAAAGATTGGCTTTTCAGACACAGACACAGACACACAGACGCTTCAAAACAGTCTGATGAAGACTATACTGGAGCAGCTATTTGGGATTCCTAAGTTCAAAATCATTCTTAACTTTAAATGCCCCTCACTATCCTCCACTTTTACCGGTGAAGCAACTGCAATCAGTGAAGCTTTGTTATATGTAGAGTCACATAATCTTAATAAAACAGTTATTTTCACAGATTCAAAAAGTTGTTTGTTAGCTATTTTGTCCAATCAATTCCATAACAAACATAAATTTCCACTAATTCTTAAAATAAAAAATACCCTATTCAGATGCCATCTTAAAGGAATCCATGTTTCAGTGGCCTGGATTCCAGGCCACAGTGGTATCCATGGTAACGAAACAGCATTCTACAAAATTTAATTTACTCACATGACCCAATTTTGCTAGCTAAAAGGAAACTGAATGAAAAAGGTAAGCACTATGCTGCCATCCAAGAGGTTATTCCTCCCAAGCCTTGGTTCTTTAAATTTAACAAAGCAAATAAACATGCAACTTCAATCATTTGTAGATTAAGAATTGGACATGCTTGTACACATGCACATCTGGCAAAAATCAGAGTAAGGGATAGCTCGTTGTGTGAATGTGGCTTAGATGAAGGTTCCACAAACCATATTTTTTTCAACTGTCCCAAATTATCCTCCTCCCTTTATGATTACCTTCCTCCTTATATTCCTTGACCTATAGATTTTAATTCTCTTTTAACATATACCAGTACTCCTTTTGTGTATATTTTATGTGATTTTATTAATACTAATAATATGAAACTTTAAATCCTTGTCACTTTTAACATACGGGTAAGAGTCTAACACCTGTGTTTGTCATATCTGTTCTAGGTAACTCAACAAATAGATTTGTCAAAATTCTCGGAGGAAAACTGAATCCTTGTATTATCACAGACTCTTATTTTAATTAAACTCATAAGCTTTCATTTTCTACTCATATATATACGTCATTGGCGAATTTTATCAAACCGCCACAAAAGAAAGAAGAAGAAGAAGTGTCGTGCCTTTTTTGCTTAAAATTTATTGTTTTTAAGTGTTGTTGATTTACTATAGTAAATTTTTCTGTCTTGGTGGAGGTTTTAATATCTGTAAATTAGTAAGTGTTTGTAGTTGTGCCGTTTTTATGTAATATTTTGTTGTAATAATATAATGGAGGACGAACCTCCCGATCCCGGAAAGGTTCGCAATGATTCCTTTTCCTTACCCATTAACATTGATAATGTAGAACTAATTAACCGTAAACGTGCCCAAGTAAGTAACGAGTCTGCCCATCCACAAAAAATAGTTATTACTGATCCAAATCAACAGTTTCCTTCAATACAATCCTCATATACCCATCCTGATTTTATTAATAAAAAAGTTAAGTACTCTCAGGATGATGCCGCTCCTTTTCTAGTTCACGTAAGTAAAATCTCAAATGATCAGCTGTCTGGAGTAACTCTTAAACCAATTAAATTCGGTCACTTTCTGTATCATAACAATATTAAAAATATAGTCCATGATGGAGTCAAAAAAGTTGGACGAAATAAAATATCAGTGGAGTTTAAAACAGCTGCAGATGCAAACACCTTTATCGATCAGCCAGCTCTCCAAATTTCTAAATATGAAGCAACCATCCCCCCATATAGTATCACTCGTATGGGGCTAGTTAGACAAGTTCCCATAGAGTGGACACTAGAAGAATTAATAGCAGCTATAGAAATTCCCTCTGGCTACGGTTCTATAATTAAAGCACGGCGACTTAATAGATGATCAGTGAGTGACAGCAATAGCGTTTCATGGGTTCCAACTCAGACGGTTGTTCTAACTTTTTCTGGACAAAAACTTCCTCCCCATATTTACTGTTTTTACACCTCAATGCCAGTGGAAAAATATGTTTTGCCACTAATTCAGTGTCATAAATGTTGTAGATTTGGCCATGTTACTTCCCAGTGCCGATCTTCCCCTCGCTGCTTTGTATGTGCACAGAATCATGAGGGTTTATCTTGTACTCGACAAACTCCTACTTGCCTATTCTGTTCTGGTCCCCACACCGCAAAAGACCCTACATGTCCTGAACATCTAAGGCAAAAATCTATTATACTTGTTATGTCACAAGAAAATATTTCATATTTAGAAGCTTCAGCTAGATTCCCTCAGACAAAAAGATCCTTTGCTGATACAACAAGAATCCAGCCTCGTAATTGTTCTCAACAGACCCCTTATATTTTAACTGACAGTCTTTCAACCCCTTCGGCTCAGCTGTCACAAACTGCATCATATAAAAAAACAATTTTTATCCCTCAACGTACCTGCAGCCAATCATTAAATTCTGGATATGATATGGCAGCCCATCAGGCAATTGTTGAGAATCCTAATTCTTCCCTTCCTAATGGGTGTGCTCTACTGGGAAATGACAACAACTCCTCTAGTAATGATAATCTCTGCGAACTTATGATATCAATTCTAATTAACATGATCTCCCGTTTTAGTGACACGGAACTTCCTCTCAGCTTACACCAAAAACTTACTCAGCTTTCCTCCTTAGCCCGTAACATTCGCAGTCCCGCCAATTCTTCAATGGAATTGTCGGAGCATTAGAAATAAAAAAAATGAACTCATTTACCTCATTAATAAATTTCATCCCTTCATTCTTGCCATCCAGGAGACATGGCTTAGGCCTGAGTCTCATTTTAGGGTTTCAGGCTACGCATGCCTCCGGGATGATAGGAGTGATGGTCGTGCTGGCACCTCTATTTTAATTTCAAGAACAGTTACATTTTCACAAATTCCTCTCCCTTCTCATAGTCCAGCAGTAAATGCTGTTGCTATTAAGGCCCTTGATGTCTCTATTCTCTCTGTTTACATTCCTAATCCTGATGCAAATGTTTTAACAGAACTTGCAACACTTATTTCTTCTCTGTCACCTCCTATGGTTATTTTGGGGGATTTTAATATGCATCATACTGTTTGGGGCTCCCATCTGTGTGATTCACTGGCTCCCTTATTTTTAGATCTTATTGATAATTTTAATCTCTGTATTCTAAATGACGGGTCTCCTACCCGTCGAGTATCCCCATTACAAAATGTTAGAAGTGCCGTTGACCTAACTCTCTGCTCCCCAGATATTGCTTCCCTTCTTTTGTGGCAAATATTACCTTCTAGCTATGGCAGTGACCATTTTCCTATATTCATCACTCCTCCTACTTCACCTAGAATAAAATTTACATTTTGCCCAAGACTAAAGTATAATCTATCCAAAGCTAATTGGCAATTATATTCTACAGTTTTGGAACAAGAGGTTTCAACTCTTCCCCCAATTAACAATGATAATATTGCTCCTGTATATGTAGAGTTCAGAAATGCAATTATTTCTGCTGCTAATAAGTCAATCCCCTTAAAAAAACCTTTCAAAAATAAGTATCCTTCCCCTCCTTGGTGGGACCAAGATGCAGCAGCTTGTAGGAGAAGAAAAGAGGCTGAATTAATATACTCCCGTTCTATGACTGCAGAGAATTATATCTCCTATAAAAAAATTGCTGCAGAAACCTTAAAATTACTGTCAGACAAAAAGCGAACTGGTTGGTTTAAATTCTGTGAGTCATTGTCACCTAGGACTCCCCCATCTTTGGTCTGGAGAAATGTTAACAAATATCGCTGTGCAGTTTCTAGTGAAAAAATAATTTATAATGATCCTTCCCCATGGATAGATGAATTCTCTAATAAACTTGCACCACAAACAGTCCCATCTTATGATGAATGCCTAGTTTTTAATTCTGCTTTTTTAAAAACAAATGATAAATTTGATTCCCCCTTTTCTTCTCAGGAATTGTTTACTGGGATTCCTTATTCGTTTATAATTAATAGTAGTGAGAACACTAAAACTGTCTTACTATCCATTTTAAATTTTATTTATATTACTGGTGATCCTCCTGCTGAATGGAAAACCCAAATTATTTTGCCCATTCTCAAACCAGGTAAGTCTAGCAATGACCCTTCCAGTTACCGACCTATTGCCCTTTCTTGTACTTTGGCAAAAATCTTGGAACATTTAATAAAAAATCGCTTGGAGTGGTTTTTGGAAAGGAATAATCTCTTACCTAAAAGCCAATTCGGTTTCCGAAAAGGTTTAAGTACCATGGATAGCCTAAGTACTTTGGTCACAGATATTCATATTGCTTTTTCAAAACATGAATTTCTCATAGGAGTTTTCTTGGATATTTCTTCTGCATATGATAATGTGCTTCTTCCTGTGCTCAGGCAGAAAATGCTTAACCTGAGCATTCCAGTGAGGATAGTCAATTACGTCTCTAACTTTCTCTCTTCTAGATCAATATCTATAAATGTTAATAATCTCCTGCTTCCCCCAAAAACTATATGGAAAGGACTTCCACAAGGCTCAGTTCTTAGTCCTCTCCTTTATTCTATATATACTCACGATTTAGAACTTTCAGTAAATTCTTTTTGTAATGTTCTTCAATATGCAGACGATTTAGCTCTATACATCTCCTTAAACAACTTCACAGTGGCATGTTCCCGTCTAAACTCATCCATGGATTATTTACAAGAATGGTTAACTAATCATGGCCTCTCTTTATCTGTGGCCAAGAGTAGTGTGGTGATCTTTTCCCGCCAAAGGCGAGACCCCGATATATCTGTTGTATATGATAAGCAACCTATTAGAGTTAGAGATAGATAGAGCAACCAGTTAGAGGCAATGTTAAATTTTTGGGAGTTATCCTTGATTCGAAATTGGCCTTCGGTCCATACATTGAATATATAACACAAAAATGCGAAAAAAACATAAATATTCTTCAGTCTTTGTCAGGTGTTTGGTGGGGGACCCATCCTTTTTCTCAGAAATTACTGTACAATGCTTTAATACGAAGCCACCTTGACTATGGGTGTTTTCTGTCATCCCTGAAAGTAATAGACAAAATTCAATCGAAATGCCTTCGCATTATTACAGGGGCAATGAAATCCTCACCAATAAATGTTCTTCAGGTTGAGTGCGTAGATCCTCCTTTAAGATTAAGAAGGCAATACCTTTCAGACAGATTCTTATTTTTTATAGTTTGACAGGCCTGTTGGTCTAGTGGTTAGTGACCCTGACTGCTATGCCGGAGGTCGTGGGTTCGATTCCCACCCAGGACAAATGTTTGTGTGATGAGCACGATCATTTGTTCTGTGTCTGGGTGTAATTTATCTATAATATTTATGTATTTAGAAACATATAAGTATGTTTATCAGTTGTCTAGTACCCATAACACAAGCTCTGCTTAGCTTGGGACTAGATGGCGTTGTGTGATGGTTGTGGAATATTATTATTATTATTTAAGATCTGCCAGCTTTCAGATCATCCCCTAATTCCTAAATTGCACCTTCTTTCAGAGTATATCTCATCTGACCGATACTGGACCCATAAGGACTCTCCCTGCTTGTTTAAAAGTTTTGTAATTTTTCTTCAGCTTCCTTACCCAATCTTTCAATGTAAAATAAATCCACTCTTTGATGTTCCTTACGAGGCTATTGTTTACCAACCCAACATTCATCTAGATCTAGGTATAGAAAAGGATTCTCCAATGGAAAATTTGAAATTAAAAGAAATTATAGAAAACACCTTTAAAGATTGGCTTTTCAGACACAGACACAGACACACAGACGCTTCAAAACAGTCTGATGAAGACTATACTGGAGCAGCTATTTGGGATTCCTAAGTTCAAAATCATTCTTAACTTTAAATGCCCCTCACTATCCTCCACTTTTACCGGTGAAGCAACTGCAATCAGTGAAGCTTTGTTATATGTAGAGTCACATAATCTTAATAAAACAGTTATTTTCACAGATTCAAAAAGTTGTTTGTTAGCTATTTTGTCCAATCAATTCCATAACAAACATAAATTTCCACTAATTCTTAAAATAAAAAATACCCTATTCAGATGCCATCTTAAAGGAATCCATGTTTCAGTGGCCTGGATTCCAGGCCACAGTGGTATCCATGGTAACGAAACAGCATTCTACAAAATTTAATTTACTCACATGACCCAATTTTGCTAGCTAAAAGGAAACTGAATGAAAATTGGAATAAATTATGGGAAGTTTCCAAAAATGTTAAAGGTAAGCACTATGCTGCCATCCAAGAGGTTATTCCTCCCAAGCCTTGGTTCTTTAAATTTAACAAAGCAAATAAACATGCAACTTCAATCATTTGTAGATTAAGAATTGGACATGCTTGTACACATGCACATCTGGCAAAAATCAGAGTAAGGGATAGCTCGTTGTGTGAATGTGGCTTAGATGAAGGTTCCACAAACCATATTTTTTTCAACTGTCCCAAATTATCCTCCTCCCTTTATGATTACCTTCCTCCTTATATTCCTTGACCTATAGATTTTAATTCTCTTTTAACATATACCAGTACTCCTTTTGTGTATATTTTATGTGATTTTATTAATACTAATAATATGAAACTTTAAATCCTTGTCACTTTTAACATACGGGTAAGAGTCTAACACCTGTGTTTGTCATATCTGTTCTAGGTAACTCAACAAATAGATTTGTCAAAATTCTCGGAGGAAAACTGAATCCTTGTATTATCACAGACTCTTATTTTAATTAAACTCATAAGCTTTCATTTTCTACTCATATATATACGTCATTGGCGAATTTTATCAAACCGCCACAAAAGAAAGAAGAAGAAGAAGTGTCGTGCCTTTTTTGCTTAAAATTTATTGTTTTTAAGTGTTGTTGATTTACTATAGTAAATTTTTCTGTCTTGGTGGAGGTTTTAATATCTGTAAATTAGTAAGTGTTTGTAGTTGTGCCGTTTTTATGTAATATTTTGTTGTAATAATATAATGGAGGACGAACC
This sequence comes from Parnassius smintheus behrii, assembly GCA_036936625.1. Lineage (NCBI taxonomy): Eukaryota > Metazoa > Arthropoda > Insecta > Lepidoptera > Papilionidae > Parnassius > Parnassius smintheus. The sequence continues at coordinate 44,456,443 of JAUPFT010000015.1, forward strand.
TCCCGATCCCGGAAAGGTTCGCAATGATTCCTTTTCCTTACCCATTAACATTGATAATGTAGAACTAATTAACCGTAAACGTGCCCAAGTAAGTAACGAGTCTGCCCATCCACAAAAAATAGTTATTACTGATCCAAATCAACAGTTTCCTTCAATACAATCCTCATATACCCATCCTGATTTTATTAATAAAAAAGTTAAGTACTCTCAGGATGATGCCGCTCCTTTTCTAGTTCACGTAAGTAAAATCTCAAATGATCAGCTGTCTGGAGTAACTCTTAAACCAATTAAATTCGGTCACTTTCTGTATCATAACAATATTAAAAATATAGTCCATGATGGAGTCAAAAAAGTTGGACGAAATAAAATATCAGTGGAGTTTAAAACAGCTGCAGATGCAAACACCTTTATCGATCAGCCAGCTCTCCAAATTTCTAAATATGAAGCAACCATCCCCCCATATAGTATCACTCGTATGGGGCTAGTTAGACAAGTTCCCATAGAGTGGACACTAGAAGAATTAATAGCAGCTATAGAAATTCCCTCTGGCTACGGTTCTATAATTAAAGCACGGCGACTTAATAGATGATCAGTGAGTGACAGCAATAGCGTTTCATGGGTTCCAACTCAGACGGTTGTTCTAACTTTTTCTGGACAAAAACTTCCTCCCCATATTTACTGTTTTTACACCTCAATGCCAGTGGAAAAATATGTTTTGCCACTAATTCAGTGTCATAAATGTTGTAGATTTGGCCATGTTACTTCCCAGTGCCGATCTTCCCCTCGCTGCTTTGTATGTGCACAGAATCATGAGGGTTTATCTTGTACTCGACAAACTCCTACTTGCCTATTCTGTTCTGGTCCCCACACCGCAAAAGACCCTACATGTCCTGAACATCTAAGGCAAAAATCTATTATACTTGTTATGTCACAAGAAAATATTTCATATTTAGAAGCTTCAGCTAGATTCCCTCAGACAAAAAGATCCTTTGCTGATACAACAAGAATCCAGCCTCGTAATTGTTCTCAACAGACCCCTTATATTTTAACTGACAGTCTTTCAACCCCTTCGGCTCAGCTGTCACAAACTGCATCATATAAAAAAACAATTTTTATCCCTCAACGTACCTGCAGCCAATCATTAAATTCTGGATATGATATGGCAGCCCATCAGGCAATTGTTGAGAATCCTAATTCTTCCCTTCCTAATGGGTGTGCTCTACTGGGAAATGACAACAACTCCTCTAGTAATGATAATTTCTGCGAACTTATGATATCAATTCTAATTAACATGATCTCCCGTTTTAGTGACACGGAACTTCCTCTCAGCTTACACCAAAAACTTACTCAGCTTTCCTCCTTAGCCCGTAACATTCGCAGTCCCGCCAATTCTTCAATGGAATTGTCGGAGCATTAGAAATAAAAAAATGAACTCATTTACCTCATTAATAAATTTCATCCCTTCATTCTTGCCATCCAGGAGACATGGCTTAGGCCTGAGTCTCATTTTAGGGTTTCAGGCTACGCATGCCTCCGGGATGATAGGAGTGATGGTCGTGCTGGCACCTCTATTTTAATTTCAAGAACAGTTACATTTTCACAAATTCCTCTCCCTTCTCATAGTCCAGCAGTAAATGCTGTTGCTATTAAGGCCCTTGATGTCTCTATTCTCTCTGTTTACATTCCTAATCCTGATGCAAATGTTTTAACAGAACTTGCAACACTTATTTCTTCTCTGTCACCTCCTATGGTTATTTTGGGGGATTTTAATATGCATCATACTGTTTGGGGCTCCCATCTGTGTGATTCACTGGCTCCCTTATTTTTAGATCTTATTGATAATTTTAATCTCTGTATTCTAAATGACGGGTCTCCTACCCGTCGAGTATCCCCATTACAAAATGTTAGAAGTGCCGTTGACCTAACTCTCTGCTCCCCAGATATTGCTTCCCTTCTTTTGTGGCAAATATTACCTTCTAGCTATGGCAGTGACCATTTTCCTATATTCATCACTCCTCCTACTTCACCTAGAATAAATTTTACATTTTGCCCAAGACTAAAGTATAATCTATCCAAAGCTAATTGGCAATTATATTCTACAGTTTTGGAACAAGAGGTTTCAACTCTTCCCCCAATTAACAATGATAATATTGCTCCTGTATATGTAGAGTTCAGAAATGCAATTATTTCTGCTGCTAATAAGTCAATCCCCTTAAAAAAACCTTTCAAAAATAAGTATCCTTCCCCTCCTTGGTGGGACCAAGATGCAGCAGCTTGTAGGAGAAGAAAAGAGGCTGAATTAATATACTCCCGTTCTATGACTGCAGAGAATTATATCTCCTATAAAAAATTGCTGCAGAAACCTTAAAATTACTGTCAGACAAAAAGCGAACTGGTTGGTTTAAATTCTGTGAGTCATTGTCACCTAGGACTCCCCCATCTTTGGTCTGGAGAAATGTTAACAAATATCGCTGTGCAGTTTCTAGTGAAAAAATAATTTATAATGATCCTTCCCCATGGATAGATGAATTCTCTAATAAACTTGCACCACAAACAGTCCCATCTTATGATGAATGCCTAGTTTTTAATTCTGCTTTTTTAAAAACAAATGATAAATTTGATTCCCCCTTTTCTTCTCAGGAATTGTTTACTGGGATTCCTTATTCGTTTATAATTAATAGTAGTGAGAACACTAAAACTGTCTTACTATCCATTTTAAATTTTATTTATATTACTGGTGATCCTCCTGCTGAATGGAAAACCCAAATTATTTTGCCCATTCTCAAACCAGGTAAGTCTAGCAATGACCCTTCCAGTTACCGACCTATTGCCCTTTCTTGTACTTTGGCAAAAATCTTGGAACATTTAATAAAAAATCGCTTGGAGTGGTTTTTGGAAAGGAATAATCTCTTACCTAAAAGCCAATTCGGTTTCCGAAAAGGTTTAAGTACCATGGATAGCCTAAGTACTTTGGTCACAGATATTCATATTGCTTTTTCAAAACATGAATTTCTCATAGGAGTTTTCTTGGATATTTCTTCTGCATATGATAATGTGCTTCTTCCTGTGCTCAGGCAGAAAATGCTTAACCTGAGCATTCCAGTGAGGATAGTCAATTACGTCTCTAACTTTCTCTCTTCTAGATCAATATCTATAAATGTTAATAATCTCCTGCTTCCCCCAAAAACTATATGGAAAGGACTTCCACAAGGCTCAGTTCTTAGTCCTCTCCTTTATTCTATATATACTCACGATTTAGAACTTTCAGTAAATTCTTTTTGTAATGTTCTTCAATATGCAGACGATTTAGCTCTATACATCTCCTTAAACAACTTCACAGTGGCATGTTCCCGTCTAAACTCATCCATGGATTATTTACAAGAATGGTTAACTAATCATGGCCTCTCTTTATCTGTGGCCAAGAGTAGTGTGGTGATCTTTTCCCGCCAAAGGCGAGACCCCGATATATCTGTTGTATATGATAAGCAACCTATTCCAGTTAGAGGCAATGTTAAATTTTTGGGAGTTATCCTTGATTCGAAATTGGCCTTCGGTCCATACATTGAATATATAACACAAAAATGCGAAAAAAACATAAATATTCTTCAGTCTTTGTCAGGTGTTTGGTGGGGGACCCATCCTTTTTCTCAGAAATTACTGTACAATGCTTTAATACGAAGCCACCTTGACTATGGGTGTTTTCTGTCATCCCTGAAAGTAATAGACAAAATTCAATCGAAATGCCTTCGCATTATTACAGGGGCAATGAAATCCTCACCAATAAATGTTCTTCAGGTTGAGTGCGTAGATCCTCCTTTAAGATTAAGAAGGCAATACCTTTCAGACAGATTCTTATTTTTTATAGTCTGACAGGCCTGTTGGTCTAGTGGTTAGTGACCCTGACTGCTATGCCGGAGGTCGTGGGTTCGATTCCCACCCAGGACAAATGTTTGTGTGATGAGCACGATCATTTGTTCTGTGTCTGGGTGTAATTTATCTATAATATTTATGTATTTAGAAACATATAAGTATGTTTATCAGTTGTCTAGTACCCATAACACAAGCTCTGCTTAGCTTGGGACTAGATGGCGTTGTGTGATGGTTGTGGAATATTATTATTATTATTTAAGATCTGCCAGCTTTCAGATCATCCCCTAATTCCTAAATTGCACCTTCTTTCAGAGTATATCTCATCTGACCGATACTGGACCCATAAGGACTCTCCCTGCTTGTTTAAAAGTTTTGTAATTTTTCTTCAGCTTCCTTACCCAATCTTTCAATGTAAAATAAATCCACTCTTTGATGTTCCTTACGAGGCTATTGTTTACCAACCCAACATTCATCTAGATCTAGGTATAGAAAAGGATTCTCCAATGGAAAATTTGAAATTAAAAGAAATTATAGAAAACACCTTTAAAGATTGGCTTTTCAGACACAGACACAGACACACAGACGCTTCAAAACAGTCTGATGAAGACTATACTGGAGCAGCTATTTGGGATTCCTAAGTTCAAAATCATTCTTAACTTTAAATGCCCCTCACTATCCTCCACTTTTACCGGTGAAGCAACTGCAATCAGTGAAGCTTTGTTATATGTAGAGTCACATAATCTTAATAAAACAGTTATTTTCACAGATTCAAAAAGTTGTTTGTTAGCTATTTTGTCCAATCAATTCCATAACAAACATAAATTTCCACTAATTCTTAAAATAAAAAATACCCTATTCAGATGCCATCTTAAAGGAATCCATGTTTCAGTGGCCTGGATTCCAGGCCACAGTGGTATCCATGGTAACGAAACAGCATTCTACAAAATTTAATTTACTCACATGACCCAATTTTGCTAGCTAAAAGGAAACTGAATGAAAATTGGAATAAATTATGGGAAGTTTCCAAAAATGTTAAAGGTAAGCACTATGCTGCCATCCAAGAGGTTATTCCTCCCAAGCCTTGGTTCTTTAAATTTAACAAAGCAAATAAACATGCAACTTCAATCATTTGTAGATTAAGAATTGGACATGCTTGTACACATGCACATCTGGCAAAAATCAGAGTAAGGGATAGCTCGTTGTGTGAATGTGGCTTAGATGAAGGTTCCACAAACCATATTTTTTTCAACTGTCCCAAATTATCCTCCTCCCTTTATGATTACCTTCCTCCTTATATTCCTTGACCTATAGATTTTAATTCTCTTTTAACATATACCAGTACTCCTTTTGTGTATATTTTATGTGATTTTATTAATACTAATAATATGAAACTTTAAATCCTTGTCACTTTTAACATACGGGTAAGAGTCTAACACCTGTGTTTGTCATATTTGTTCTAGGTAATTCAACAAATAGATTTGTCAAAATTCTCGGAGGAAAACTGAATCCTTGTATTATCACAGACTCTTATTTTAATTAAACTCATAAGCTTTCATTTTCTACTCAATACGTCATTGGCGAATTTTATCAAACCGCCACAAAAGAAAGAAGAAGAAGAAGAAGAAACCTTAAAGTGCCTAAAAGGAAACAAGAATGGCCTTTAATGAAATTTGTAGGATTTGTTTAAGCGTTAATGTACGCATGATTGTACTAAAGGAGACTGGCCTCAAAAAATTGTATAAAACATTGACGAACAGTTTTGTAAGTTTGATATAATTCTTAATATTGCAAAAGGCTAAGGTGCAACGTAAAATAAAGTGACAAATACAACAAGAACCTGAAAAACAGAGTTGGCCTTGAATCCTGGGTCGCACTTAAATCATTGTTATTATTTAAGTTAAATGTACTACATACTAGAAGAGACGCTGAGACTTAGGGTATGTTCTAAAATAGAACCCATTGTATTGTCCAATGCAAATGACGTCATGAATCGATGCTATACTGGTGATTCGTTCCAAAACATAGGCCAGTATATGACGTCATACATTTACGCCATATTGGAACAGTGTTGGCGATTATTTTGTCATTTTGTGCTCCAAAAATCATTATATCTTCCTAATGGAGATACCAGCAATTATTCTATAATTTTTTGTATTTGAATAAATAAAAACAAATTCTGGCATGCTTCATTAAGCGCACACACAATTAAAAATTTTATTGTGGCCGTATATCCGATGCAATATGGCAGCGGCATGCCAGTACAATGTAGTGTCAATTGATGACGTCATTTGCATTTGCCAGTGTACTGGGTTGTATTTTGGAATATACCCTTAGTTGATAAAGCTTTAGAGCCCGCAACCTCAATCTTACTGGGTGTGTACCACCATCTACGCGACCTGCACTGCTGCTTAGATTTTGGTCGCTGTGCCTGTGTTTGGTGCCTGTTCTAGTACATATTACTTCAATGAGTATTGTTGCTATTTTCCATCAAGAAATTAACATCCACCCTAGTTTGACATTCCACCCACTTAAAACAGTCCTATTGGACTATTCAAGTGGGATATTAGAGAGCACATGTACTTACAGACACAGAAATTCCTCATAATACTTATATTCCTATCAGACTGACAACACAAACATGCAATATAATCCTGTCCTGCGTTGATGAATAGTCTCCGTTGTGACCAAATTCTGTCTGTAGGACATTATTATCATTATTTTATATGTGGTAGAGCCATGCTGCAGCTAGATTGTGGTTGTATCATGTATAGGCCTGCTAGACTGGGGTGGTACCACACTCTCATAGAATATCAGCGTAAAATAGTAGCTTAGTGCTGTTTTGTATGATGTGTATAGAATGGGAGACTTTATATACTGGTAGTGAGGTGTTCCATCATGGACCTCAGGTGTGACTATGCATCTGGCCACAACATTCACTTACCATAAGGTGGATAGTGTGCTCGTCTTTTTTGGAAATTATTAGATATACATATTATATTTGAAATGCAAAATAGCTATTTTTAAAATCTATTTTCTATTTTATTTCAAATACTTAATATAAATATTTGTTAAATTTTTAATTCATATTTCATAATTTTCATCCTTAATTGAAAATTACTTTATTTATGAACTCCAACCATTCGAAATGTTGGGGACATCGACAATAAAGTCAACACTGCAAGTCAAACTCAAACTCTTGGAACTCAAGCTTGGAAACTTGCTTGGAACTAGGCGTGTGTAACTCTTTACCAAACCAACTCACTGATCTGAATCACTGAAGTGATTCAAAAGATTGGTTCAGTAACATTTAAAATGCAAATGCATCATTTGGATCAGAAATATTACTTTGCTCTGTGCTCATTTCGTGCGACGCGTCGCTCACGGTTCAGTTGCTCGCGAGTGAGGTAGATTGAGACACTGAGTAACTTAACTATTGACTCGCAAGTGGCGAATGAGCGGGCAAAATAATTACAATCTATATAATTTAGAAAGAGAAGTTAGTATATCACTGAAAATGTACGGATTTTCGCTGTCGTACAAATACACGTAAAAATGACCTCTAAGGACTTACGAGCTTACGTATCAAATACTATAAGGTCGTTTTTGCATGTAATGTTTGCATTAAGAACTTATCATTTTACGTTGATGCTACACTTGTCAAATCGTTAAAATATACTGAGTTCCGTTTAAATTACGTTAAAAAAATAAAAAAAAAAACCTAAAAAAAACTGTAAATGTACAATCAACAAATCACTGTAAATAGTATCAATATTTAAATACGCCAGTTGGCCATAAATTAAGGACTAGCCACCAGTCCTAAGCCTGAATAATATATGAAGGAGGATCGATTTTATATGCAATCTTATTATGGTACACAATAAATAACCTAAGCACTTATATCATTGAGCATTGTTGCCACATAACATTTCACTGACTCAGTCAGTAATAAACGCCCACGACGCAACTTAATGTATTTAACATAAGTAACATACTGTATTTTATATCTTTTGAGTCGATGATCCAAATGAAACATATCAGTGTTTCGGAACATTTCAGTGATCGAGATGCAAATGATCCAATCACAAAAAAGAAACATTTTGCCCACCTCCACTTGGAAGTATGTCTTCGAACTGTTTCTGTGTGTTTGTCAATGTCAAACTAAATCTGTTCTAAAATTGGTTTATAGTTTGTCGTGATATCACTTGATAGCAACTTGTTCCTATTTCAACCACTGTGATTAAATTAGGTGAGAATTTTGTGACATGGTTTTAGTCAATTTGAAGTGATGACCCTAAGATGTGTGTTGTTTGAGTACTGGAATAATAGTTTGTCAAATTTTTTTAGATCATAACATCCATGTATTATTTTATATGTTCCAATCTAGCATTTTCAGTTTACTTAGAGCAAATAAGAGAAGTATTTGTAATGTTAATACTGATGTAATTTAAAGTAGGTTTGATTGAATTTTTAAAACCCGTACTTGAAAATATCTCTGTAGTGGTCCAAAGAGTGAATCTACTGCTTTTAAAATTATATCAGTGAACATAAGGGAGACTCCTATGCACTTGACACTTAAAACAATTTAAATTAATTACTATCTAATATATAAAAATTAATTATTGTATGTTCATATTTAATGCCCTGCCATAATGTTCATCAGATTGCAGTAAAACTTTGTCAACATATTGCATGTACTTCTGTGAAGGTTACTGTGTTGTTGCAGTGATGATGATTCGCTAGGTAGTAGGACTTTTTTCTGTCTGGAAGTCTGCCTGGGTTGATATCAACCTCTTACCTATTTCTGCCACCAAGCAGCGGTATGTGTGCAAGTCTGAAGCTCATTGAGAGCTAGTATACTAACAGGGTGTGATGCATTACATCTTAGTCCTCAGAGGTAACAAACACATGGGCTGCAGTAGTCACTTACCATCAGTTGTAAGTTTATTTGTCTCTTCAATGTTATAAAAAATAATATTGAAGAAGAGAATTGTGGTAGCCAATAGATTTAACTAAAGACTTATATATTATTTAATTGTGGTAGCCAATAGATTTAACTAAAGACTTATATATTATTTAATTGTGGTAGCCAATAGATTTAACTAAAGACTTATATATTATTTAATTGTGGTAGCCAATAGAATTCGTTACAAACATAATTATATTTAAGTAGTTTTCCATATTTATGATGAACTTTAATATTTTCAGATATATGAAGATGAGGGGCCCATTATTGTCTGTTTCACCTGTCACGCAAGACTCATTCGTTGCAGAAGATTACAACAACAGGCTATTGAGTCAAATGCTGTTCTGGAGCAGTTGCTTGCAGGAGGGTCCATGGTATTATCTATTCCATCCATTAAAACCTATAAAACTCTTTTGCTTAAGATGGGAGATTGCTTCATTGGATTTTGCAATATTTTCCACTCTTTGCAGGTTGGCAACAGCAGTTTATATTAATAAGAAAGATGCTGCTGTTTCTATTTTACTTCGTTACTTCTTGCCTATGCCGTCTCCTGTTTCTATTTTACTTCGTTACTTCTTGCCTATGCCGTCCCGTGAGTAGGTATATAGGGTAGTCACTACCGGTAGTGGCGGTCCACGATATTATACTTCTTATTAATAAAAGTTCACTAATTGATGGGTCATTCTCATTATATTGAAGTATTTCCTTAATCATCACTTGGCAGGCACCTTGGCGATCACTACTTGTTTCACACCTCCTATGCTGTTTCCCATTGCCATATGGAAAAATGTTTTTTCTACTGCAAAGTTAAGTTTGTCCTTCAATCCAACTTACTTTTTCGTTAGAGCAATATTCTATATATTACGAATTTCTGTAAGTTTTGACAGTGATACACCCAGACAGCAGCTTTGGCTGTTGCACCGATGGGCCAGCTCGAACCGGGAAAGTACCACAATCTCACAGAATTTCACCAGCATGAATCAGAAGCTTTGCTTCTGCGTTTTCTTGGTTAGTGCAGGTGGCCGGATGCTCAAACCCACCCGTACCGTGATAGCGAAATTTAAAAATAAAATATTACCTTGGGAGGGTACCAGCATCCCTGGCAAAAATAAATACAGCCCCGGGCTGAAGTTTACGTATACGTCAGAGAAGATATCTGTTCTTGACGCCTCGGCTGTCTTGAAGGTCCTGTCCATCCTTTAGCTTCGTGTCCTATAGCCGAAGTGAAGTCGCGCGAGCGCCGCGCCCCGGATCGGTCGTGTGCAGGGTACCCTGTGTACGCCGGCGGTGCTAGTTTGAAAAAATGACGTTAGGTATCGTGCAACAACTGTAAAATCGTCATATGTGAATTATTTATCTTATGTACAGAACAAACTATCTGTAGCAGATGGAGACAGTATTGTGAGGATATGTGCTGCAACGTTTTCGTCTGAGGAGATCAATATATTCTAAATTACACGCAACACGTATAAATTCAGAAGGAGAGTAGCACAAGCATAGATAGTTTGTAGTAGTTTATACAGTACAGAAGGGAAGCAAACAGTAGAGTAGGCAGAGAAAGTTCACAGCAGAATTAACAGATAAAACAGTAGTGAAACAACATATATAACAGTACGTAAGCGAGCAATTCTAGCATCGAGCGACATGCACTTCGGGTTAGGAGCCGGTTCTGACTGACGGGAAGTCCGTAGAACTCGCAAGATGCGCCGCCACATACCTACTAAAATAATCAAAAATTATGAATCAATCAATTTAAGAAGCAGAAGAACAAATAATAGACCATGTCGGATTACTTATAAGGTGCCGGATTAGACAGAGGCCGGATTACCGGGGGTCCACTGTATATATTATTACCCCGTTGTATATAAACGAAATATTATCTATAGGTATATATTCCTCAATAAACGAAGATAGATCTTTGTCAATTTCGTGAATCTGATTCGAAAAATTGTTAAGACTCGATTCTCGGGATGTATGAACTATCTATATTCTTATTTAAATTTATTTAAAACCCTCACTTTTGTCCGGTTTCTATTATTATTTGGAGCTGTCAGTCATCGTCAGAACGCGGTAAAGGGTACACGCGCTCGTCGGAACGCGGTAAAAGGTGCACGCGCTCGATCGTTTACCAGTAAATCCGATACCAGTGATAGACAACTCTGGAGCCGCTTTACTAAGTTTAATAATCTTAAGCGGAAGGAAATGTTCTCTTGTCCACATTGTAGGAATAAAGTGTCTGACGGACCTTTATGTAATTTATGTAAACGCCAGTTTGATTTCGCCTGTGCTGGTATGACAGAGACCAATTTTCGTAAACTTGGGGAAGGAAGATCCACCTGGCGGTGTATTGACTGCAAAAATGCCTAGTCTCCTGCATCAACATCTTATAATAATCCTGGGATAGCAGTGCGTTTGGAAGAAATGCAGGCTACCCTAGCGAATATTACGCAGCAACTTGTACCCTTGGCTTGTACGTCTTTACATCTTCAATAGGTGACTATTGAAGATGTAAAGACCATTAAGCTTGAAATATCGAATCTCAAGAGCTCGGTTGAATTTGCTTACCAAACTGTAAGCCAGTTGTCGGTGACAGTGAAGTCCCTGGAATCCAGGATTTCCCAAGTTGACGAACACACCAATTTGATCCACATTTTGAGAGCTGACCTAAATAAGTTTAAAGAGGATCTACAGGATAAGGAACAATGGACGCGGGCTAATAACATGGAAATAAAAGGGACTCCAGTGAAGAAGTCCGAGAACTTATACGATATTGTGGACCATATCAGTAAAGTTATCCAGTGCTCTATACGTAAAGACGACATCAATTATATTACCCGAGTCCCCAGCCTCAAAGCAGAGTCTCAAAAGTCCATAATCATGGCGCTCAACAATCGTTACTGCAAGGAAGAGTTTGTAGCAGCTGCGCGTAAACATAAGGAACTCAAAGTTTCTCAACTGGGATACGCCGATGAAGGCCATGTTTACGTCAACGACCATCTCACGCTATTTAATAAAGCTCTTCTTAAGAAGGCGAAGGATCTGGCGAAAACAAAAAAACTTCAAATATGTGTGGATAAAACATTGCAAGATTCTGGCCCGAAAATCCGACACATCACCGACGTTCCGCATAAAATCAGAAAAAGATCTTTTTTTTAAATTTTCATAAAATTGATAAAGTGCGTATATTTCGATTTACTAATTGCTTGTACGACATATTGCTCAAGATTATATTATTTCAACTCGTGTAAATATTGTGATTGTTGCGCCCGCGACGTGGGAAGCCCTGACTCTTTTGTATTGCTTATCACTATTACTCACTACCTGTACGCGGCGGTCATTAGAGAAGGCACTTCTGTTAATAGCTATCGTAACTGCATGTACTTAGAGGTAGAATTTCTCTGCACCCCGCATGTACTGGTGGAACATTTTATTATTACCTCATATTTTGCTTTTAAAATGTTACTCAATGTTTGCGTGTTGTCGATATCTACGAGATACTACCGTTCTCGCTTATTTAACTTTACTTTTGCCGTCGTTTTGTTGATCGCTCTACTTGCAACTCGCTTTCGCAAAACAATGCTGCTTTGCAGTGGTGATTGTTGTGAATTCCAGAGCAAAATCCGAACCAACTTTATACCTAATGTAACGATTGTGTACTGTGTACTTTAAAATTCGCTATTAATATTTTTTATCAAAATGCTCGGGGACTGCTCACGAAAACAAGCTTATTTAAGAGAAATGTGGCCTTAAGCATCTTTGATATCATATCAATAACGGAGACTTGGCTAGTGGATGGCATTAGTGATAGTGAACTTTTTGATGAACGGTATATAGTGTGGCGGCGTGACCGCGACTACCGCTCCACCAGGCAGCGGTACGGCGGCGGCGTGCTGTGTGCCTAGTGCGAGTTCCACAAAATTAATCGAATGACTTCACCATCGCGCTAACCGAGTTAACGTCGTCGGTATCGACAAGCGAAGACGAGCGAGTGTGAGTTACAATCGAAGCTAACCTTTCGATTCGCGTTTGCTCACTGTGAATGGCGGTTATTCCTTATCTTATGTTGGTAGCATGTTCGTTCCGTGAGATAAAGTAACCAAATTCAGAATGACATTTTTATTTAGTGGTCTTAATATTAGCATCTGTCTTTCATATTTATGGTTATTATATCTTTATTACCCTTTTTGTTTATGTTTCATAATTTGATCAAGGTTTCGACACTCGATAGTTTGTGTTAGTTTAATGAGATTATGAATTAGATATGAACGAGTAACTTGTCCGTGATTGTTAATAATATAACGTTTAAATTAAAAGCAAAAAACATAAAGATGTGTTCGTTTTAATATACTTTTATAGTGAAATTTTTGGAGCAGTAAATGGAATTTAAGTTATTTAGATGTAAATATAAGTTTGATACGTGTGTTTTGTAACTAGGTTACGCGGACTAGAATTTATTGGATTTTCGGCATGGATGCCTCGGTAAAGCATCGTCTAATGCAAGCGATCAAATGGTCTGATAAAAAATTTAGAAGAAATTAATTTAATTATTGAATAGAGATAGTAGATCTTAGATTTATCAAACGCTATTTACACAAAACTTGAATACTTTGGTGGAAAATGCTATATCTATCCTTAAATTGCCTGTCGTCGGGATGTAACAACGGACGAAAATATGCACAAGCTCTTGCTTCAACACTGGCGTTATAATAGCAGCTTTGATTATGATGGGATTGTCTATATAATCAAAGAATAGTAGTCATCTATAATTATTACTTATTTATGCCTTAGCGGCTGCAAACATCCTCCAAGCGAAAAGAAACGTCCTGCCATAATTATACATCGTTCACATAAAACGAAATAAAATTAACTCTTCAACCACTATTCCCACTCTTCCATCTCACTGTAAAAATCCAAGTGAAAACATTTTCGATAGCGATGCCATAAAGTTTACATAAGTTACGTCTCGAACGATCAAAATTGTCGCTCGCACTCGCAATGTACTTCAAACAACCAATCACGAGCGCTAACGTTCTCACTGTCGAATGTTAGTCAATGTTCAATGATCGATATCGACCACGTAGTAAACTCGCACTCAGGAATTGTGTTTCAAATTATTGTCGCTAGTTGGCGCTTTTTTTATTCCATACAAATCGTAGTTAACTTTACCGCTATCGAACGCGTAAAAAAACTCGCACTAGGCACACTGGTGGCCGTTCGCCGCGAGCTCGGCACTCCTCCGTCGAAGATATTTGGGTCTCTGTGACACTCCGCACCAAAGCCGGCCTTCTCGCATTACACATTTGCACTATTTATTTATGTAAGGAGGGAGGCGGCTACTTAATTAATACACAACTCGATAACTTCGCGAGTAAGCTTGGGGATAACTTTCACTCTGCACCCAAGGACCTTCTTATCGTCTTGGGAGATTTTAATATGCCAAATATCAGCTGGATTTTAATGGAAAGCGGTCAATCAGGGCCAATAGGTGTTTTAAACGAAAGTCAGGCAAATTTTTTGTACATAATTTATGAATGTAATCTCGACCAATACAATACCATACGAAATAGCAACGATAGGCTACTGGATATTGTCTTTTGCAATAACCATGTAAATGTACTACCCAGTGACCATCCCCTTGTCTCAGAGGATTCACACCGTAGATCAATTTGCATCGAATTAAATTTAGACATACCTAGTTTTCTGACTGTCAATAAGAGAACCGTTTTCAATTATAAAGAAGGAAATTATGTAGAAATTAATTCAAACTTGTCGAAAAAAGATTGTAATGTCTTGTTATCGAGCGGTTCTAATGACGACAATGTTCATAATTTTTATAGTATTCTGACCGATCTTCGTAACGAATTTAAACCTCACAAAATTATCAGTAATAGTATTCAGGCGTTGTACCAAATAGGAAATGAGGTATTTCCTATTTGGTACAACGCCGCCTTAAGAAAGGTTTTAAAAGAAAAATTTAAATATTTTACTTACTTATCTTCACGCACAATCCCTAACGGGGTAGCCAGAGAGAACAGATCGCCAAGTGTCACGATCCTTACATACCTCTTTCGCTTCTTTCAGGTTCATTAACTTCTTCATACATGCACGTCTAGGTATCCGAGTACTCTTGACCCTCCCCTCTTCGAGCAATTTGCTCACATGGTCTTCGAAAGCTAGTCTCGGTCTACCTCGACACCTTTTAATATTTACTTTCGCTCTATATATTTCCTTCACCATTCGGTCTTCACACATTCGTTCAACGTGCCCAAACCATTGGAGTACGCCCCTATCAATTTTTGTGATAAGGTCATCTTTCAATCCTGCCATATTGCGAATCTCTTCGTTTCGCTTTCGGTCGGCTATGCTAACGCCACACATTTTACGAGGAGATCGCATCTCCACTGCATTCAACTTGCTTTTATGCTTCTTCTGGCATACCCAGGTTTCGCTGCCATATAACAAGGTCGGTACCAACACTGCGTTATGTATTGCAAGGCGTGCACTCTTCACCACGCCTTGCCTTTTACTAATGCATTCAGGGCACCATTGACTTTGTTTCCGGCAGCGACACGCCTATCCACATCTAAATCACATCTTCCATCCCGGCTGAAAGCACTCCCCAAGTATACAATTTCATTTACCTGTTCTAGACATTCCTGATTTACCCATATTTCACATTTCGTTCTCTCTTCGTCCTTTTTGAATACCAGAACCTTAGTTTTATTAGCATTCAAACGGAGACCTTTAATTTCACATACCTCTTTCATACACGTGACTAATGCCTGCAGTTCTGCTTCCGATGTTGCAATAAGCACTGCATCATCGGCAAATATTTTAAAAAATATAAAAAATATGGTAACCGGTACGATTACGAAACTTATTTCTGAGAGAAAGAGCCGTAAAATTAGAAAGTGAGTGTTATCAGTCATACATAAGTAGAGTAGAAAACTCGGTAATAAATAACCCACGTCTTTTCTGGTCTTACACAAAGTCGCTGAAAGGCCTCCCAGGCACTAAATCTGTTTTGACATATGAGGAACAAAGTTACATCTATGAAAGACCTGGGTCTCATTCAAGATTCTAAACTCTTATTGGATAAGCACATTGATTACGTAGTGAAAAAGGCCTCCAAGTCTCTTGGTTTCATTATAAGGTCTACATATGAATTTAAATCTATTAAACCGATTAAAGTACTTTATTGTGCTTATGTGCGCAGTATCCTTGAGTATGCCTCTGTGGTCTGGAATCCACAATATAACATACAAAAAAGGTTCTTGAGATATCTACAATACAAGTGTAAGCAATTAGACCATGGTTATGAAACGAGATGCAATAGATACCACTTCTTACCTTTGGAAAAAGGACGGCAACTCTTCGATATTACGTATCTATTAAAAATTGTCGGAGGAATCAAAGATTGCCCTGCTTTGTTGGAAAAAGTAAGCATCTGGGTTCCGCGCAGATTACCTACTAGACGTACTCAGCCACTAGCTATTCCTAGAGTCAATACTAACTACCGCCGCAATACATTTATTATTCGTGCGAGTAACTTTTTTAACAAACTGTTAATAAATAACGGCGAATTAGAACTATTCCGTACCAAGCCTCATAATGTAAGTAGATTGTTGGCGTTGGAGTTCTTTGGCCCCCGCGCCAAGGGTGCAACAAATTCAATACTCTTAAATTTTGAAAACACTCATCTTCAGGGGATTTACTTGTTTATTGTTATTGTTTACATGGTCTCTTTACATTTAAATAACCATATGCGAATACCTGTAAATGGCTTTGTCGAAATGTCCAATTTGTATTCATGTAACGTTTATATGCTGTTGGTGTTCCAAATAAAACAAAGAGAATGCTGCCCGTCTCCTGTTTCTGTGTCCCTTTTTACGACATCTGCGGAATGCCATGGGTAGTGTAGATTCTGCTAAGCCACCAATACACTATCTTTTTTCTCTTATTCAAAAAATAATTTGGTTTCAGTCATTACACAAGCCGCATGAGGCTAGAGATGAGATTCGATTCACACCAATTTGTCACATAGATATCAGGCCAGTAGAGTGTGATAAGGAAAATGATTGTAAGGACGAAGCTTATAGTCTCGAATCTATTAATGTTAAGGAAGAGAATTTCGAAACTGAGAATACTAAATTTGGAGAAAATTGGAACCATGAAACAGGTAAGCTATTATACCTTTTGTGATATTATTAAAATAAGATACAAGTTAATGGACACATTGACACAAGATAAAGGGGCATGTGAAATGTACTGATTTACCTTTGCCTAAATTCAAAGTGCATTTTAACCCCTCAATCCCAATAAAAAGCCCATGCAGTCGCATGCGCCCGGCAAATCCCGAGCGGTCACATGCGACTGCACCCACCCGCACCACTTAAAATCATTAAAACTTATTTTTAAAGACTGCTTTTCTATGAAGACATTTGGCATTATAAAATCTATACAAAATTCTCTATATAAAAGTCAGGTTTTACTTCATTACAAAAATAATATTGTATTTTGATAACAAAAACGAAACATACCAAGCGAATGTCGGCACCGTGAAAATCACAATTATTTCAATATATATTACTCGAAATTATTTACGTAATAAAATAAATTATATTCACACAAAAACTTTCATTACAATTTTATAATAAAACACTAGAAAAATCCAAAAATGAACAATGAATGTTATTCACGTGAAAATGGCGTACGAAATGAACGTAGATTATAGATAAATATCCATAGGATAACTTGACTTTTTATTGCACTAGAGCTAGAGGATAGAACATTTCATATTGATTCTATAGTGCCAAACTTCTTCGCAGAAAAGTAGTCTCTAAATAGAAGTTTTAATGGTTTAAAGTGCTGTGGATGTGCGCGGGCGAATCCGACCACTTGGATTTTGACGGAATAGCGCCGCGGTCGGATTCGACCGCTTGGGGACTGAGAGGTAAAAATCACTTTTGCGGAGAACGAAAATTACAAATTAAATAATTATATAAAAGATAAGCATGTAATGGACATCATAATGAGCTTCTTTAGACATTTATTCACTGAGGTATTCATATATTTTTAAAATATTTTGACTCTGCAAATGCAGTCGGTATGTACCTATGTCACTAAGATGTATTAATTTCATAGGAGTGAATGATGTAGTTACAACTGGTAAGTATTCGCCTATTTTTGTCAATTTCTTAGTGCTATTACTAAGTGGGACTTCATTTTTACTTCTCACCTTTGCTACCTGCGTGATTTGATTACCTACAATCGCGCGGGACCTGAGGTTACATATGCAGTCGGGGTTAGCGCGTTTTAGGCAAGCGATGTACGTCACTAATTAGCTGGCGCTCCTCAAGGAACCGCATGAGCTGGCTGTTAATAATGGATTCCATTAGTTTGAGAGAACAGGGAGGTGATGGCGATAGCGATAGACCTGTAGTTGGACGGATCAGAGCGGTTACCTTTTTTACATTTTATGTGAAATCTATATGTACCTACACATTCATTAATATTAATAAAAAATACTTTCTATTGTAATTAAAAAATGTCACCGGTTGTTAGGATTGTCCGTTTTTACGATCAAACATTAGTAGTCCCTTCGATGTCCTTATAACAGATTTTTACTGTATACATACAAAATAAACAACTCTATGGCAGTGGCGAAGCTAGGGCTCCAGACTAGGGCAAGCCCAAGATATGGTTTTGTTGTTTTTAGCTGTTTAATAAAAATACACTAATCTTGAGCTGTCTCCACTCTTTGGTTTCATATTCAGTGCTGTCAAGGACGTGTTTAACAAAGCACGCAGAAAGCATACTACCGCTAGGTAGATTGTATGACATATGCAATTGCACACCTTCGGTGGTTTTGAAAAGAGCTGTTTGGGTTTGCTTGAGATATTTACATACAATAGAATACATGAAAAAAAAAGCATGAATAAAATACAAACAAACTATGTACAAAGTTAAAAAAGGGACGCCTGCGGTCTGGTAGATGTGAAACCTCGAAATTATTTTGCTTAAGTTATATGCATAAAAGAACAGATTACGACAGGAATTAGATAGTTATAATGAGAAGATAAAGCTTTGCTAATTTTTTACCATAAAATAATGACTATTTATTATATAATTATCATTTTCAATTCATAATAAACCGTATAAAATGATATTTTTAAACTCATATGATAATATAAATTAGCCGATAGCGTATTTGTGCCATCTAGCGTAATCTTTAGGTACCATCGTAAGAATCAAACAATTTTCGTTCGATAAAATAACTTTACCTATAGAATTAAGTAGATGGCGCTATTAATATTTTATATACTGGAAATAACTAAAGGGAGTATTCTTTAAAAACCTCAATACATTCTTCTGTATTCTTTTGATTTATTACATTAAAATTTGTGCTTCACGTTAAAAAAAGATTGTAACACTTATTTCTTATAAAATTAAACCTAGGTGTCTCATATTTTATGCTGGTGTTCAAATTGATATTTTTAATTCGTATGGTAATATAAATATTGAGTTATTAAACCTTTAAATACGCCTAACTTAATTAAACTTTAATAGTAAAGAGTCCTGTACCTATATTTAAAGTATGAAGAAATGTATAAATAAAGATTTTACCTTTTCCTCGCCGATTAGCACTTCAACACACTTATATTCATCACAATGAACACTATTGTCCTCCCATTTTCACTGAAAATCTTTGAAGAAGCATACATTTTTAAGAAACACAACAAAAACAAACATAAACATTGAAATGTGAAGTGGACTTGCATACGAATGGCCCGCACCCCATTCGCTAGTCGCTAACGCACTCCTAAACAACTTTATGGCAAAGCCAGGCTTGTGGCTCAATAGTAATTGCTAAATAAACATTTCGTAGTTATATTTCACTACAGAACATTTTGTCACGGGTTAGAAAGGGAGCGATCGCCTTCTCGAAAGCCCGGTAAAAAGCCCACGCGTGCGAGGGAGAAAACCAATCGCTCAATTTAACTCTCCTTATATGTATGACAGCAGTATTCGTAAGGCTACGAGGTCGAACAGAGTGCGCGGGAAATTTGAAATAGTTTGAAACAGTATACGAGTTATTTTATTACTTGATATAATTGATTGATTCATCTAAAATGAGGCCAGCCGGGCTTTTGGGCTTGTATAGAGGCTTCGCCACTGCTTTATGGGTGCCAATGGAGAACAAACATGGGTTGCCCGCGTACTGTGAAATTTTCGACAAACTCCTAGCTCCTGAGATACCAGGGCATTTTTGTCTTTGTATGTCCTACAAATAATTCTCCTACCGTTATCGGCCCGTTTACGTTCAATGCTGCACATGGATGAACTTCTTCCGATGAATGCAAGATTTTGTTCAATCGTTACAGGTTGGTACAGGATTGACGATCGCAGCAACTTGACGCTGTTGCCCGTCGCTTGTCTCAATATTATACATCTGAAGTTAACCAGGTGGTTATACTGCCATTTGTCGGAAGCCATAAGGTTTTTCTGGCTACTCATAGTCGCCTCTTACGAAATCCACGGGACATAAAGTGATGATGAATTATTTTACGTCGCTCTTACGCGGCAACTCTGACTATATAGTATATATGCTTATTATCTGCAAAAAATACAGATCAAATTGTATGTATGTATAATACTAGTTTTGTGTGGAATTCGAAACAGCGATAATTAGATTATTGTAGGTAATTATAACATGGTCTGATAAACGTCATCATTGTCATATGAATTTAGTTTCTCTACCAATCTTTCCCTCCAAAAATAAATATGATAGACGTTATTCAGAGTAATTGGTTAAATACTTTATATCTAGCAGCATGTTAACTGATAGAGAATGCCATGAGACTTAAACTCAGCACATTGTAATCCGCTTATGGTGTCTTACAATAAATAAAATGTTAAAATCGTGTGTATTTCAGAACAAAACATCAAACCGACAAATGATGTTCCAGAATCGTTTGAGAAAAAGAATATAACTAATTCTACTGATAGTAAAATAAACGATGTACATGAAGAAAACCTCGATTTTGAAAGCCCTACTATCAAATCAAACCCTAAAGTGGAAGTGTACTATTGTAATATCTGTGGAAAGAGTATTAAAAGGAGTTATTGGCAAAGGCATATGAAACAACATACAGGAGAAAAACCTTTTTCTTGTAATATCTGTGAATTTAAATGTATTGACAGAAGTAGTTTGCTTAGACATATGAAAATACATACCGGAGAAAAACCTTATTCGTGTTCTTTATGTGAATATAAATGTATAGCAAAAATTCAATTGCAAGTACATATGAAATCACATACCGGAGAAAAACCTTTTTCGTGTAATATCTGTGAATATAAATGTATTTACAAAAGTAGTTTGCTTAGACATATGAAAATACATACCGGAGAAAAACCTTTTTCGTGTTATTTATGTGAATATAAATGTATAGCAAAGAGTCAATTGAAATTACATATGAAATCACATACCGAAGAAAAACCTTTTTCGTGTAATATCTGTGAATATAAATGTATTTACAAAAGTAGTTTTCTTAGACATATGAAAATACATACCGGAGAAAAACCTTTTTCGTGTTATTTATGTGAATATAAATGTATAACAAATAGTCAATTGCAATCACATATAAAATCTCATACCGGAGAAAAACCTTTTTCGTGTAATATCTGTGAATATAAATGTAATCATAAAGGTCAATTGCGAACACATATGAAATTACATACCGGAGAAAAACCTTATTCATGTCATATCTGTGAATATAAATGTATACGAAAAACTGATTTGAGAACACACATAAAAAGACACACCGGAGAAAAACCTTTTTCGTGTAATTTCTGTGAATATAAATGTATTTACAAAAGTAATTTGCAACAACATCTGAAAATACATACCGGAGAAAAACCTTTTTCGTGTCATATCTGTGAATATAAGTGTATACGAAAAAATAATTTGCGAACACATATGAAAATACATACCGGAGAATAACCTTTTTCGTGAGATATCTAGTAAAATATGTACATTGTGTAAACGTTCTTTATAAAAATATAAAAGCATACTAGTTAAAAGTTCATTTTTTATTGAAGTGGCAGAAAACCTTTCCATGCCGTATGTTCTAATTGAAAATGCATTTATTTGAAAGAAGCTAATATAAAACCCAAATAAAAACAAACTTTAAATATGAACCATATGGGAGGTTAGTGGAAACAGACCAGACTTTCTTTTTCTTTTAAAATTTAAAATATGTTCATTTCGACGTTTATCATTACCGTTACAACCTATAAAAGTGCACTGCTGTGAACATGGGCTTCACCCCATGGATTGTCTCAAAAAGGGGGTATTTGCAATAGTTACTACGCAGGTGGAATGGCAACCGCGGTTTTTTTTTTAGTTGATATTAAGAAGACGTCGCTGGTTTGTTTCTCCGTCGTTCGCATGTGTTTAATAAATGAGATTAATTTCCGTGGCTTTGAGGCAGGCCAACGGCCACCCTAGCCGCATGCTGATTAATTTAATTTAACTTCTTCGATAGGTGCTTTCGTATTTATGATAATGTTGGTAGAAGTCATAGCTATTTAATGATTTTAATTATTCCATTACAGCCTTTACACGTTCACTGCTGAACGTAGGCCTCTTCTTCCTTATATTGCCTCATAGGCTGAATTTTGTCACAATTGCTATGCTTCTTACAACAGGCACTTACTTGGGCGTGCCTGCTGGTGGCCTCTTACCCAGGCCTCGAGGTTGGTGGCACTGCGTTACAACTGGGCAAGCTGCGGCTACGTACTTCCTTTTACCTCTTTGTCCGTCTCCACTTCCATCTAAGCAGAGTGCGCCTCCCATTGGGTGAAAAAATGACGCCACTTATCTAACCCTTTCAGGTCTGTGCTGAAGCTAAACGGATGTGATTGGAGACTGTATCGGCTAATTATTAACTAACTGAACAAAATGCTGGGGTATTCATTTTCCGCGCAACCATTTCTCCCCAGCTTGAAGGGTTTCCTTCAAACTAGATAAAGTTACCACTAAGACCTAACTGGAATTACTAACCTATCCTAGAAAGATAATTCGAAAACTATTGGTAAGGTAAAGGACAGAGACGGACAACAGGAACGCGGTCTTAACACGAGCTATCCTTGTTACACCGTCGGATCCAGGAAAAATCTCTTCAATGGTCCCAAATGGTCAATTAAGAGTCGGCGCGTTATCTTTACTGAAAATAACTACAGTTCCGACTGTTAATGTGTTAGCTGCCATGTTCCATTTCTGCCGAGACTGCAACGTATGCAGATATTCGGTGCCTGCGTGAATAATTACCTAAAATCACGATTCACCCAGGGAGCAGGGCTAGCGCGTTGTAGGCGATTGATGAATTTTAACGCTGTTTACGTGAATAGTTTTTGTAAACACTTGTTGTAATTTTGTTTAGTGTTTAGTATATTTCTATATTTCATTGTAGGATAAAATAGTTCAAAAATGTTTAATGTGGTTTAAAAATAATATATAATTAATTACCTATCTATTCGATAAATTATAATGGCAAAACTTCGTACCTACTATAATTGTTGCGTGTATGGATGCCTAATGAGCAAACAAAAGGATTCAGATATTATCATTTTTTATGTTACCTTAGGATAATGAAAAATACATTTATTCAATTTTTTTTAAATAAATACTTATAGCGAAAAAGAATTAAGTAATAATTTAAATGCAGAAGTAATACCTATGTACTTTACTTCAAAACTTAGTTGAAATTTACTTCACTATCTAAGTAGGTAGCTTAAATATTTTAAGTTATCACAAAACACTGAGATTAAAACTTTGTTTACAAGATTTTGAACTTATTAAAATCGTATTTCGGGTTTGTTTGTTGTTTACACTACCTACCTTTTACTTCTGAGCGATTTATTAAATCGCGATTCGCGACGAGTGACCTTGCAAGTTGCGTGCGTCAGACACGAAATTCGCATAATAGCAAAAATATGCTCATTCGATCAGTCAGAATAGGTACCTTACGTATTTTACATACCATTCCGCAACGTATTAATTAATTAATTTATACTCTTTATTGCACACAACATATTAAAATAACACACCACCCTTAATTTATATATTTAAGTACAATTAGGTGGCCTCATCGCTAAACAGTAATCTCTTCCAGGCAAACCTTGGAACGTAGTACTACATATTATTTATTCTATGCCTTGGTGAAGGAGATCCGTAAATAGAAGAGTGCATAAATAGTAGATCAACGAGCATATATTAATACATATTACAAGCTAAATAAGTACCTACTTAGATGTGTTTTTAATATGGTGCAATATCCATATTCCACTTAATTAAATGTGGAATCTAATCACCATTGAAGATTACCGTGAAATTGGAGAGGTTAGTGATTCTTATTCATAGCTATATTATAATACAAATTGTTCTTGAAAATTGAGTTGTTCTTGAAATTCATGGTATTCACTGCGATTGCGCGTGGCGAATGGTGATGAAGCAGTCATTTTATTATTAAACTGTATACTTAAATAAAAATAAACACAAATAGTTTTAAAGAAATTATAAACTTCCAAATTGTCGCTGTCAGAAATCGAACCCGGGAGTTCCCGGATTCCACCACAGAGCTTCAATGCGCCAAATCCTTTTCAATTTAACGACAGAATTCATTGATTTATATAACTAGATCAGTAATAACCGCGCCAAAGCGTTGCAACTGCACATATGGCCACAGCCATATGCCAGCTAACGTCAGTTAAACGTTCAATATGACGTCGACTGAGTTGATCCGCGACAAAAAATGTGTAGTGCGTAGTGAAAAAATGCTATTCATGGTCACAAAAACGTTATCAAGTGAAATCACTTTCAACACATAATTTTTAGTTCTTGTTTTCATAACGTAAAAAACCTCAAATAATTCAATAAAATTATCGAATATTGCCATTTAGGTTCAATGTTGCCACTTTTCCGCATTTGTGATTATCCTACATTAATGGGAGACTATATAATTAATGGAGTAAGTTAATTAGTTACCCCCGATTTTAAATATTTTGGAAATTATAATAAAACTACGTTTTAACTTTTATACATAATAGTTAATTATTCTTATTTTAGTTTATTAATGAATTATCTATTAAATATATTTTATTACCAATTTTATATTAATAATTTTATATTAATTATAATTTCATATAAATGTTATATTTTATGACCTATTTTATATTGTTTGATTTATTAGTACAATAAAAATACTTATAAAAATATGTTTTATTTCATCATTATGTTTACTTCTTTTCATCCGATATGCTTTGTATCCTTTTTGTCATGTATGGAAGTGAATGCTGGGCCGTCAAGAAGAAGGATGAAAATAGACTGCATGCGAATGAAATAAGAATGTTACGATGGATGTGTGGTGTGACAAGGATGGATAAGATAAGGAATGAGTATATAAGAGGAAGCCTGAAAGTAGCGCCAGTGGTAGAAAAGGTGAGAGGAAGCAGATTGGCATGGTTTGGGCATGTGATGCGGAGGGATGAAAGTCATGTCACAAAACGAGTGTTGAATATGAATGTGGAGGGACACACGGGCAGAGGAAGGCCGAATAAAAGATGGATCGATTGTGTGAAGAGTGATATGAGAATGAAAGGAGTAAGTATGGAAATGACGGCTGATAGAGAGGAATGGAACAAGAAGGTTTACTGCGCCGACCCCAGATAATGGGAAATGGTTTAGAGAATGATGATGCTTTGTATCCTTTTTTTCTAAGGGGATGCAATAAAGATTTTAAAATAAAATATACTTTTTTAATATGAAAAAAATTAACTGCAGCTTAAAACAACTCATTTCTATTGCGTATTTTAGGTAAAATTTAGTATAGTAGGCCACATCAACATGTCATTGCATGTTTGTGTATCTATCTTTATCTAATGTTAGCGACGATATTGTTTTCGCAACTTGTGTAAGTGAGATAGATATATGTTTATTTAAAATTGCTATTGGTTTCAAAGCTACGTCGTCGCGTTTGGATAGTGGTTACACTTTTTTCGACGCGCGGTAAGGGTTTGCTCCTCTAGTGTTGAACTCAATGACAATATTTAAAAGAAAGGGAGTGTTAACCGGTATTTTAGAGATGGCAAAAAACATGAAGTATATTTTAAGTAAAACAATTTTAAATTAAATAAATTATTAATGTTATACATACTGTATTTTTTATTCCTTCTTGACAGCCCTAAGTAACTACGGAAAAACAGCCGTGATTTAGAAAGAGGAAAAGATGCAAAGTAATACGGACACTCGCGCGCAGCGATAAAGATTTATTTAGCTTGCGTGCGCGAATTATCTTATTAATAATAATTATGTAGGCTATTAAAGGTTGGGAAGCCTTCAACATCAAAAGAGTGAAATAATGGTAATAGTACGTAGTACTATTATTTATTCTGTGCCGTTGACCGTGTAATAAATCTTTTATTCTAGGGAATGTAAAGAAATCGTTTGAGCTCAGGTCATGACTGTACGGAGGATGGTTCATCAGCTCAACGTTTTCCTGATTCAAAAAACATTTGTCTTCCGAGCCGTATGGGAGCTCGCATTATCGTGATGTAAGTTGATGCGACGTTTTGGGTTATTTTTTCAGACTTCAGCTATCATTTCTGGCAAACAAACCGTGATATACCATTCAGCGGTAACCGCTCTGCGTTCCTGTAAAGGAATTGTAGCAACATGCCCCTTTTCGAGAAAAACGTAGCGACCATTTTCTTACACACGCTGCGGGAGCGAAACACTTTGAGAATTTTGACCTCGTCTTCGAAGACCCAGACTGCTGACTGATCTTTTCTTTCAGGATCGTATGTATAAATCCATGATTCGTCACCTGAGATGATATTATAAACGGCATTTGACTTCCCTCCGTTGGAGCGTTGCAGAATATTCCGGACCGGTGTAGATTACACGAGCCGCCTTTTGCTCTTCGGACAAATTGTGGGGAACCCAGCGGGAAACTAGCTTTCTTATACACAGCTCATTATGTAATATCGACTGAATTGCAGTCATTCCGATACCGATAACAGCCTCAATCTGCTCGTATGTCACATGACGGTCATCTGATATAATAGTTTGCACAGCTGCGATGTTTTCAGGCGTGACCGCTGTTCTTAGTCGACCTGCAGAAGAAACAGTGCTGACCGACACACGACCGCGTCGGAACTCGGCATCATCATTTTCATCTTCATTACAGCCCTTCACAAGTCCACTGCTGAACATAGGCCTCCCCCAAGTAATGCCACAAAGCACGGTCCTGAGCCACCTGCATCCATCGACTTCCTGCATATCTTACCAGGTCGTCACTCCATCTAGTGGGGGGTCGCCCTACACTACGCCTACCGGTACGAGGCTGCCACTCGAGAACCTTTCTTCCCCATCGGTTATCGGTTCTTCAAGCTATATGGCCGGCCCATTGCCACTTCAGCTTACTAATCCGTTGGGCTATGTCGGTCACTCTGGTTTTACTGCGGATATCTTCATTTCTAAGTCTATCACGCAGAGAAACTCCGAGCATAGCCCTCTCCATAGCTCGCTGAGCGACCTTGAGCGTCCTCATACGGCCAGCAGTGAAGGACCACGTCTCAGATCCGTAAGTCATCACTGGCAACACGCACTGGTTGTACAATCTAGTTTTTAGAGATTGAGGTATACCTGACGAGAAGATATGTCGTAATTTCCCGAACGCTGCCCAGCCGAGTTGAATCCGTCGATTGACCTCTCGGTCGAAGTTGGACTTACCTAGTCGGACTATTTGTCCCAGGTAAACGTACTCGTCAACAACTTCGAGCATAGTGCTCCCAACAACTACCGGCATAGGTGTGACATGGACATTAAACATGATCTTTGTTTTGTCCATGTTCATCTTAAGACCTATCCGTTGGGAGGCACTATTGAGGTCATTGAGCATAGTGCTTAAGTCCTCCAGCGATTCTGCCATAAGGACTATATCGTCGGCAAATCGAAGGTGAGTGATGTACTCGCCATTGATGTTAATACCGTATCCTTTCCAGTCCAGTAGCTTGAAAACGTCTTCGAAAGCAGCGGTGAAGAGTTTCGGGGATATAACGTCACCCTGTCTTACACCTCTCTGCAGTTGGATAGGTTTCGAGCTCTGGTTCTGTACTCGGATAGCCATCGAAGCCCTACTGTACAAACACTTCAGCACTTCGATATACCGTCAGTCAACTTGGCACCGCTGAAGAGACTGCAGCACCGCCCAAATTTCGACGGAATCAAAGGCTTTCTCATAGTCCACATACGCCAGGCAAAGTGGCAAATTGTACTCTTCAGTCTTCTGTAAAATATGCCGCAGGGTATGTATGTGGTCTATGGTACTGAAGCCTTTTCGGAAACCGGCTTGTTCGGTGCGAGACGATTCGTAATGACTCTCGAAAACAGCACGTAGACGCGGCTCAGTAGGGAAATCGGTCTGTAGTTCTTCAAGAGAGCGTTGTCGCCTGTCTTAAAGAACAAGACCACCGCACTTCTGCTCCACGCCTCTGGAGTAGTGCCACCATGGAGGACGGAATTGAAGAGCTTCTGAAGGACTTCAAGTACCGGTGTTCCACCCGCTTTCAGAAGCTCCGCTGTAATTCCATCCTCGCCTGGGGCCCTGCCGTTTTTAAGGTGCTGGAGAGCCATTCTAATCTTGCTTAGACTGACGTCCGGGATATCATCGGAATAGTGTCGGATAAGACTTGCTCTTGGATCGTTACTCACACTTGCGTGTGGCTCCAACGATGATGTGTACAGCTGCCCATAGAACCTCTCAATCTCACTCCAAATCTCAGGTGTCCCGGAAACGATGCTGCCACACTCAGTCTTCAGCCTTGACAGTTGGCTCTTACGGGCAGACAGATCTCTGGCAAAGACTTTGGAGCCCTGGTTCCGCTCGATCGCTTCTTTAATACGAGCAGTATTAAAGTTGCGTAAGTCTCGCCGCATGCATTTGGAGATCTGTCTGTTCAGTTGCCTGTATGCTGTCAAATCTGTTGACGATTGCAGCCTCATCTCCCGTCTTAACAGCCATGAGATTAAGAGTGTGATCGGAGAGTTTTTGTGTTCTTCTGCGGCGGGTCTTGCAGAACTTAGCTCCGACCGCATGGACAGTTTCCACGAGCTTGTCATTCATATCGTCCACTGCATTGCAATCTTGTAGGCACTGAAAGCGGTTGTGTAACTCGAGCTGAAAGTTTTCGGGATTCTGGATTAGAGCACGAGGGGGACGGAGCGTTGACTTCATTAGACGAGACCTCTCCAACTTAACGTTTAGGTTCAGTGTGCCTCTAACCATTCGATGATTGCTGCCAGTTTTCACCCTTGCGATCACTGAGACATCACTGAACAGTTGGCGTCTGGTCGTCATAATGAAGTCAATCTCATTTTTGTCGGACCGTCGGGGCTCGACCAGGTCCACTTCCTGTGGGGCCGCTTCTGGAAGAAAGAGTTCATCATAAAGAGTCCCTCTTTCTCCATAAAGTCGGCCAGCTGCTGGCCCCTTCGGTTTCGTTGCCCTACTCCAAATTTCCCTAACTTCAGCTCACCGTTTTCTCTTGTGCCTAGTTTTGCGTTGAAGTCTCCCGTCAACACCGTGTAGTGGGTTACTAAATACTAATATATGTATAGAATATGAAAATAAAATTATCCACATACAAAACAAATACATAAAATACATATACATAATAAATATAAACTAACAACACTTATAATAATAATCACAAACTACACTTTATACCATACCTGTTATAAACGTTCTGCTAAAAAACAGCCTGTAGAATAAAAAGTAGTACTTTTATGCATAGGAACGTCCACAAAAGATTTTTACATAACCTTATCTTGTGATATACCCTCATTATGTTTTTACAAAATGTGTAGCTGTCTTGTGATTGTTATTTAAGTATGGATGTGTGAAGTGTTGTAGCAAATATGTTATAAATAGTCTTAATCTTTATTAATGTATAACGACGACTTAGGGTGTACGGTAAAACTCAAAAGAGCTTATGTTTGCACCTTATTAATTGTTATACTTCTTACGAGGGCGGCACTGAAAATTTCGGGAATCAAGGAAGTGACACAACATTACTATTTAAAATGTATTTATTGCTTTTCGAAGTATTCTCCGCAAAATTTGACACATTTTTCCATACGATGAAACCAATCATTGAAGCAACCATTCCATTCGGAAGTTGGGGTCTCCAAAATGACCGTTTTGTAGGCGTCCACAGCTTCTTCAGGTGATGAAAATCTCTGTCCACGCAATTTATTCTTTATTTTAGGGAAAGTATAGAAATCATTAGGGCTTAGGTCGGGGCTGTACGGCGGATGGTCTAATAATTCTATGTTTTCTTGCTCTAAAACTCTTTTGTTCTGTGTGCGGTGTGAGAACGGCGTGTTGCGGCGGTTGCAGTTCTCTTTACGGAGTTCAAAAACGACCTGTGGCAAACAAATGCTAGCATACCATTCTGCATTAACCGGTCTTTGTCCCTCAAGAGAAATAGCCGTTTTTGGAGACAAACGTGGCCACCATTTTTTTTGCAACACTCCGTGAACGAACAATTTTTGTTGGCTTTAACTCATTTTCGAACACCCAAACTCGTGACTGGTTTTTTGTTTCAGGTTCGTACGTGTACATCCAGGATTCGTCACCTGACACGATGTTGTATACAGCATTTGAGGATCTTGCGTGGAATCTTTCGAGAGTTCTGACGCACCAAGTAAAGCGAGCCGCTTTTTGCTCTTCACAGAGCGAATGCGGTATCCAACGGGAAAACAACTTTTTTACACCTAAATTTTCATGCCACATTATTCGTATTTGACTCATGCCAATGTCTAAAGTTGCCTGAATTTTGCGGTATGTCACATGTCGATCTTCCTCAATCAGCTTACGCACAGCATCAACGTTTTCTTGGGTGACTGCAGTTTTTGGACGACCTTGACGGGGATCATTACTGAGCTTGACACGTCCACGTTGAAATTTAGCAAACCAACGATAAATTGTGGTTTTGGATGGGACTTCATCACCAAATGAAGAAATCATCCGTTCAAAACACTGTTTTTGTGTTAAACCACTTCGAAAGTCATAATAAATCATCGCTCTTGAATTTTCTCGAGTCAATTAAAAAAACAAGGAGTTTTCAATTAAAAAATTTTTTATATGACAGGAACAGTGGAAATATTCCATTCCCGATATTTTTAGTGCAGGCTAGGTACTGTATGTGATAAGAAAAAAAAAATAAAAAAATATTTTTATAAGATAGCAAGTAAATATACAAATAATTTATATATCTATATATAATCAAATTAAATAAAATTAATCAAAAGTACAATTGTAATACGAAACGTTATTATTTTATACTTACTAATCTTCACGCACAATCCCTAACGGGGTAGCCAGAGAGAACAGATCGCCAAGTGTCACGATCCTTACATACCTCTTTCGCTTCTTTCAGGTTCATTAACTTCTTCATACATGCACGTCTAGGTATCCGAGTACTCTTGACCCTCCCCTCTTCGAGCAATTTGCTCACATGGTCTTCGAAAGTTAGTCTCGGTCTACCTCGACACCTTTTAATATTTACTTTCGCTTTGTATATTTTCTTCACCATTCGGTCTCCACTCATTCGTTCAACGTGCCCAAACCATTGGAGTACGCCCCTATCAATTTTTGTGATAAGGTCATCTTTCAATCCTGCCATATTGCGAATCTCTTCGTTTCGCTTTCGGTCGGCTATGCTAACGCCACACATTTTACGAAGAGATCGCATCTCCACTTCATTCAACTTGCTTTTATGCTTCTTCTGGCATACCCAGGTTTCGCTGCCATATAACAAAGTCGGTACCAACACTGCGTTATGTACTGCAAGGCGTGCACTCTTCACCACGCCTTGCCTTTTTACTAATGCATTCAGGGCACCATTGACTTTGTTTCCGGCAGCGACACGCCTATCCACATCTAAATCACATCTTCCATCCCGGCTGAAAGCACTCCCCAAGTATACAATTTCATTTACCTGTTCTAGACATTCCTGATTTATCCATATTTCACATTTCGTTCTCTCTTCGTCCTTTTGAAATACCAGAACCGTAGTTTTATTAGCATTCAAACGAAGACCTTTAATTTCACATTCCTCTTTCATACACGTGACTAATGCCTGCAGTTCTGCTTCTGATGGTGCAATAAGCACTGCATCATCAGCATACAGCAGACAATTAACTTTTATGTCACCCAATTTCACACCCAAACAGCTATTTTTCAGCTTCTGTAAACAGCTGTCGAGATACAGTATGAACAGCCAGGAAGACATGACACAACCCTGTTTTACGCCCGCTTGGACGCTAAACATGGGTGACAGGTCATGCCCTACCCGCACACAGGCTTTACAGTCATAGTAAAGTGACTGCACAGCCCTTAACAATCGACCATCCACACCATATCCCGGCAACAGTTCCCACATTTTCTTCCTTATAACCCTATCAAATGCTTTCTCCAGATCCACAAAAGCACAGAAAATCCTCTGATTAACACTCAGAAGCTTCTCCGTGATCATGCGGAGAGAAAACATTTGATCCGTGCATCCTCTTCCAGGTCTAAATCCGCATTGTGCCTCCCATAAGAATCTTTCCTATTTCTCTTGCATCCTACGTGTCAAAACCTTCGAGTAAACTTTACTTGCTAAACTGGTCAAGCTGATCGCCCGATAGCACCCGCAGTCAAAATGTGAACCTTTACCTTTATATAAAGGCACAATGACCGCGGATCGCCAATCATCCGGGACATCTCCCGTCCGCCAGCACAAATTGCACAGCAGATGAAAGCTGTCCCAGACGCGAGGCCCACCGTACTTGATCATTTCAGCAGTAACTCTGTCTAGTCCCGCAGCCTTACCACATTTCAAACTTCGAATCGCACGTTCAATCTCTTTCATGCTGATGACCTCAGTGTCATCGAGGTCCGTGTCTGGCGTGCCAGTCACGGCGTCATCCCCGGATCCTTCACTAAGATCATGACACGCATACATTTCTCTATAAAATTCACTCCATCGCTGCATGACGTCCGATTTTTCTGAGAGGACGTCATTGGTTCTCGAAAGCACTTTGTTCATTCTTAAGGCTGTCGCACCACTCCGGGACCTTCCAACCTCTTTCCAGAAGAGTTTGGAGTTTTCCCTAAAGTTGTGCGACAACCTCTCGTCCGCTTCTATTCTACACCTTTCACGTACTTCTTCAATCAATGTTTTCGCATGAACTTTCTGCAACTTATATCTTTCTTTCATCTTCTCTCTCATATGCTCATCGTTACTAGAGGCCAAGTAGTCTAACCACGCTTTTTTCTTCTTTTTTACAGCTTCTCTCACTTCATCATTCCACCATGCATCTCTTCTTTTACTACTACCTCCTTTTGTCGTTCCACACACTTCTTCCGCTGCACTTACCATTCCATCCCTAAGGTTCTGCCATGTTCTCTCCACACATTCTTTCCTGCCATCGATGGTGTCAAGCTTTTCGGCTACCCTCGTGTGATATTTGTCCCTAGTATCCGCTTCCGGAAGCTTCCAGCTTCGGATGCGACAGACCGACTGTGGTTCTGTTATTGTCGTCCGGTAGCGCCAACCCGCGAACAAACCCCTAAATCTAGTAATTACTAGATATTGCCGTGTAGTGGCGGTTGAGAATATCCACTACCCCATATCTTCCCGTGGGTGCCGTAAGAGGCGACAGAGGGAGACAGGCAGGAGATGGGCAGCAGCATCTTCCTGATAACAACTGTGACGTAATAAAAAACTGCGGTTGCCAACCCGCTCGCCAAGCGTGGCAACTATGGCAATTACCCCCCAATGAATAAATACACAAACAGACGGCCCCCAGTCCCCGGCGGCCCCGCTGTTCCTGGCTACGGTGGCGACCATGGTAACGGCGGGGCAGGGGGTGCTAAGAATCTCCGGTGGAGGTTCGGTTGCCACCTAAGACGACTCGACCTGGCAACATATAACGCACGCACCCTGAGGACTGACGAGAAGATACTGGAGCTGGAAGAAGAGGTAGACAAGTTGCGCTGGCATATTATTGGATTATCCGAGGTCCGAAGAGAGGGGGAGGACACGGCAATCCTCGAGTCCGGCAACTTGTTCTATCACCGGGAGGGCGACCATCTGTCCCAAGGTGTCGGATTTATCGTCCACAAGTCTCTCGTCAACAACGTTGTAAAGATTGGGAGTGTGTCGACGAGGGTCGCGTACCTGATACTCAGAATCACCAAACGGTATTCGCTGAAGGTCATTCAGGTTTACGCACCAACCTCGGCACATCCCGATGAGGAGGTGGAGGAAATGTATGAGGATATTTCCAGAGCCATACATTCCTCCAAAACCCACTACACGGTGTTGATGGGAGACTTCAATGCAAAACTAGGCACAAGAGAAAGCGGTGAGCTGAAGGTAGGGAAATTTGGAGTAGGGCAACGGAACCGAAGGGGCCAGCAGCTGGCCGACTTTATGGAGAAAGAGGGACTCTTTATGATGAACTCTTTCTTCCAGAAGCGGCCCCACAGGAAGTGGACCTGGTCGAGCCCCGACGGTTCGACAAAAAATGAGATTGACTTCATTATGACGACCAGACGCCAACTGTTCAGTGATGTCTCAGTGATCGCAAGGGTGAAAACTGGCAGCGATCACCGAATGGTTAGAGGCACACTGAACCTAAACGTTAAGTTGGAGAGGTCTCGTCTGATGAAGTCAACGCTCCGTCCCCCTCGTGCTCTAATCCAGAATCCCGAAACCTTTCAGCTCGAGTTACGTAACCGCTTCCAGTGCCTAGAAGATTGCAATGCAGTGGACGATATGAACGACAAGCTCGTGGAAACTGTCCATGCGGTCGGAGCTAAGTTCTGCAAGACCCGCCGCAGAAGAACACAAAAACTCTCCGATCACACTCTTAATCTCTTGGCTGTTAGACGGGAGATGAGGCTGCAATCGTCAACAGATTTGACAGCATACAGGCAATTGAACAGACAGATCTCCAAATGCAGGCGGCGAGACTTACGCAACTTTAATACTTCTCGTATTAAAGAAGCGATCGAGCGGAACCAGGGCTCCAAAGTCTTTGCCAGAGATCTGTCTGCTAGAAAGAGCCAACTGTCAAGGCTGAAGACTGAGTGTGGCAACATCGTTTCCGGGACACCTGAGATTCTGAGTGAGATTGAGAGGTTCTATGGGCAGCTGTACACATCATCGTTGGAGCCACACGCAAGTGTGAGTAACGATCCAAGAGCAAGTCTTATCCGACACTATTCCGATGATATCCCGGACGTCAGTCTGAGCGAGATTAGAATGGCTCTCCACCACCTTAAAAACGGCAAGGCCCCGGGCGAGGATGGAATTACAGCGGAGCTTCTGAAAGCGGGTGGAACACCGGTACTTGAAGTCCTTCAGAAGCTCTTCAATTCCGTCCTCCATGGTGGCACTACTCCGGAGGCGTGGAGCAGAAGCGTGGTGGTTTTGTTCTTTAAGAAAGGCGACAACGCTCTCTTGAAGAACTACAGACCGATTTCCCTTCTGAGCCGCGTCTACATGCTATTTTCGAGAGTCATTACGAATCGTCTCGCACGCAGACTCGACGACTTCCAGCCTCCCGAACAAGCCGGTTTCCGAAAAGGCTTCAGTACCATAGACCACATACATACCCTGCGGCAGATTGTACAGAAGACCGAAGAGTACAATCTGCCACTTTGCCTGGCTTATGTGGACTATGAGAAAGCCTTTGATTCCGTCGAAATTTGGGCGGTGCTACAGTCCCTTCAGCGGTGCCAAGTTGACTGTCGGTACATCGAAGTGCTGAAGTGTTTGTACAGTAGGGCTACGATGGCTATCCGAGTACAGAACCAGAGTTCGAAACCTATCCAACTGCAGAGAGGTGTAAGACAGGGTGATGTTATATCCCCGAAACTCTTCACCGCTGCGTTGGAAGACGTTTTCAAGCTACTGGACTGGAAAGGATACGGTATTAACATCAATGGCGAGTACATCACTCACCTTCGATTTGCCGACGATATAGTCCTTATGGCAGAATCGCTGGAGGACTTAAGCATTATGCTCAATGACCTCAATAGTGCCTCCCAACGGATAGGTCTTAAGATGAACATGTACAAAACAAAGATCATGTTTAATGTCCATGTCACACCTGTGCCGGTAGTTGTTGGGAGCACTATGCTCGAAGTTGTTGACGAGTACGTTTACCTGGGACAAATAGTCCGACTAGGTAAGTCCAACTTCGACCGAAAGGTCAATCGACGGATTCAACTCGGCTGGGCAGCGTTCGGGAAATTACGACATATCTTTTCGTCAGGTATACCTCAATCTCTAAAAACTAGATTGTACAACCAGTGCGTGTTGCCAGTGATGACTTACGGATCTGAGACGTGGTCCTTCACTGCTGGCCGTATGAGGACGCTTAAGGTCGCTCAGCGAGCTATGGAGAGGGCTATGCTCGGAGTTTCTCTGCGTGATAGACTCAGAAATGAGGATATCCGCAGTAAAACCAGAGTGACCGACATAGCCCAACGGATTAGTAAGCTGAAGTGGCAATGGGCCGGCCATATAGCTCGAAGAACCGATAACCGATGGGGAAGAAAGGTTCTCGAGTGGCAGCCTCGTACCGGTAGGCGTAGTATAGGGCGACCCCCCACTAGATGGAG
Organism: Parnassius smintheus behrii; assembly: GCA_036936625.1. NCBI lineage: Eukaryota > Metazoa > Arthropoda > Insecta > Lepidoptera > Papilionidae > Parnassius > Parnassius smintheus. The sequence goes on from JAUPFT010000015.1 coordinate 44,493,019, forward strand.
TGACGACCTGGTAAGACATGCAGGAAGTCGATGGATGCAGGTTGCTCAGGACCGTGCTTTGTGGCATTACTTGGGGGAGGCCTATGTTCAGCAGTGGACTTGTGAAAGGCTGTAATGATGATGATGATGATGATGATAGATAATGATCCGTTCCCAGGTCAGCACCCCCGAACACTCGTGTATCCATCACCTGTTTTCGCAGTCGGTCATCCACCAGGAACAAATCAATCATACTTCTCTCATTCTTTCTTTCTCTAGTGTACATATGGATTTTCCTGTGATTAAACATAGTGTTTGTCACAAGAAGACCCTTTTCCTTGCATACAGCCAGTATAAGCTTGCCAGCATCATTAACCCTTTTATCGCCAAACTTTCCAAGCACCGACTCGTATCCTGGTCGAGCGATACCTACCCATCCATTCAAATCACCACATACAACAGTTCTTTCGTTTCCCTTAACCAAATCTAGAACTTCTCTTACATTCTCCCAAAACTCCTCCAGCTCAGCCCTGGACGACGAAGCTACCGGCGCATAAACAGCCAAAAGGAATAACTTCGTCAGTCCCATTTTGAAGCGAACCCAGAGAAGTCTTGAGTTCACAACCTCGTACTCAGTCATAAGATCGACCAACCGGGACGACAACAGCACTCCCACTCCCTGGCAGGCGTTCTCGCTTTCCGGGACTCCGGACCATATAGCTAACGTCCCGCCAGGGAGCTCTTCAGTACCACTGCCTTTCCGTTTGGTCTCCGACATACACACGACATCTAATTCTCTTTCTTTCATTATTTCGATCAACTCATTCGTCTTATCTCTCATGCCCCCTCTAACATTCCACGTGCCAACTCTGCACTCCGCCCTCCACCTTCCGCCGTGTCGGGCTGTGCGTGACGGGTGGCGGTCCCCATCGCCGCTTTGCGCGCTGCATTCCACACCAACGGGGACGAGCTGGTGTGCGTCGCCTTGGGGAGACGCCCTAACCCTCGTTTGCATGGGTGCGCAGCTGTGTAGAATTGCAGCCCTGAAAAGGGCTGGCAGGGGTCGCGACGAGCATGCTTCTACAATGACCCCCAATTATTATTTTATAAATAGGTAAATCAAAATAAGTATATATAAAAAATTAAAATGTCAAGTGAGTACTTAATCTAATGGGAAATATTCAAGAGCTGGTATCACTCAGCTCGTTAAAATAGAAATAACTCTATAATTTTTTATATCAGTTCGTGAACCCTTCATTCAAGAACTTCATTCGAACCTTAACGCCGTCCGCTACCATCTGGCCTCGCTCTTTCTAACCGAGACATAGGTGTCCCCTCCGGCTGACACTTCATATCTTTCCTACCTGGGGTACAGATCTCACTCTTTTGTGCCCCGGGCTGGAGTTTGCGTGTACGTCAGAGAGGACATCTGAATTCGACGCCTCGGCAGCCTTGAAGGTACGGACCTGTCCATCTTATGGCTACGCGTAGACAGCGACGACCATCCCCGCGTCTACGGGTGCCTATATAGGTCCCATAGCTGTAATGCCGACACAGACCGACTCATCGACCACGTCCAGATGGTTGCAGACTCTTTGCTACAATAGATCCCATCCGCAGAGATCGTGATACTTGGTGATTTTAACGCACACCATGCTGCATGGCTTGGTTCTCGTTTAACCGATCATGCGGGTAGATCTGTTTATGACTTTGCTTGGGCATATGGTCTGACACAACTGGTTACCTTGCCTACGCGGATCCCAGATGTGGAATATTATGAAGATTTGATGCCAGATGACCAGATGTGATGAAGACCTTCTGCTGACCTCTCATCCGGACGGATATCAGGTCTACGTTGATGCCCCTCTTGTCTGTCTGATTGTCTGATCCGGAGTACGGTGCCACTCAAGCTCCCATCACGGTGGCCTACTGCGGGTTGCCGCCGTGTTTGGCATTATATGTCATTCTATCGCTGATGTTATGCTGTGATAGAACAGGGAATGGAACTATTTATTCCATTATCTATGGTCCCTATAGGAGGCCGAACCCTGCCTTAGTTTGGTCGCTCCTGCAAAATTGCATTACAACATAGGCAGGATTTAGTTACCAGGCCTGGGCTCGTGCATCGACGTCTCGTGTCATTGTCAAGGCAAAGTCGGAGCACATCTGCAGAATTTGCGAGAAACTTGTTCGTCTTCCTTCGGGAACACGTGCATTCTGGTCTAACGACAAGCCTGTCCAAGGGAACTTTTGCCAGCCATCTCTTCCATCTCTGCACAGGGAGGTTGACTCACTGGCCCAAGCCGCAATGAACAAAGCCGATCTACTGGGCTCTCTCTTTGCGTCCAACTCGACCCTTGATGACGGGGGGAACACACCGCCGACCATCCCGCACTGTGAGTGCTCCATGTAGGATGTGCTGTATACCCAACGCTCGGTGCGTAGAGCACTTCTCTCCCTGGTCATCATAAAGTTGTGTGGGCCTGATTGCGTCTCTTCTATTGTGCTGAAGACGTGTACTCCGGAGTTGGTACCGGTCTTAACGCGTCTTTTCCGGTACTCCTATTTCCACGGCGTAGTCCCGTAGTCATGGAAGATAGCCTTCGTGCATCCGATCTCTAAAAAAGGTAACCGCTCGGATCCGTCCAACTAGAGGCCTATCACCATCACCTCCTTGTTCTCTAAAATAGTGGAATCTATTATTAACAGCCAGCTCATGCGGTACCTTGAGGATCACTAGCTGATTAGTGACCGCCAGTACTATTACGTCGCGGTTCAGCTAACGATCTTTTAGGTTACCAAACTCATAAATGGGCGAAGGCAGGAGAGTCCAAGGGGGAGGCGTTGGCCGTTAGTTTGGACATAGCGAAGGCTTTCGATGGGGTTTGACACAAAGCGCTTCATTGAAGCTTCCTTCTTATGAGCTTCCCGAGAAATTGTGCAATTGGATTACCAGTTTTCTTGCTGATCGGAGCATCAAGGTCGTGGTAGACGGTGCATGCTCCGATTACAAGCCCATTAACGCTGGTGTTCCACAAGGCTGCGTGTTATTAGCAACGCTGTTTCTTCTGCATATCAATGACATGTTGCAAATCGGTAGCTTTCATTGCTATGTGGACGACAGCACTGGTGATGCTTTATATACCGACCGTGCCAATTTTCTCGGGAAAACGTCGCCGAGTACCGGGACAAACTTGTGTCTGAAGTCGAGTCTTTGTTGAACAAAATCTCGGACGGGGGGAGACTAAATCTAGTCCAGTTTAATCTCCAGAAGACACAAGTTTGCGCATTTACCACTAAAAAGAACCCCTTCGTCGTATCTCCTCAGTTTCAAGGCATTCCCCTTGTTGCCTCAGCAGGTATCGGAATCCTCGGCGTCAATATATCGAGTGACGTACAGTTTCGTAGTCATTTGGAAGAGAAGGGCAAATTGGCCTTTAAAAAGCTTAGCGTGCTCAGCAGAGCGGGACAGTATTTCATGCTTGCTCACCGCCTGCATTTTTACGAGGCACAGGTTCGGCCGCACATGGAATACTTTTTCCATCTTGAGGCCGGGGCTCACCAGTGCCAGCTTTTATTTATTTATTTATTACTAGATCCACAGCACTAATAACAATGTATATAAAATTAAGAAATAAACTTACAGCCAATAACGGATCTACTTTATACATAATATTTTAACTTATATTAATCGACTGACAATCAAGAAGTTTGAGCTAAAAAAACATACTATTTTAGAATTAAAAATTAAAAACGGTGCGTCTCTCTCTCTGATCTGTGTATCCGTGAACGCGCGCGCACGCGTGTGTGTATGTTTGTGTGTGTGTGTGTGTGTGTGTGTGTGTGTGTGTGTGTGTGTGTGTGTGTGTGTGTGTGTGTGTGTGTGTGTGTGTGTGTGTGTGTGTGTGTGTGTCTGCAATATACATATTAACCATTTCCTTCAAGTACTTCAAGAACTTACCTCTTAAACAGATTCCTACTGTTATGAAAAATATCAGTAGCATTAAATTGGTTGTTAAAGTTCTATGCAATCGACTAACCAATGCGTTTTGTGCGTAATTTGTTTATGGTCGTGTTACAGCAAATAATTTTGTGTGTCACGTTCTAACTTTCGGGGCGCAGTAACTCAGTATTTTGGTTGATAGTTCAGGGTTATCTATATATCCGTTGCATATTCCGTGTAAAAAGGACATGTCAGCAAGTACACGCCTATTTTTGAGAGAGAGATTATGATAATAGCAGCATTCATCATAGTTTTTGAAATGGCAATGCGACCGATAATTTAAATGTTTTACGAATTTTTCTTGCATTTTCTCTAAATCTTGAATATAAATGATATACTGAGGGTTCCAAATTATGCTACAGTATTCTAGGATGCTCCTAACATAAGTGTAATACAGTACTTTTAGGCAACCTATGTCTGAGAAGGGACGACTAACATGCAATATGAAACCCAGGCTTCTGTACGCTTTGTTTTTAACATTTCTGTATGATCAGAAAATGTCAACTTGCAGTCAATGTGAATACCAAGATCCCTAACACAAGCCGATTTTGCAATTTTAACGTTATTAATGTAGTATTTAAAATTGATTGGATGTTTCTTGCGAGTAAATGAAATAAAAGAACTTATTTATATTTATTCCTATTCCATTATCAGTATAATATTGTTCTAGACGGTTAAGATCAGCTTGTAGGCCCATATCGTTTTTAATTTTCATAAATATTTTGGTGTCATCAGCTTACATAAGGAATTGAATATGTTCGAAGCAGGCACCTACGTCGTACAAATATGTTGAGTACAGAAGTGGTCCCAGAATTGATCCCTGTGGGAGGCCGGAAGGTATTGCAATAAAATCTGAGCAAAATCCTCCTATGACGACAGCTTGAGATCGATTGCGTAAATAAGATTCCATCCATTTAAGCAAGCTACCCCGGATACCAAGTTCATAAAGTTTACATAAAAGAATAATGTGATCCACACGGTCAAACGTCTTCTCAAAATCCGTGTAAATCAGATCAACCTGAGACCCAGCATCTATGTTAATACGTAATCAATAAATACTGTCAGATTGGTAGCTGTGGACCGACCCTTCATGAACCCGTGCTTCTTCTCTATTGGTATTCAGACAGATTTTACAGGATAGATAAATTTATGTACGACCCTCTCGAACACTTTGCTCAACACGTTAAGGATAGATATAGGTCGGTAATTTTCAACTGAAGTCCTCGATCCTTTTTTATGAATTGGCACTATATGGGCCTTTTTCCAGATATTGGGAAAGTATCCACCTTGAAGGCATCTGTTGAAGATCAATGATACAAGACTCGATAGAAATTCAGCGCATTGAACGAAGAATACCGGTGGAATACCATCGCAACCAGCTCCCTTTTTGACGTCAAGATTTTTAAGCAGTTCATAGGTACACTCTTCAGTAACATTAATGTCATGTATAGTATCAGATCTGGGAGTTTCATTTGTTGAGTTAGCTGGGTATTGATTCGCTGGTTCACGAAAATTTCTCTCAAAAAAGTTGCTGAATGCGAAACAGATATCCGATGGTGCATTTAACGCATTTTGATCAAAGGTCATTTGTTGGGGATAAGAGGATCCTACTCTTCTCTTGGACTTTACATAAGACCAAAAATATTTTGGATTAGTTTTTAATTCTTTGTTCCGAGAAAACAATGAACGATTGATAGCATTCGGTCTGCAGTTTTTTAATATTCCGTCTGAGATAGCTAAAATGTGCATAATCAATCGGGTTTCTATGACGCTTCCAATTTACATGAGTCCTATCTTTTTCTTTAATTAGTTTTATTAATGCTTTATTATACCAAACTGGATAAATGTAGGTACTTGAGCACCGAACTTGTGGTACAAATGTTTGTATTAAATTATTTAAAATCGAGTAAAATTTCGTCAACATGTGCTCTATGTTACTATTTTCAAGTAAAAAACTCCACTTCTGATTTCTAAGCGATTCGTTGATACTATCAAAGTCGTTTATATTGATATTTATTGCGGGATTGAGGTTTAATTGGAGGGACTAGAATATCGGAAGCTACAATAGAAAGAGTCGGATGTAGAGGATCTTCCTTTACTAAAGGCGTCGTAGATTTCTTTATGGTGACGAACGAATCAGAGTAAATTAGGTCCAATGTATTATTACAGTTATTAGTGTAATTGTTAAACTGTGACAAACCAAGAAAGGAAGACTGAGTGACAAAACTCGATGCAGCATTCTAAAGCTCGATAGAGCCCTTCCTCAGAATTATTGGTTTCCCATATTGCCAGTCAATGATAGGAAGGTTAACGTCACCCGCGATTATAAAGTGATCACTGCAGTTTTGGCTTTTAACTTCAGAGAGTTGATTCATAAATATGTGTAATCTTGATGGAATTTGATCATTGGGTATAAACTGTAGCAATATGCAAATTATGCCTGGATTTGATAGCTGTAGTAGGAATGCCACTCGGGTCTGGCGCGTGCCTGTAAATTCGAAGCACACATAATCATTACACCACCCCCTAACGAGCCTCTGTCCCTACGAAAGACTGTAAATCTGTCATCACACAGCTCAGCATCAAAAACGCTATCGCAGAGCCATGTTTCAGTTATCATAATTATATCGGAGTCCTGTAATAATACGTTTTTAAAAAATTCATCTGTTTTGGTTCGTAGTCCTCTCACGTTTTGATAGAATAGGTTAATTTTCTTCATATTATTGTTATTGATCTTGATTGAATTGGGTGTGTTGAAACATATAGGGAAGACGTATAAAATTGCAGTTGGTTATATGGTGATGTCATAATCAATTGAACCGCACAATGATAAATGAATGGTTTAAATAGTAAGTAGGTGTTACTCAGAGTTTGAGTGTTGGATATGACAATGTGCATTGGATGTACGTGTACGTGCAGTAATAAGAGGCTAGGATAGTATACAATTATTGTTTCTAAAGTACGTGATATGTATATGCAGTGTATAATCTGAGCACGAGTGTAAGTAGATTTTATAAAGTATGTGTATTTATGTATGTTGTGTGTTAAAGTGACCACTGGAATATAATAAGAAGTGCAAGGCAAGCAGAGAGCAAGGCACTTAATTACAATATCCTTTCCAAGATCGCTCGTCGAGTCTATCGCAAATGGAGTCGAGGTGTCGTTTCTTCTGACATAAATTCGGCAGTTTTTTGTCCACACATACTTGTACCCTGTCTCTCTAGCCTTTTGCCTACAAGAACCCAACAACATTTTATTTTCTTTAATGAGATGTTCATTGATGTAGATTCTGTTCTCTTCACCTCCCATCCCGATATCTCTGGTGGTCATGTTGCGATGTTTACGTGCTGCTGCGATCACTCGGTCCTCAATAGAACGCGCTGTCTGAATCTGACGATTATTGGACGTGCTCTATGAGCACCTGCGTTACACCTCGGCTGTACTCTACGGGCAAATTCTATGTCTGTGGGTTGGATGGCAGCACCGACGTGATTCGCTGTTTTTAGCACAATGTTCAGTAACTCCTCATCCTTGTCTTCAGGTATGTTGACAAGTTTAAGGTTTTGCAATTTCTGCCATTGTTGCTGTTTTCGGTTCTCCACCTCTAACTCTTTAACACGAGCAGTGCAAGTTGTAAGACTTTCTTTAAGCATATTGTTCTCCTCTTTCAAAGATCTCAGTTCTTGTGAAGTAGAATTCAGCAGCTCCTTCCATTTGATCGCATCCAATGCAGAGCTGTTCGAATCGTCGGCGACCAAGCTCTTTCCGATCGGCTTGACTCACTGGCACTGCGAAGAGACGTTTATCTCTTTGCGTATTTTATCGCATCTACCACGGGGAGTGCTCTGATGAATTGTTCGGACTAATTCCAGCCGCACAGTTTCACCATCGCACTTCGCGAGAAAACTAGCGATACATTCCATACCATCTGGATGACTGGCGATCCACCACTAAGCGATTTAAAAGAAGTTTTCTTCCTCGCACAACTTCTTTGTGGAATCAACTACCACCAGAGATTTTTCCGGACCGATACCGCTTAAGAACCTTTAAGAAAAGAGCCTATTCCTGTTTAAAAGGCCAACAACGCCTCTGCAATCCCCCTGGTGTTGCAGCTGTTCATGGGCGACGGTAATCACTTACCATCAAGTGAGCCATATGCGCTTTTGCCCCTCTACTTTAAAAAATAATAATTATTATTTATTGAAATTTCCTATGCAGATGATACTGCAGTAATATTTACTGATGACTCGCGGGATTCTGTTCGTAGATCTGCTGAAGAAGGACTTGCTATATTTTGAAAACTAGTTATACTTAGTCGGGTAATAAGTTCAGTCAAAACCTTATTATTTAAAAAAATTAAATACAGGCTAGATGAACTTCACTGATTTTAAAAATATAACGTTTGCGCTTGCTGAAAATAAAAAGGACTATAATTTTCATTAATTTACAAATATGGAGTGGTCGAAGAAAAAAAAATAGAGTAGTGGTTATCACGTTGCACCGCTGTGGTTACGCGTCAAAAGAGATTTTTAATATTCTACAATTCTTAATTTTTTCTAAATTTTTAATATTCTAAAAATAACCCTACGATTTGATTACCGCACTATCAAACGATTCAATGAAGATTCAAGCATCGAAGTTCGTTAGAGAACTGGCCGACCTCGTAAAGTTAGGACATCAGTGATCATCAAAGCAGTGAAGGCGCGAAACCAACGAAATCCTGTTCGTAAACAAAAAATCTTAGCTCTTCGGATGGGTCTAAGCAGAACCACGGTCAAAAGAGTGATCAATGAAGACCTAGGACCCCGCGCTTTGTTACGGTGGTACGCGGGAAGAAAATACCGCGTAATTTTGTTTCCTAATGAAAAACTTTTACCATCGCAGAAAGTTATAATAAACAAAATGATAAGGTGTATTCCGAGGGTTCAACGAGCACCTTATCCTTCGTCACTCATTGTTTGGAGTCTCATATCCAGGCTTAACTGAGGTGTTTTTCTGTGAAAATTTTCTGTGGAAATTTCTGTGTTTTCGGTGTTAAAACCAGTGCCGAGGTGTACCAAAATACCGTCCTAACAAACACAGTGGAATCTCTTTCTGCAACAATGTTCAAAAACAGACTCCAACAGGGCTCTGCGCTAGCTCATAGGGTACGAAGCACGCAAAACTGGTTAACCGCCCATGGAATTGACTTTACCGGACATGAAGACCGGCCCTCTTTTATTCAAGATTAAGCTCATTGGATTATAAGATATGACAACATTTGGAGGAGAAAGTATGCGCTAAACCTCATCAGAATTTGGAATCTCTCCGAGAATCTTTAGCTAAAGCAGTGGCAGAAATAGATACGAGTGTGGTGTGCTGCGATTGATGATTGGCCGCGTCGATTTAGGGCATGTATTCAAAATAAGGGAGGGCAATTTGAATAATGTAAATAAAATTGTATTCAAAATTAAATTACCTTTCATTTCATATATAATTATCAAAAAGTGTAATGTTAATTTTATAGTTTGACAGAACTTATGATCTGACTAAGTATATGTTTTACAAATTATATTCGAACTTATCCTAATATTAATTTCCGAATTAAACTTAACAAATCCAAATTAAACTTAACACATGCTATGATCTCTTAAGTACTACAGTAGTAGTAAGAAAGAAGACTTAGGAAACTTACATGGACATATACAACTCTAAGACGAAAAAGCAACTATTCCAAATATATATTGCTTTGGCTCAATCTATCTTAGTATACTGTATTCTTGTACGGGGTGGAGCTACAAAAACCAAATTTCTAGAAGTTGAAAGGGCACAGAGAGATTTACTAAAAATTATGCATTTTAAATCAAAAAGATTCCCTACAGAAGATCTTTATGCCATAAGTAATGTACTTACTCTTAGGAAACCTTATATCTTATATTCAATTCTAAGACTGCATAAAGGTATAAAGTTTAACCGTTGTATTGTATCTAAAAGAAGGTAAAACATAGTGGCTGTAGCTGTCGCTGTTAAAACGGTTTTAGCTAGGAAGCAATATGTAAAACATTCAGAGACTGTATACAAAGCCATTAATAAAAGCATAAAAATGCATCACCTTAACTACTATAGCTGCAGGTGTTCTAACCGAATGACTATTTCGTAAGAGATATGATGATACCATAGAATACTATAATACATACATAATAGAACGGGGGTGTGGGCGGAGCCCGTGTAGCCACTAAAATACCACAAAACGTCATTTTACACGTACAAATGTCAACACGAGATATGTTTTGACGTGTGTTAATCGTTTCTAAATTTCGCATGCAAATTATTTAGAAAATGCCAAATTGCACGCTATTTACAGGCCTGTTGGTCTAGTGGTTAGTGACCCTGACTGCTATGCCGGAGGTCGTGGGTTCGATTCCCACCCAGGACAAATGTTTGTGTCATGAGCACGAACATTTGTTCTGTGTCTGGGTGTAATTTATCTATAATATTTATGTATTTAGAAATATATAAGTATGTTTATCAGTTGTCTAGTACCCATAACACAAGCTCTGCTTAGCTTGGGACTAGATGGCGTTGTGTGATGGTTGTGGAATATTATTATTATTATTATTTACGAATAACTATCTATTAAAATCCGTCTGTCAACACAGGAAATCGGGTTTGTAGTAGTGATTAACTGATAACACGACGTAATTGATTATATGTGTGCTCCCGGCGTCGCCGAACCTCGGTACAAAATAAGGTTGACAGCCATTCTATTGTGCATTATAGTATTCTATGGATGACACTTAAGCATTATGAGATAATGTCTACCGTATAACGCACACACACAAACAACACAAACACGCGTGCGCGTGCGCTCAGTTCACTCACTCACTCACTCATTCCTACACCCATTCACTCACACACACAAACACACGCACATACACACTGGCGTGCGCGCGAGGAAATAATATACCTTTGGCATGAATATTATTATTTTTATTTTATTGTTAATTATAAGGTGAAGATCATGGAAATAGTAATGTAAGTGCTATGGAAGAGCGGAGTGTCCTAACGCAAGTTTTTATACTTAAAAGGAGACTTCATTCTCGGTTATAATTTATTTATGATCATTTACTGAATAAACTAGTTTTATTTATTATTGTTATTAAACCAATAGTAGAAAAAATTACAACTTTTTGTAACACTAGTATAAAATCTAAACAAAAAAATAAAAACCTGTTCGGCAGACAAACCCGAATGGGTTAATTAACTTATTGATAAGTAAAGTTGTGGCGTACATCATTGAAGTGCTTTCGGGTACAGTGATACTAGTTTAATTTTAATAAAGATATTAATGGTTACTTTGCAACCATCCGCTCAATAAAATAAAATGATGTGTCTGATCTAGTTTGAAGAGCACCTCCCGCCCTCCCTCAATGGCGTGCACTAATCCCGTTACCACTAATCCCAGCATCACTACTCCCAACACCACTATTCTAGGCGACACACCATCAACGATAATACGACACGTGTTGCGCCTCTACACGAGGCATCTTCAGGTGATTTCGAGTTGTGTTCTAGTTCTAGTTCTAGAACACAATATTTTTACGAGCTAAGGGTTCGTGACAATAAAAACTGGCGATTGAATGACCAAAATTAACAATTTTATTACCGAACACCAATTAAAACTTAAAACACTAATAATTAATCGCAATCATTCACTTTATTTCGCTCCGAAGCTTCACTTGTCTCGCCAAATTCAATACTGCCCGATCGCGGCTTGCAGCGGCTTTAAATACACCTTTTGCACCGAAACATCCAGAATATTCAAGTAAATACAGACGTCGAAAGATCAGGCGCAGAAAGTTCGAGCGTGGGGCTTCTAAAAAGCTTAATTCTTCTGTTCGATACTAGATGGCGCTGTTGGTGGAAAGTTCAAGATTGACATTTTCTAGGAAGCCCTCCTCGCTCTAGTTCCCGACACTAGATTGCGCTAGTGCCAGGTACCAGACGTCAATTTGGGCACGCAACACTACCCCCTCCTACGACATGCTCGTCCCGAGCATTATCGGCCCCATAATAACACGCCAGGTGATCCACATGGACGATCTTAGGAGGTCGTTCTTGTTTTATGAGTACCCATAACTCGGCAAGTTTCCTGGAATATTTGAGACTCAAAATTCCTTCCTTGATCGCTGTGAATGTCTAAAGGTACTCCAAAATGACAAAAGACTTCATGAACTATAGTTCATAAAAGATAGCTTGATCTCTGCGACAGCTGTCAGTAAAATCACACCTATGAAGTCCTGAATTTCTTAGTAGTACAGACAATACCTGTCAATGTCATACTTTATGGACATGCAGACCTAATTAGTGCATGCCCATAAAGTATGACATTGACAGGTACTGTCTGAACTACTAAGAAATTCAGGACTTCATAGGCGTAATTTTACTGACAGCTGGCTGTCGCAGAGATCAAGCTATCTTTTATGAACCATAGTTTATCTGCAACTGTTGAAGCTTCTTGATTTGGAATAGCGAAGACTTCTGGCTACTTAGTGAAGTAATCCATCACAACGATGAAATACTTGTTACCGCTTTCACGCTCCGGAAACGGCCCCACCACGTCAATGGCTATTCTCTCCCATGGTACACCAACATTGTACAACTTCAATGCACTACCCTCTTCTATTACCCTCTGAGGTCCCTTTACAGCCGCAAAACTTGTACATTTGCGATACCAGTCATCGACATTGTATCGACAGTGGACCCAGTAAAACCGTTCTCGGATCTTCAGTAGAGTTCGTTTGACTCCTAGATGGCCCCCTGAACAATCATTATGGTACAGCTGTAGAACATCTGGTACTTTAGCTTTGGGGACAACCATTTAGGCAAATGGCAGCTGTCTCCCCGAACATTTTCTTATTTACGCCACAGAACTCCATCCTGAAGCAGAAAGTTGTCCCATTAGGCCCAATAGCTTTTAGTGGTCGAACTGATCGCTCCACTTAGGCTTGGGAGCATTGGCCTTCATCCATTCCAGAATCGGCTTGATGTCCGGATCTTCCTGCTGTGCATGTTGTAAGCTGTCCTTCCACTCGCTGCTGAGGTGGTCTGTCCTGTGCATCCTCACGGATACCATTTCCTTAGTCTCTTGCCTAGTACAATGTTTGCAATCTTCAGGACAAGGTCTTCTTGTCAATGCATCTGCGTCGCCATGAGATTTCCCGCTGTGATGTTCGATCTCAAAGTCGTATTCCTGTAGTTCAATCCACCTCGCAACTTGTCCTTCTGGATTTTTAAACTGCAATAGCAATTTTAGTGCAGCATGGTCAGTTCGTAAGTGAAATTTCCACCCCGGAAGATATTTGCTAAAATGCTGCAAAGACCTTGTACATTTGCGATACCAGTCATCGACATTGTATCGACAGTGGACCCAGTAAAACCGTTCTCGGATCTTCAGTAGAGTTCGTTTGACTCCTAGATGGCCCCCTGAACAATCATTATGGTACAGCTGTAGAACATCTGGTACTTTAGCTTTGGGGACAACCATTTAGGCAATTTTAGTGCTACTTTACCACAGCTTGCAATTCGCGTCTTGTGACACAATAGTTCCTTTCAGGTTTTGACAACGACTTGCTGAAGTACTCTATAACGACCTCTTGGTCACCGTTCCGTTGAGACAACACACCGCCAAGTCCTATATTACCTGTGTCTGTGTCAACCATAAATTCTTTGCTGGCTTCAGGGTGTCCCAAAATAGGTGTTTTGCACAGACGGACCTTGAGCTCCTGGAATGCGATATTGCAACTTTCATCCCAGCAGAAATGTCGCTTCTCGTCGCTTAGCTTGTGCAGAGGTTTGGCTATATCTGCAAAGTTCTTCACAAATCGCCGATAATAGGAGCACAAACCCAAAAATGCTCTAACCTGCGTCTTGTCTTTTGGAACCGGCCAATCCTTGACAGCGGCGTTTTTATCCGGATCCATGAGGATACCTTCTTCCGACACTATATACCCCAAAAAGTTGACTTGCCGTTTGAATAGTGAACATTTCTTCTTACTCAACTTGGGGTTGGCACTCTGAATCTTCATTAGCACGCGTTCCAGGTTTTGAAGGTGTTCCTCAAACGTATGGCCTACGATGATGACGACATTCAAGTAGACCAGACAGGCATCGCCTATTAGCCTGGTAAGTACAAGTTCCATCAACCTTTCAAACGTTGCTGGAGCATTGCACAACGCAAACGGCATTACTTTAAATTGTCACAGACCCTTTCTCATCGAGAACGCAGTTTTCTCCTTGTCCTTAGGGTCAATTCCAACTTGCCAGTAGCCATTTTTTAGATCCAGCGTGCTAAACCACTTTACTCTTGTAAGCATGTCCAGCGTGTCATCAATTCTTGGCAAGGGATAGCTGTCCTTCTTCGTAACGTCGTTCAGACGGCGGTAGTCAACACAAAACCGCATGCTGCCATCCTTCTTCTTTACCAGCACCACGGGTGAACACCATGCACTAGATGAAGGTTCAATAACACCATCCTTCACCATTCCCTCAATCATGGTTTCCACTTCTTTTTCACGTGCTACCGGCAATCTTCTTGGTCGCTGGCGGATAGGCAATTCTTCTCCTGTGTTTATTTTGTGTTGAGCTAAGCCGGTCTTCCCTATGTTAGCATCGTTTGACGAGAGTACATCGGCGTACTTGAGTAACAACTTCTTTGCCTTGACCATTGCATTCGCGGAGAGAACGCTGCTAGAAGACTGTTCTAAAAGTGTGGTCACTCTTGTTTGTGCATCCTTGCTGGGGGTGCCACTCGATAGATATTGACACCAACACAACCAATCCACTTCATCACAAGTACCAACTATTGTGCCTTTTTCTATTATCTGTTCCTGTTCACAAAGGTTCAGCACACGTACTCCTGAGATGTCAGTGGTTCTGATCAAGGTTCGAGCTACTTTCCATAGAAGGTCATTGTTTACCCTTTCCGAAAGTACACAACGGTGAGATTGCCCAGGGTTCCGAGGAAGACTAACCGGCACAATCGTTCCCGATCTCGGTGGAAGAACAATCTTATTAAGGCTGTACCATAATGATTGTTCAGGAGGCCATCTGGGAGTTAAACGAACTCTACTGAAGATTCGAGAACGGTTTTACTGGGTCCATTGTCGAAACGATGTCGAGGACTGGTGTCGCAAATGTACAAGTTGTGCGGCTGTAAAGGGACCTCAGACTCGTAGTATAGGTGCATTGAAGTTGTACAATGTTGGTGCACCATGGGAGAGAATAGCCATTGACGTGGCGGGGCCGTTTCCGGAGAGTGAAAGCGGTAACAAGTATTTCATCGTTGTGATGGATTACTTCACTAAGTGGCCAGAAGTCTTCGCCATTCCAAATCAAGAAGCTTCAACAGTTGCAGATAAACTAGTTCATGAAGTCTTCTTGATTTGGAATTGCGAAGACTTCTGACCACTTAGTGAAGTAAACCATCACAACCATGAAATACTTCTTACCGCTTTCACGAATGAAGGTTCAATAACACCATTCTTCACCATTCCCTCAATCATGGATCCCACTTCTGACACCAATTGTTACGAGCTTAGGGTTCGTGACAATAAAAACTGCCGATTGAATTACCAAAATTAACACTTTTATTATCGAACACCAATTAAAACTTAAAACACTAATAATTAATCACACTGATTCATTTTATTTCGTTCCGATCTTCGCTTGTCTCGCCAAATTCAATACTACCCTGATCGCGGCTTGCAGCGGCTTTAAATACACTTTTTACACTGAAACATTCAGAATATTCCAGTAAATACCGGCGCTGACAGACCAGGCGCAGAAAGTTCGAGTGTGGGGCTTCTAGAAAGCTTAATTTTTCTCTTCGATACTAGATGGCGCCGTTGGTGGAAATTTCAAGATTGACATTTTCTAGGAAGCCCTCCTCATTCTGGACCCCGACACTAGATGGCGCTAGTTCCAGTACGGTACCAGACGTCAACTTAGGCGCGCAACAATATCTTTATTATAAAGAATTTCCGCAAAGTAACGCCTGATTCTATTAATTAATAGTTTAATGTTGTGAAAATATATGCAGGCTATATGCTACGAAGTGGCCAGTTTCGATTCGACTTATTCGGCCTTTATTTTGTATAATCCTTTGATAATGACTAGTCATAGATTAAATTAAATTATAATGTATTCAAAATCGTGTTGGAATTGAGCTTAATATTCAAATCATTTGGCAAAATCCACTACACATCTAATTGTAACGATTATTATTCATGACAAACTGATTTAGTTGATATACAAAAAATACAAAAATACAAAATACAAAAATATTTATTCATAACACAAGTCTCATTTACAGTGTTAGATGTGGATCTCACCCTTATGAAATAACTTTCCGTTAATATATTTATTTTGTGTAATAAATTATATTTACTTTTAAAATTGCTTCTTTTTCACTTCATGAACTATGCTGGCAACACTTTACTACTACTACTACTTTACGAAAATAGTAGACAAGCGAAGCTTCGGAGCTAAATAAAGCGAATTAGTGTGATTAATTATTAGTGTTTTAAGTTTTAATTTGTGTAAAGAGAATTAAAGTGTTAATTTAGGTAATTTTATCGGCAATTTTTACTGTCACGAACCTCAAGCTCGTAACAATTGGCGTCAGAAGTGGGATAAAATCATGCCGACTTTACCTAAGAAGGAAACGGAGGGTGTCCGTACCCGAAGTCAACGCCAGCAGGAGACGGACCGAAGAAGATTTGGTGGTGCAACGCCGCAGACGTCGGAGGGCCAGCCGCCGGCTGCAGGCCCGTCAGTAGCTCCTACATCTGCAGCACCTGACTTAGGTGCTCTAATGGTGATGCTGCAGGAGCAGGCTCGCCGACAGAAGGAACAGGTCCGTCGTTTGGAAGAGCAGCTGCGGGGCGGACAGGAGGAACAGGCCCGTCGTTTGGAAGAGCAGCTGCGGGGCGGACAGGAGGAACATGCCCGCCGATTGGAAGAGCAGCTGCGGGGCGGACAGGAGGAACAGGCCCGCCGGCAGGAGGAACAGGCCCGTCGTTTAGAAGAGCAACTCCAACGCGATAAGGAAGAGCAGATGCTCCTCATGAAGGACCTTCACGCTTCACTTCGCTTCACGCATCTTCGGAAAAGGGATACGGGAGGTGAAGGATAAGGTTGCTCAACATGACAACCGCCTGTCGGAGGCCGAAACCCGAATCGACCAAGTAAACGATCGGGTTGACAACGTAATGGCTGACGTGAAGAAAACGCTGGACGACCTCAAACTTGGGGATGGAACAACAGCTCCCGTAGTAGCTACAACACCTTCGCTACGTGGATTCAAAGTGCCGCCGTTCGACGGGACCTCTTCCTGGTCGGCCTACAAAATCCAGTTCCAGACCGTCATGGAGGCGAACGGCTGGAATAAAAGCCAAGCCATAACTGCACTCACCCTAGGCCTGCGCGACCAAGCCTTAACTGTGTTGGAAGCTCTCGGTAGGAAAGTGACCTACGAGCAGCTTCTTGAGGCCTTGGAGGCGAGATATGGCGACGCTCACCTGGAACACGTCTTTCGCGCGCAGCTTAAAAATCGCGTGCAGCGCATCAACGAAAACCTGCAGCAGTGGGCCCTTGAGGTGGAGAAGATGGTTCGAAAAGCATACCAGTCTGTACCTCTGCTCATTGAAGGGAACCTGGTTCAGACATTCATCGACGGTATCCGTGACCTTGAAGTTAGAGCTGCTGTGAGACTCGGGCACCACGACACGCTTAAGGACGCCTTGGCCCATGCACTGGAGGTGGAAGCCATGCGGCAGGATCATCGTTCCCATCGCGTCAGGAAGGTTGCAGCAGCTACAGTCCGTGACCGCAACAAAGGATACAGCCCTAGGTGCTATGGCTGTGGGGAAAGGGGCCATCTTCGCTCCAGCTGCCCTAAGCGAACTGTAGAAAGGAGAGTTGATCGATCTCGAGAGGGTAGTGCAGCTACTGACACCGCCTGGCGGTGGCAGGATCGTCGTTCCCCTCACGCTAGAGAGGTTGCAGCAGTTACGGTTCGCGACCACAATAAAGGATACAGCCCTAGGTGCTATGGCTGTGGGGAAAGGGGCCATCTTCGATCCAGCTGCCCTTAGCGAACCCTCGAAAGGGAAGGTGAACGATCTCAGAAGGGAAGTGCGGCTAACATCACCGCCCAGCAGCAGCCGGGATACTACTTTACTGTCAGACATCGCAGCGGGAAATCTCATGGCAACGCAGATGCATTGTCAAGAAGACCTTTTCGTGAAGATTGGAAACATTGTACTAAGCAAAAGCATAAGGAAGTGGTATCCGTGAGGATACTCAGGACAGACCCCCTCAGCAACGAGTGGAAGGACAGCCTATGACATGCACAGCAGGAAGATCCGAACATCAAGCCGATTCTGGAATGGATGAAGGCCCGTGCTACCAAGCCTAAGTGGAGCGACGTCTCAGCGATGAGTTCGACCACTAGAGGCTATTGGGCCCAGTGGGACGGCTTGCTGATTCAGGATGGAGTCCTGTGCCGTAAATGGGACAATGGTCGAGGAGACAGCTGTCGTTTGCAAATGGTTGTCCCTAAGGCTAAAGTGCCGAATGTTCTACAGCTGTGCCATAATGGTCGTTCAAGAGTCCATCTGGGAGTTAAACGAACTCTGCTAAAGGTTCGAGAACAGTTTTACTGGGTCCATTATCGTGACGATGTCGAGGCTTGGTGTCGTACATGTACAAGTTGTGCGGCCGTGCGGGGACCTCAGACACGTAGTAGAGGAGCACCGAAATTGTACAATGTTGGTGCACCATGGGATAGGACAGCCCTTGACATTGCGGAGCCGTTACAGAAAGGCGCAAGAGGGACTCCTAAGATCGTCCATGTGGATCGCCTGGCGCGTTATTATGGGGCTGATAATGCTCGGGACGAGCATGTCTTAGGAGGGGGCAGTGTTACGCGCCTTAGTCGACGGCACTAGCGCCTAGTTGAAATTCGAACTCTCGGCACCTTGCGCGTGTTTACTTGAATATTCTGGATATTTCCGTGCTAATTTATATAAATAGGCGCTGCAAGATGCCATCGAGGAAGTATTGAATTCGGCGAGACAAGCGAAGCTTCGGAGCGAAATAAAGTGAATTAGTGTGATTAATTATTAGTGTTTTAAGTTTTAATTTGTGTAAAGAGAATTAAAGTGTTAATTTAGGTAATTTTATCAGCAATTTTTATTGTCACGAACCTCAAGCTCGTAACAATACTATACTATAATTATATACAAAAATTATAATAACTATAATTATAATTCTTGTATGTATGAAAGAACACATGCTCTGCAAAACCTAAATAAATAAAGATGAAAGTAGGTGTATGATGAGGTTTTCTATGTTTAAGCAAATAATAAAAAGTTATTAAAATAATACTAGTTTTTACGGATTTTATAGCGTACATTTAAGTTTTTAAATACCCGACGTTTCAAGCACTTTACGGCACCCATGGTCAAGGGGGAGACTGAGATGTTCAACGTCTAAATGTCATAGTTAACCGCGGTTATCTTAGATTAATATTATTAATTTTTGTTCCCATCTATGCAGTACGAACTTATAGTATCTTAAAGTCTTGCAGTTGTATGCTTGGGTTGGGTTTTAATTTTATTGATTATAGGCTCCCAAGCAGATGGTAGCACCCAGCCATCTT
Source organism: Parnassius smintheus behrii (assembly GCA_036936625.1). Lineage (NCBI taxonomy): Eukaryota > Metazoa > Arthropoda > Insecta > Lepidoptera > Papilionidae > Parnassius > Parnassius smintheus. The sequence goes on from JAUPFT010000015.1 coordinate 44,512,704, forward strand.
CTCTATTGAAATTAGGAAGTGTTTTGATTTCAATAGCCTCGCGAATTATCCTTGGAAGGAATCGGTGTTCTTTAGCGAGTATTTGTGGTCTATCAAATCTGATGTAGTGACGGGGGCGATCCTGTACGTGTTCACAGACTGCAGACTTCCCGGAGCGTCGATTCTTCACATCAGCTATATGTTCTTTATACACGATAAAATCCGTAAAAACTAGCATTATTTAAATGTGTAGTATTCGCGTAAATATAAGAAACCATTAAATTAAAAGTCAGTCTACCGCACGTCCATGACAACCGGAACTGGTAATCGACCATTAAGACGAAATAACGGTGTTGTTAATGTCAAATCTTTATACCGGCTAGGAAGTTAGGTGCGAGCGCTTGTCCATGCAGATATAGTTGAAGAAAACTTGATGGTGGCTCAGATCACTGTCCGTAAAGCGCGCTGCGGAGTTACAGGAATAGCGCTCGCAACTAACTTTCGAGCCACTATAAAGATTTTCCCAAAATATACTATAGCTCGTCTCTAAAACTTTAGCTCGTAACTCGAGCTCCATATTGTAATTCAAATAAAACATAATACGTGTTCATTAATACGAAACGAAAGGATCTAAAATTCGATTACATGGTACTCTTTCCTAGATGTCTTCGCTCACTTGTGGCTGTTGCTTCTTCATATCTTAAAGCCATTACATTTCTAACACATTGCTGTTCTGATTCTGAGGTGAACGTAAGATTTATTTATTTACTATCAACTCAATACAACTATTATTGCAGAATTAACCTAATGCAATAGTGTAGTGATCTAATATTTGTTAATTTAATATATACCCATAATATGGACAAAACATCATAATTTCTATAACATCGATACTGTACACATCGACAAAATTAGTACATCACTACTTATTGTGGGCGGAGTCGTCACCATATTTGAGAAACACTTTTTTATTTTATAGGATAGATTGACAAACGAGCACACAGTCCACCTGATGGTAAGTGGTTTCTGTGGCCCATACACATCTACATCTTTCTTCGATCCCGAATCAAAGTGCAGATGCGTTGTCACCCGTGAGGACTTCAATAAAATGCCTCGTTTCCAGTAAAAAGGGTCTCCGGTTCTCTACACTTACTATACGAAAATCCTCTATTTTTCTTATATCAAGGGATAGAACCAAAAATATTATGGGTAATGGTGGTTAATGTAACACATAGCGACATATTATAGCGCGCTATCTCTCCATAGGCATATCGCATAGAGCGTGCTATGTAAGTAGATGTCATGGCGCTATAGCGCTTTGACGTTACTAATATCTAGCGGCAACTAATTCTAGCAGCTGCGCTGTTAGGAGTGGGCGTGCGACGCAAATTTGCAATTCATTATTCAAATTTGCAGTTATCTACACTCACCGTAGCACCATACACATCACAGCAGCATTAAGCTAATTATTTTTAATAAAATTTTTAATAAAATTATTTTAATTATTTTACGCTGGTATTCTGTTAGATTATGGTCCTTCCCCGGTCGAGCCGACCCATTCGTGCTACAACTATACTACTAATATGACTGTGGGATTGCAGCATTTAGTATTAGATGTTGTTTAGTCAGTGTATACTGTATATTTATAAGTGATCAAAGGACACGGTTGTCTGCTACAAAATAGCGTAATTAATGTTTTTAAATGTAAGTAAAGTATAGATACAAAAGTGTATAAAATAGTGAGTAGTTGATTTTTGTATATAAAATCAAGAAACCTTTAAAAAAACCTTTGATTGATCTATAATTTACATTAAACTTAAAATAACGTTTACATCGATTATAGACAGTCGTAGGCCTTTGCCATTGGTTTTTCTTTACTGCCTTATTTTATTTTAGTCTAAAATGCGACTTATTACAAAATAATGTTCTAATATAGCACGTGTTCTATCCAACGAACAACATGTAATGTAAGGTGCTACGAGGTTTGGCGTGCTCTTATAAATAGCGCGTCGTAACAGAGTGTATTTAATAGCGCGCTAGAAATTTATAATCTGTAGCGTGCTATTGATTAACAGCCGTTTTAAATAGCTTTAATTATAGGACATGCCACAAACTAATATAAAGTACTGGTTCGGGACAGGTCAAAGATTTATAAATAACAGGCATTCGCAAGGCCTTCGTAAGGGCTACTGGTGCATGTGTGCAAAAACGGCACCCCTTAAGGCATTTTGGATCATGTTTTTTTTATTTATTTTTGGAGGTGGGTAGGTGCTTGAAATAAAGCAAAAAACAGAACTTTAGAAGTCATATTTATTTGTAAACTAAAATATCAAAAGGAAACAAACAATAAAATCATAACAAAATAAATTCTTGTTCAAACCCATTTTAAAGCATTTACTTAACTAATATTGTACAGACACGTTGTTTATAAATACTAGAAAATAACCCAAAACTAAAAATCACATATTTTATTAGGAACAAATAACAAAAATATTGCCTAATGTCTACATATATATAAGTACTACTTTCTACTAATACTTAGATATTTTAAAATATACAATATGCTATGCAGATATTCTGATAAAAAATACCTAGGTAACTTCGTTACAAAATCAAAAATGATAGCTAGGTACAATAGAAAAATACAAAATAGCTATTGTAGCAACGATATTTTCCGAGACTTTGCTACTGCAAATTCATTAATTACATCGCTAAAATTTATACCATCAAAAATTTCTCGTTCAATTGCTAATATCGCTAGCCCATACAATCTTTCTTGAAGCATTGTCGATCTTAAATAATTTTAATTATTTCTAACTTTGAAAAAGATCGCTTTTTTTGCGCCCGAAGCAATTAAAGGGCTACCCTATACGTAGGGAGGCAGAAAATGCATTACGCATACCACGATAGCCGGTCTATCGGCGGCTACGAGCCGCTGAGGGAGTGCCTACGAAGGCAAATTAATATTAGTTAGTACATTAATTTAATTTAATTAGACTTGGCCTGAGCCGCCAGGAGGCAGTTCAGGTCGTTTGTCAGTTTATTTGGCGGGTCCGAGAGAGAGTTTCTCGGCCTGCGGACACGATAGCGAGAGGGGGGTGGGGCTGCATAAGAAGCTGCCTCACGAATTAATTGGTTTGGGTGTGACTCTGAGGCTTTGAAGAAGTTCTCAGAGAGTTTATTAAGAAATTGTTGAATTGTTGGGAGCTCTAAGTCCCGATGAAGGTCGGCATTACGGACGTACCAAGGTGCGTTCGCAGCTCGACGACAGAAGAGGTTCTGAACTATTTGGAGTTCATTTATAATATTAGGGTTTGCGTGGCCAAAAACAGGGCCCGCGTAGGACATGACTGGTCGTATACAGACCTTATAAAGGGTACGCTTGTTTCGAAGGGACATTTTACTGTGTCGGCCCAACATACTGTTGAGCCTACTCAGATAAAACCGTGCGTGACGGGTTACTCTTTTGACGTGGGGCCTGAAAGTGAGCCCTGTGTCTAGAGTGACACCTAAATATTTGGCGGCAAAGATCGCTCGCCAGAAGCTACAGATATAGGTAATGTCAGAAGAATTCTTAGTGAAATCCTTACGTTTGGAAAGGTGGAGATTAAATTGTTTTCAAATATATATTGTAAAATACTTAACGGGTCAATATCATCAGGTAATGAAAACAACTTTAACGCTTTAATTTCATTAAACAAATCATTGGAGTCTATATCCTTATTATCCTGATCTGTCAGTCGTTCTTCAAGAACAGAACAATGTTTTAAAATATCGCTGTTACTTAATTTGAATATGTCGCTGAAAAATCCGAAAATATTATCATACTCATTTAATAAGTCAAATCGGTTTTTTATAGAGTTTAATATTCGACCTATAATTTTTAAGAAAAATTATAGATCAAACATTAAACATTTCTCGGCGTTTATAGTGAAACAGTTTTGGTTTAAATTTCCTCCTGACCGTTGGTAACTGTGGAAAGTCTTCTTCAATTTCGAGAGAGAGAGAGTGCTACTCCTTTCGCTTGTACAAGAATTTCTTCAAACGATTGGTCGGATCTATATTGCTGGAAGTGATCAACTAATTTTTTAGGTAGGTTTGACATACTTTAATAATAATTGTAGCACTTTGCATTGGTTTGCTGACAATATTTATGTGAAATAAAATGTCATGCCAAATAATAATTCCACAAATAAATTGAAATTTTCGTACAGACGTTAAGAGGGAACTCGCTTTATGTCTTGCATCAATGTGAAAGGAATTATCTTCAGCTACTTTTTGAAGACTTTCGAAAACCTTAATTAAATAAAGTTTAAGGGGCTTTATTGAATCAATTCTGCTGGACCATCTTGTCTCACTTACTTTATAGAAGCGTCATTTGCTGTTAAGTTCAAAGTATGAGTCGCACAAGGTATAAAAAGGGCTCTCGGATTGGCGTCAAGAATGCGTTTTTGTTGACCAACATGCTGTCCCTTCATGTTTGCCCCATTACCAAAACCTTGTCCTCTAATATTTTTTACATCTAAATTAATTTTTTTTCAAAATTTTTGTCACACATATATATATATATATATATATATATATATATATATATATATATATATATATATATATATATATATACCTTTCCCTGTAGAATCCAGTATTAGATTAAACGCAATAAAACTTTCCTTAACTTCAACCTTTTTTGAAGTTGTGTTAAGGACAACATACCTCAGAACATTATTGAAAAATTCGAACCATTTCTAAAATATTATTTCTTACTTTAGACGACAATAATTCAATCATTTCATTCTGTATTTGCACGCCTAAATAATGAGTCATTTTAACACATTTCGTTTAAGAGTTACACACTTGGCTAACGTGCTGTCTCATCACTGAATCAAAAGAGGCAATCGTCTCAACAGCTTTTTGAAAATTTCCATTATCACGTTCGAAAAGTAATATCGAAGAACCTTGAAGTGCCGAGCATTGCGTAGATAAATACTTAAATATCGCAATAATTCTTTCCAACACGTCGCGTCAATATTTTTTTTCCGTTTCTAAAATCCGCAGGTGATGAGCATTAACAGTCGTAGATGTCTCCAACATTTTTTTTAAATTAACTAAGTGTTCATATAACTATTATTTAAAATTGACGTTTCGTGTATCTTTATTAGCAAAGACAAGTGTTGCCAATCAGATACTCGTGTGTTAGGAATTTTACAAAACAACTTACAACAAAAACAAAATACAGTATCTTTAGAAATATAAAAAAATAGAGTAACCAAGTATAGCAATAGTAAGCCAAGTCTTTCGACTGTTTCTCCATTTGCTAGACTTCTTACAAAGTATTTGCATGAAAACTTTCTCTTATCTTTATTACTAGGAAAGCTAAAACTGATGTCTATCAAGGGCGAACCACATTTAACCAATATTCTAGCTATCTCATTGGTGATTATTTCGGGCCACAAACCGGGGTCGGATGGAATTATATCGCCGTCACTTGCAGCAGGTATTTCGGTACCTGACATTACCGAACTTCTTACACAAGCTGATTACCTGCAGTGGATTTTTCAAGTGCTGTAGACGAGGATGGTGTTATCGCTTCATCGGGCTCTGCATCAGTAGAAGCTGTTTTGCTGCTACAATCGCCGCCACTTGTTGCAGGACCTGATGTTACCGTAGTCGCCTCTGTTGAAATTTCAGATGGTCCACTCACGGTTACTAATATTACGGATTTAGAATCTTGAGATTCGGTCGCACCGATAGTCTCCGTGGAATCTTAATTGTTTTGCAAGAAGTGCTTTAAAGATCCAGCCATTTTTTGCCTTTCTTGTACTCTTAGTTTTTTTTTGCTCTCGCGAAACTTCGCACCTCTAGGTCTCTTTCTTTTATTCTGAAAAAAAAACAAATAAACGATTAGTACTTATGGGAATTAGGAATTAACTTCTAAAGTAATCACAATAATAAGCACTAAGTTTGCATATTGCATATTTAAGTAAAAATCAATTTGTTCGAGCCCTTTCAGCTTAAACCCTTTTAAAAGCAGAAAAGTATTAAGCTTCTTATAATATAATCTTATAGCCCTTAGAAAACCTATAAAATGGTTTTTTTAAAAGATCGATAGCATAAAAACTAAGCAAGTTATGGATAAAAAATCAATTACTTTTTTAAACTCGTACAGGGTTTTCGACTATATTTACATGCTTCCTAGAGCCTTTACTATGTCAGATAGAAAAAAAATGTTTTATGCAGAAGTTGTAGGTTTTTTCCTATATTATCTATTATTGTTATCAGATAAAAACAGGAAACAGGTAGGATCCCTATAAAGGGTTAATGTTGATAGTATAAAGTAAAGTAGGGCACACTTACCATTTTATAAAAAAATACAACCGTTGAATATGCAGTCAGCAGGTATTCAGCACTTAATTTTTTAGAAAAAAAAGTAGTAAACAAAATATTATACAACGCAACGCTTGAGAAACTAAAAATAATTTTAAATGTAAAAATTAATAGAATTACTTGTTTTTATGCACTTGTTGCACGGTCCAGTGAACTAACCGGTTTAAAAACGCCTCTTTTTTTTTTTTTGCGCCCGAAGCAATTAAAGGGCTACCCTGTACGTAGGGAGGCGGAAAATGCATTACGCATACCACGATAGCCGGTCTATCGTGGTTATGGGGGACTCACTGTCCTACCGGGGACCCTAAGTGATACCCCCTAAAAACCGCCTTTGGGGACAGGCAGCTGGCTGATTAAGCTCTATTGTGCCTTATCATGAGCGACCCTCTTTTGGGAAAAGAGGGCGCAGGCGGCTAAGAGCCGCTGAGGGAGTGCCTACGAAGGCAAAATAATATTAGTTGATATAATAATAATTAATTTAATTAGAACTGGCCTGAGCCGCCAGGAGGCAGTTCAGGTCGTTTGACAGTTTATTTGGCGGGTCCGAGAGAGAGTTTCTCGGCCTGCGGACACGATAGCGAGAGGGGGGTGGGGCTGCATAAGAAGCCGCCTCACGAATTAAATTGTTTGGGTGCGACTCTGAGGCTTTGAAAAAGTTCTCAGAGAGTTTTTTAAGGAACTGTTGAATTGTTGGGAGCTCTAAGTCCCGATGAAGGTCGGCATTACGGACGTACCAAGGTGCGTTCGCAGCTCGACGACAGAAGAGGTTCTGAACTATTTGGAGTTCATTTAATATGTTAGGAAAAACGCCTCTGGCGATGCATCGCTTTTATAGCGCTCCGGGTATTGTTCATGTCTGAACAGAAAAAATCAAGAAACTACCGCCTGACATGTTCTCGCAACGTAGGAATCGGCAGTAACTGGATGATTTACTAATACAATTTCGTGAGTATTTATACCTAATCCTATTTCATTTCTTAACTTTTATTTAAAAATAAATTTTTTTTAGGAATTTTTGCAATTTTTGACCCTGGGTTTTGGTGCCTGTGTGCATTGCACACTTTGCACATATGGTAGCGGGGGCCCTCGGCATCCGAAGATATTATGAATACGCAATACCTTTCCAGGCATTTAACATTTTTTTCCCAATAAGATTTTTGGCTTGGATGTTTGTCTTTTAAGCCATGTCTTCAATTCATTTCCTTTTTTAAATAGTAAAGTACTAGTTTTCTAATGTTGTACACAATGTAGGTAGTTTTAGAATAATTTAATTAAGTTTCTATACATGAAATTAAACTGCGAGAATAGGTTAATAGAAGGAAATATTTATTATTATTTATAGAATAAATTAGCTTAATAGTTTCAAAGACTGCATATGCCTCTGCCGTAAATATAGTTCAATAATTGTCGAGAAGAAACCTCTTACAGAACTTTATCTGGGGATAATATACAGCGCTACTCCTTACATAAGTAATTATTATCATCCAAAATACTTGTAATTCCTGGTTATTCTTAATTTTTGTTTTAATTATGTTTATCTCACTTAATAGCAATTAACAATTTCATTGGTGCTGGCGGGGATCAAACCCGGGTTACTCGCGTTCTGTTATATTTACAGCGAGCGTTAACTATCTGAGCTACCACGGCTCTTGTTCAGTGTTAATTTAGGTCAGTTCAGTGTTGTTTGGTGTTCAGTAGTTAAGTTTTTTTACTTTTACATTTGATAGCACTGAAAATTATTTTGAGTATTAAAGCCACAAGCATTGTTTATGTATATTTTGTTATTATGTTTCCAGGTTCACAAGAATTTGGGATAATGTTGGAAACTTATTACAAAACAAATCCGTTGCCGAAACCAAGGGAATCTTCTTGGTTTCTGCATCGGTTATGCATATAGCAATAACAACAGTTAAACGAAATGGTAAGAATTTTTTATAATAATCTCTTGAGTATTATTCGATAAATATTTCTTACAATAGCTTTACACAAAGTATAAGGTGTCAGTGGATCAGCAATCCCATGTGACACATTGTAAATCTTCATAAAAGCAGATGAAATTATCTTGTATTAAAAAGATGGTTTAATAAGAATTGCTACACCACCATGTTCATTGATGGATTCTTAAAATACATATTGTAACCAGGTATCCGACAAGCCTTATTATCTTTTAACCAAGTTTGATATCTATGTTATTTTCTTTTGTCCAAGGCATATTAACATATCGTCGTATTCACGAGCACTATAAAAGTACACGTTTGGCATTATTAAAACAAAACAAGAAACACAAAACGTTACAACAATTTCATAACTGCTGCCCTTTTTTAATCCGTCCAATACTTTGAATTTAAAAAAAGGTAAGTCAAAACTATTAAAATAACTCCAAGTTTTATTGTGATTTCCGCTTCTAATTCTTATTTCGTCTGCAAATTTTAGTAAGTAAATTTCGGTTTGGCAACGCCGCAACATGTGTGTGAAAGGGAAGGGTAGAGTGAGCATTAATACAGTAATACCTAATGTGTTGTTTCGTACCGAGCTCGATAAATAGAGTTCCGCGTCCGCACGTTTTTTGAAATGCATTGAACACAGTTGACAGGGTCTTAATTAAATATCCATAATGTACATGTGCTTAGTCTGCTCGCAGACGTGCAAATATTTAAAACAAAAAATATATATAAGTGAAGCACATAAGTCATTTAATTAATTTTTCTATTATAAATATTCTTTTAGGCTATAGAAACAATTTTCCAATAACCATTTCGTTAAATTATTTTTGAAAGAGGTTCCTTCTTTTTCTTTTAAATTCATGGATAGTGTGTTATATAACAACATGCTCATGTTATATACATTTTTCTTATACATATGACAGGGAAGTTGATATATTAAGTATGTATATTTACTTCTTAAACGCCTTGTTGTAGTATCTTGGCGGGTTTCAAAATACTTAGGTAATGATTTGACAAAAAGATAGGCTTTTCTGATATATAAACAAGGTAATAGAAGAATATTACATATATTTTTTTATAGAAGAGGGGGCAAATGCGCATGCGGCTCACCTGATGTTAAGTAACTACCGCCGCCCATGATCAACCCCAACACCAGGGGAATTCATCGATTGACTTCTCGGTCGAAGTTGGACTCACCTAGTCGGACTATTTGTCCCAGGTAACCCAGGTAACTCGTCAACAACTTCGAGCTTAGTGCTCCGAATAATACACAATAATAACGTGACATTTTTTTTATAGGTGAAGGGACAAACGTGACTACCGTCGCCCATGATCAACCGCAACACCAGGGGAATTGCAGGTGCGTTGCCGGCCCTTTAGAAACGAGTAAGCTCTTTTCTTGAAGGTCCCCAGGTCGTATCGGTCCAGAAAAATCGCCGGTGGTAAACTATTCCACAGAGAGGTCGTACCCGGAAGAAAACTCCTTGTGAAACGTACAGTAGTGGACCGCCATCGGGACGTTTGCCGCGTAGTGCGTTCAAGAAATTTGGCGGCTGGGATTAATCCGAACAATTCCTCAGAGCACTCCCCGTGGTATATGCGAAAGAAAATGCAAAGAGATGCAACATCTCTTCACAGCGCCAGTGAATCGAGCCGATCGGAAAGCACTCCATCGTCGACGATTCGAGCCGCTCTGCGCTGGATGCGGTCGAGTGGAAGGAGCTGGTACTGGGGAGCCCCAGCCCAGAGATGGGAATAGTATTCCATGTGCGGCCAAACCTGCGCCTTGTAAAGTTGTAGGCGGTGTGCCGGTATGAAATACCGTCCCGCTCCACTCTTCTAAGTGACCACGAAACTGCACGTCACTCGATATGTCGACGCCGAGGATTCCGATACTGGCTGAGGCAACAAGGGGAGTGCCTTGAAACTGAGGAGATACGACAAAGGGTTTTTTGGCAGTTAACGCGCAAACTTGTGTCTTCTGAGGGTTAAACTGGACTAGATTTAGTCGCCCCCAATCCGAGACTCCGTTCAGCAAAGACTCGATTTACGACACAAGTTTGTCCCGGTACTCGGAGACGTTTTCCCGAGAAATATTGGCACGGCCGGTGTACAGAGCATCACCAGTGCTGTCATCTGCATAGCAATGAATGCTACGGGTTTGCAACCTATCATTGATACTCAGAAGAAACAGCGTTGGCGATAGCACGCAGCCTTGTGGAACACCATCATTGATAGGCTTGTAATCGGAGCTTGCACCGTCTACAACGACCTTGATGCTCCGATCTGCAAAAAAAGCTGGTGATCCAATTGCACAATTTCCCGGGAATCCCATAGGAAGGGAGCTTCGAAAGAAGCGCTTTGTGACAAACGCGATCGAAGGCCTTCGCAATGTCCAAACAAAAAAAAAACAAAAGTTTTTAAAGTAAGGTTAACAACTATCTAAATACCTATAATAAATGTTGCTTAAAAGGCACGAATGCATCGTTTTTAAACTAAAAGTGCTCTTTCTACCTCAACAGAGTTACGCCAAAGCAATATCCCATAGCTAAGCACCGATGATACGTAGCCTTGGTACGCGGTGAGAGCAGCCTCAATTGATTTATTTTGCCTTACACTTTTTAAAGCAAAAGCAAAATGTTGAAGCTTTTTACAAACGATATCAATATGTGTATCAATATTTACTCCCAAAATTTAATGTTATTTACTTCATCAATTTTTTTGTTGTCGTATAGAATATTAAAGTGCTGTTTGATGACCTGTATGATTTAAATTGCATAAATTTCGTTTTTTGTAGATTGACCCTTAAATCGTAAGCCTCCAACCATTCTATGATATTCGTCATAGCCGTATTTGCAAGCGAATCCAATGATTTATTATCATCACTTTTAACAATTATAGTTGTATCGTCTGCAAAAAGGATACATTTGTGTGAATCGGCATTATAAAAATAATAAAGGACCGAGTATACTACCATGTGGTACGCCTATTTTTTTTTTAAATAATAATCGAGAACGATGAGTTTCTTTAATTAAAATGTTATTTTTTGTGTCATTTTTGTTATCTCTGTACCCTGTCTTCTACTTTTTAAATAACTTTTAAGCCGTGCATACGCGTTCCCTCTAATTCCGTATGATTCAAGTTTATGGAGGTGTTTATCATGATTTACAAAGTCAAAGGCGCAACTCATGTCAATAAACAGTGATAGTACCGGGGTATTATTATTTATACATTCAGTTACATATTTTATAAATTCAAAACAAGCAAGAGAAATAGCACTACCTTTCATCACTATCATCATCATCATTACAGTCCTTCACAATTCCACTGCTGAAAACATAGGCCTCTCCCAAGGTATGCAACAAAGCACGATCCTGAGCCACCTGCATCCATCGACTTCCTGCATATCTTACCAGGTCGTCACTCCAACTAGTGGGAGGTTGCCCTACCTCTCGCCTACCGGTACGAGGCTGCCACTCGAGAACCTTTTTTCCCCAACGGTTGTCAGTTCTTCGAGCTATATGGCCGGCCCATTGCCACTTCAGCTTACTAATCCGTTGGGCTATGTCGGTCACTCTGGTTCTACTGCGGATATCCTCATTTCTAAGTTTATCACGCAGAGAAACTCCGAGCATAGCCCTCTCCATAGCTCGCTGAGCGACTTTGAGCGTTCTCATATGGCCAGCAGTGAAGGACCACGTCTCGGTTCCGTAGGTAATCACTGGCAACACGCACTGGTAGTACAACTTAGTTTTCAGGTTTTGAGGTATACCTGACGAGAAGATGTGTCGTAATTTCCCAAACGCTGCCCAGCCGAGTGAATCAGTGAATCCGTCGATTGACCTCTCGGTTGAAGTTGGGCTCACCTAGTCGGACTATTTGTCCCAGGTAAACGTACTCGTCAACAACTTCGAGCTTAGTGCTCCCAAAAACTACCGGCATAGGTGTGGCATGGACATTAAACATGATCTTTGTTTTGTCCATATTCATCTTAAGACCTATCCGTTGCGAGGCACTATTGAGGTCATTGAGCATAGTGCTTAAGTCCTCCAGCCATTCTGCCATAGGGACTATACCGTCGGCAAATCGAAGTTGAGTGATGTATAGCGGTGTAGAATTTCGGGGAAATAATGTCACCCTGTCCTACACCTTTCTGCAGTTGGATAGATTTAGTTCTCCGGTTCTGTACTCGAATAGCCATCGTAGTCCTACTGTACAAACATTTCAGCACTTCGATATACCGACAGACAACTTGGCACCACTGAAGAGACCGTAGCACCGCCCAAATTTCGACGGAATCAAAAGCTTTCTCATAGTCCACATACGCCAGGCAAAGTGGCAGACTGTACGCTTCGGACTTCTGTACAATTTGCCGGTATGTATGTGGTCTATGGTACTAAAGCCTTTTCGGAAACCGGCTTGTTCGGGAGGCTGGAAGTCGTCGAGTCTGCGTGCGAGACGATTCGTAATAACTACCGAAAACAGCACGTAGACGCGGCTCGGAAGTGATATCGGTCTGTAGTTCTTCAAGAGGGCGTTGTCACCTTTTCTTGAAGGACAAGACGACCGCACTTCTGATTTTAGACCATTCAACCTAATGGACGAGTAATGCGTCTAATATAACTAAAACTAATATAACAAAAAAGTCTGTTACTTTTGGTGCGGGGCGACGATACACTACATAGACAGTGCTGCACACCTACTCAATAAAATTTTCTGTCATTATGGTACACACAAATCTAAATCTCCAACACTATTACATTTTATGAATACATGTAGGTTAAATATATCAACTTGGAAAAAGTTATGAGTGTTAGATTGACAAATTAATTGTGATGCTATCATATAGTTATTTTATATCGATAATTTCCCCAAGAAAAAGAAAAACTCATAACCATTAGCAAAATGCACTCGAACGAGGGTTACAGAATAACACAACAAGGAACGCTTACAGTTTCTCCAAGTTCAACAGTCTGTCGGTTTGTCCGCGGCTTAGTAAAGAGACTATTGATATTCTAAAGAGCTGTAATTTGGCATGGTTAAACATGAATCCCAGAAATAAAAAGGCTCTAAGTACAAAAACAAAAAGTGGGGGAACTTATGTTTTAAATAGCAAGCCAAAAAAAATAGTTTTAAAATCGACATTTATATTATAACGATATAATGCTTTTCTGATACAAAAATAAAATATCTCAACTTAGTAATTAGTACAATAAATATAAAGGTATAAAATTATAAATAAAAATAAAAAAATATTTATTTTATGTTGATCTTAGTGACAACATCATCTATTTTAAAACGGTATTCAAAGAAAAAAGTTACAAGTTTGCAAGAAGTACTTGATTCGCTGACAGAGACATTTGATAAATGAATAAAACAAACAGGTCCTAAAAAAGATAGGAATTGAAGAAAGTGAACTTTTAAAAAGACAATTATCGCTTGCGTGCGTGATTAATGATGCAGTAGAACTAGAAGGACCTAGTTCCTGAGATTTATGAGCTATAAATCTCGGGAACTACAGTCTACAGACTCGACCTCTTGGAAAAGAAATTAATATTATATTGAGGAAATTATACACCTACTCCAAACCTATAAAATCCCATGGGTTGCCTCATAAAGCAATCCCAAACTTTCAAGTAAATAACATGAATATTAATTGCAGCATATCTTAATAGTAATGTTGGTTTACATTTATGTTTACCGTCGTAAATTAATCTCTAATAATTTACGACGTTTACTAGGCAAACATAGAAATTGGGATGAATCAAAGTGCATCGAACAGATAGTACTTGTGCGGGTAGGTACCCAACTCCTTTTTCGATTGCACAATTGTGCCCACCTCATTTTTAGGAGAGGGTCTTTTGTAAATCTGTAAAAGTAAAACGATTATGAGAATACATTAGTATAAAGTATAAATACAAAATTGTATCTGTACTATAGTTTTTCGGAATAAAGCTTATTCTAATGCTTAATTCAGTGTATAAATATGCCTAATTGCGTTCAAACAGATTCAAGAGGTTTGTTGCTCCTTCAAGCCACAACGACTGAACAGATTTGGATACTCAGAATTAACACAAGCTACATTTGTCCGGGAAAACTAAAAAGTTAACAGGAACTTTTTAATTTTCCTTAATCCACGCGGATGAATTCGCGGGCATCATTTAGATAAAAGTAAAATAAGTAAATATATTTTAAATATAATAATGAAAGGACGTTTTAGTATGGACATATCTATAGTTTAAGTTTTTTGTTGTTGAACTATTTAATCTCAGGACAAAAATTGTTCATTTACACCTTTATTATAATAATAGGTAATCTTCTTTAGTTGAGTCTTTGATGATATATATATATATATATATATATATATATATATATATATATATATATATATATATACAGGATGTTAGTGTAAACATCGTTGTCCTTGAAACCAGTGGTTTGGTTTCACTTATAGAACGTAAATTCAATGAATTTAAAAAAAAATTCGCTATCTTTCCCTGTATATATATATATATATATATATATATATATATATATATATATATATATATATATATATATATATATATATATATTAATGCTTCTTCAATAAATTATAATAAAAGATTATCGATATCGATCCGCACATCACAGTCACATCACATATCAATATGACACCATTTTCAATTAAACACTTAACCCTACAGCGGTTGCGAAGATTACAATAGTAAACCACTGTAAAATAATCTTAAATTTAAAAACATTCTGGAACTAAATGATTAATAAAAAAATATGTAAGCTGATTTGTGATCTAACGTTGAAATCAATGTAATATTTTTATAAATTAATATGTTAAAGTTTTTTTAACTATTATAATTTTAATGAAAAAGGACGTATAAATTTTTTTTGTTTATTAAATATGATTAAACGTTGACTAAATGTTACCCTGTTTCGTATTTATAATATATATAATGTATAAAAAATACATTTTAGTTGATATTTTAAAGCTTACTTCTTATTTTAAATTGGACTACATACCTAATACACGCGAAAATTTACGTTATTTTATAAAGTACGAGGACTTCAGGGTTAAGTAGTCTCGTATAGCTCACAACACGAATCATGGAACTGCGAATAAGCGATAAATAGGTATTAGCACGGTGCGGTGTGAGTTACGGGGAAGCGAAATCATAGCGACGAGCGACGCGCTGCTCATGCGTAGTCCAGTCACCCGCGCACCTTCTTATGCCGTCTTGCGTACTGTCGATCGAAAGTGTTAGCGACTGGAGTGGATGGTATTTATTTTCAAGATTCGTGGAGTAACCTATAACACTTTTACTGTTAATATTATGTTGCTAATATAAACTAGTTTCGTAAGAAGCGAGACTTTAAAAAAATAAATATATGTACAACCAATCTCGTAGGGAGTCCGCTTCTCACATTTCGATTATCACTACGATTTTTATGAAATATTATGTACTCGATTATCTTATCGGTATAGTTCTCGATTATTATTTATGATATTATTGTTAATATTTATAATACGTAAAAAAAGCATATATCACAATAAAAATACTTACTTATCTGGCCGTGGTAGGAAAAGGGGAGATCTCCCGCCGGGCAAGGTGTTCGGCCCGGGGGGCGGCAGACACTCCGTGTGATAGTTCGGAGAAGTTCTATATATACTGTCTATGATTCGGAATGTTAATAGCGCGATTTAGGCTTCGGTGTGCTAGTGGCGCGACGACAGCGCCGCTACATCACCCCCTGCTCAGACCGGAGGTCGACAGTGAAGTCTCGTTGTTGACGAATGTGCAAGTGCCAGGAGATTGCCTTGTAGTCTGCGGTGAGTCGAGAAGAAGGCAAGTAATCTGCGAGAATGCCGTGAAGTAGAGGCGAGCAATAAGGCTCAGAGCCGTGCCGAACACTGTAACGCAGAGAGTAGCTTGAAGGGACAGGAAGCATTATTATTCCAGTGCTGCGATGAACCTTGTGCAGGATATGAAGATCGCAGACGATATCTGCTCGGGAGGGAATGGGTGGGGTTATTCTATAACGATGATGAAGCTAAAGAAGATAAAGTTTCCGAAGGCTGTTGGTTTGCGTGTTCAGATCAGGTCGGGGTCGCCACTGTGGCCGTGGTAGAAAAAGGGGAGATCTCCCACCGGGCAAGGTGTTCTGCCCGGGGAGCGGCCGACACTCCGAGTGATAGTTCGGAGAAATTCTATATATACTGTCAATGATTCGGAATGTTAATAGCGCGATTTAGGCTTCGGTGTGCTAGTGGCGCGACGACAGCGCCGCTACACTTACATATGGGATGTAACTCCATCTTTTGTAAATTTAAAGAATTAGACTTCTTTTTGCACACGTTAACCGCACAAATCAGAATTTGAATGAATTTGAAAAAATGAATTTGAAATTTTTTTTTTTAAAGAGCAGTTACAACGAAGGAAACGACTTTTGTAATGATAAAATCGATTCCGTAAACAGTTTTATAAGCGCACAAGATTTTTAAATCCAATACCTGCGCAGAGGGAATAATCATGCGAGCCGAGTCCATTGGGTTGAATGAACCTACAAGAAACCCAGCGGGACTTTAAAAAAAACTGGTTAGATTCATGTACATACGTTACAATAGGGTGTATTACACCCATTTTCAAAAAGTGTTTTAAATTAATCCTAGATTAAAAATTGAACCACTATAATTTTTATATAAATGTTTGAAATCGAATAGTGCCACAAAAATTACTTTTAATCTATCGTTTTAAATTTTCGCGTGGAAACGCTAGCCGTCATGTTGTTCAACTCGTGACGTCGCTATCCTAGAATTTTGCCAATTTTACAAAGGAATAAGATACTTTTTAATGTTCAATAATGAGTTATCATCTATATCATTGTTGTGTTGTGCCTGAATGCAAAAATACGAGCATAAGAACGCCGGGAAAGTTATGGATTCAAGTGCCAACTGATTTAAATATAAAAAATACTTGGTATGGTACTATTTTTTATAGTAAATGGGTGTCAAACGAGCACACAGTCCACCTGATGCCTGAGATGCCAGCCCTGAGGACTGAGATGGAATGTCTCGTTTCCAGTAAATAGAGTCGTCGGTTCTCTACACTAACCATTCGAAACACAGCACCATTAAGGTGCTATTTTACGCTGGAATTCTATGAGAGCGTGGTGTTAACCCCCCGGTCTAACCGACCCATTCGTGCAACCACAATATAGCTGCAGCATGGCTGTACCACGTAAGAACAACTATTCTTCTGGGAATATTATTTTGATATAAGTATGACTTATATTTAACTATCGTTTATACAGAACAAAACATCACGAGGTTAGGGGTATCGTAAGTCAAATTTTGTAATAAATTACGTTAACTTAGATATTATAACTAATGACTGTTAACGATTGTAATTATAGATAAACTAAACTAACCATATTCAAACAAAAACATTCATTATAATTTTATATTAAAACACTATACTAAAACACTAATAAAACACTAGAAAAATCTAAAAATCAACACAATAACATTCGCGCGAAAATGGCGTACGAAATGAACGTAGATTATAAATAAATATCCATAAGAAAACTTGGCTTTTTGTTGCAATAGACGATAGAAAATTTCATATTGATTCTATAATGCCAAACTTCTTCATTTTTTTTATAGAAGAGGGGGCAAAGGAACATGCGGCTCACCTGATGTTAAGTGACTACCGCCACCCATGATCAACCGCAATACCAGGTGAATCGCAGGTGCGTTGCCGGCCCTTTAGAAAGGAGTACGCTCTTTTCTTGAAGGTCCCCAGGTCGTATCGGTCCGGAAAAATCGCTGGTGGTAAACTATTCCACACAGAGGTTGGACGCGGAAGAAACTCCTCTTGAAACGTACAGTGGTGGACCGCCAAGCATCCAGATGGTGTGGATGGTATCGGGACGTTTGCCGCGTAGTGCGTTCACGAAATTTGGCGGCTGGGATTAATCCGAACAATTCCTCAGAGCACTCTCCATGGTATATGCGAAAGAAAATGCAAAGAGATGCAACATCTCTTCGCAGTGCCAGTGAATCAAGCCGATCGGAAAGCACTCGGTCGTCGACGATTCGAGCCGCTCTGCGCTGGATGCGGTCAAGTGGAAGGAGCTGGTACTGGGTAGCCCCAGCCCAGAGATGGGATCAGTATTCCATGTGCGGCTGAACCTGCACCTTGTAAAGTTGCAGGCGGTGTGCCGGCATGAAATACTGTCCCGCTCTGCTGAGCACGCCAAGCTTTTTAGAGGCCAATTTGGCCATTTCTTCCAAGTGACCAGGAAAATACACGTCACTCGATATGTCGACCGATTCCGATACTGGCTGAGGCAACAAGGGGAGTGCCTTGAAACTGAGGAGATACGATAAAGGGGTTCTTTTTGGCGGTTAACGCGCAAACTTGTGTCTTCTGATGGTTAAACTGGACTAGATTTAGTCGCCCCCAATCCGAGACTCTGTTCAGCAAAGACTCGATTTATGACACAAGTTTGTCCCGGATGGGGGATAAGTCGCTCGCGTCCGTAGGTTTTGACCACCTGTAAGTATTTGTAGCAAATATTTGTTTACATTGTTGTGTTTTATATTGCGAAATTAATATTCCGCCGTGAGTGATTTGTGTGAGATGTATTACTCAAACGAGACATATTTTAATATGTTGATGTGTCTCGGGGAATGTGACTGCAGTTATTCAGCAGCACGAAGACTTTACGAGGAGCGCTTTGCTATTCCACGAAATATACAATTGCCATCGGCGATGACGTTCCAACGACTTCACATTCGTGTGAACAATACTGGCAGTGTGCATGGCCGTGATCGATAACGTACAGATTCAGGAGGACCAAGGATGTAGGACGACGACATCGAGGAGCACATTCTTGACATGTTTGAGGAAGATGCGACTCAGAGCACGCGCTCGGTGGCACGTAAACTAGGTATGAACCATATACGCATTTGGAGAGCCCTCAAAGATGATGGCCAGCACTCGTATCATTATCGTCGAGTTCAGTGCCTTCTTCCCAACGACTACGAGCCGAGAATGGATTACTGTAGATGGTTACTCGATAAGGTTGAAGGAGATCCTGAGTTTTTGAACCGCGTACTTTTTACGGGTAAATGCTCTTTTATTAGAACAGGTGTATTTAACGCTCATAATGAACACGTGTGGTCAACGACAAATCCGCATTCGTATAAACCAAGCCACTTTCAACACCGATGGAAAATCAATGTGTGGGCGGGAAATCTAGGAGACAAAGTTATTGGTCCGTATTTTCTTGACTACACAATGAGCGGTGAAAACTACGGACATTTTTTGCGAGAAGAACTAAGCGATGAACTTGACGAAATAAATTTAGACCTCGTTCGTGGCATGTGGTTTCAACGCGATGGCGCACCACCGCATTTATCCCAATGTGTAAGAAGTTTTTTGGAGTATCCAAAAAACTTCTTACACAGAATTCGGTGAACTGGTCAACTGGCCGGCACGATCACCTGATCTCACACCTTTGGATTTTTATCTCTGGGGTACGATTAAGCAGACTGTATTCCAAAAAACATGCGATACCGAGGCAGAAATGCGTATGCGTATAGTCGCAGCCTTTGAAAATATAAAGTCTGAAATTTCTGTTATGCAACGCGTGCATTCAGACACTATAAGCCGGTGTCGCAAATGTATAGAGGTACAAGGTGTGTACGGAACACCTTTAAATGATAGTTGATAGGAAAAATGATTTTATTTAAAATAAATAATGATATTATATAATGATATTGATAATGATATAGAACGCGTCTTTCGTGTTCTGAGCGACAACGTCAACTGTCCGTTGCTCAAAAACTAAAGTGAATGACGCAAATTATGTTGACCTAAATAAATCGCTTGCAGACTAAAATGTACGGTTGCACTGTACATGCTCCCGGGCGAGAGATGAGAGTGATAAGATAGATAGGAAACAACAAAAATGATGTAAGATAAAATGATAATGATATAAGATAATGACTAAGTTAAGAAACTATCATAGTATGTCACTAATAAATAAAATAAAAATAAGTAGTTAAAGGTCCATGTCCAGATCTATTTTACTTGTATGTCCTTCAAGCACACTCTCGCAAATACGGGTGAGGTGCCTTTGTTTTGTACTCACGCACTTTGCACTGATATGTTTTGATTGGCACTGACAATATTACTTGTACACGCACGAGGAATGTCTTGAAGAGATAACCGTGGTGCCGGCTCCGGGCGGGCCGCAGGCGCTAGGCTCCGCCGGCGCGCTTCTCTCACTCGCTTCCAAAGTACCACTACGCCCGCTGCCCCGAGTGCTCCCACTAACACGTAGATAACGACATAGTGGTGTAAGTCGTGGGTTGACAGCTGATTCACTTCAACATCTATGTTTTCTTTTTTCATTTGATCGATTTGACTCCCGATCTCCTTCAAGGACGCTTGTCGTTCTCTCTCCTCTGGTTGGCTTATCTCACCTTTACTGATAGGTATGGTCAAGTTGATTATGTTGTTGATAGGTGGAATATCTATGGCTAATAAATCGGGGTGTGCGTGAATTGTGTTGATGTGATAGTTGTGTGGATAGATTATGAATGCGTCTCCCTTGAGCACGCAATTATTTCCGACTGATAAAACGCCGGCCTTGCTGACGCGCTCCGATGTAACTTGATTGTCGCATATGAATCGAGGAGTGCATTGTTCGCAGCAGAAAAATAAGTATGTGTTTATAGTGTTGAGCGCATTCCATGAATTTTTACAACTGTTAATATTAGTGAGACATTGGTCTGTTGAATGATTCTTGATACACAAATTTTGATCTTTTTGCATATGGTAAACATACTCACAAAGTTTCGTGGTGAGGTCTGAATGTAGACATGATTGTACTTCGGCTTCAGTCATAGGTATGTATGAGTCTCTTTGGATGTTTACAGCAAAGTAATCAGAGATGGGAATTATGTTTATCATCTTATTGTCGTATGATTGAGGAATAGGTAAAACTCTGTAGATGCTTTCTCTGGTTAAAAGTGGTATTTTAATTTCGAGTAAAAGGTTTTGATATGTGACCTTGACCTTTACTCTCAGTAAATGATACAATTTTGATACGCCGTTGTGTATATCATCTATAGGCAATCCTCTTGCCTATAGATGATATACACAACACAAATATAGATCTTTTGTTAAATGTCCAGAAATGATGCTAAGCTCATCCTGTAGCTGTTCAGGTGATACTATATGTATATCAAATTTCCCCTGATAAATGTCGGTAACAACATCGAGCAAGGTATTTTGTATCTTTTTCAAATTAACTAAGATGTTGTTTGATATTACTGCTTAGCTCTTAATTTTTGTATCTCATCTTTAATAACAGAATTTTCTTGCTCTAATCTATTGATATGCTGATGGAAGAGTTTGTGTTGTTGGTCAATTGTTGTTTCTAAGCCTTTTAAAAAGTATATATTGTGCTTCTATTACTGATGTCTGATTTTTTCATAATTTTACGAGATGGTTTTGATTGTTTCTAATGAGTTCAATGTCCTTTGTATATTGTTCAGCGAAGTCATTGTCAAGTACGCCGAATGGTGCATGCGCGACATTTCCCACGCCATTGATAAGCCCGTGACGTACTCGTATTCCCGCCGCCGACTGCTGACCAAGCAACAGCTGATCGTAGTAGTGTAACTCGGTGCTCCCGTGTCGTAATTGTAATAGGATTATGTCACATTGTTGTCGCTCTTGCAATTTTGAACATATGTTTTCGAGGTGAGTGATATATGTTTTTAGTAGTTTCGAACCTTGCCAGTACGGATCTAAATCGTAATAGACAATGATTTTCCATTCATCTCGGATAAGCCTCATGTTTGATGTTTTATCGAAGTATAAACTCTGGGTATCCTTAAAATTTGTTACATTAAATGCTCCTTGTGCTGTTTGTGCGAATAACGTAAAAATAAGCAGTGTGTACGTGATAAAATTACAAAGTTTTATACTAGATCGTGCTTTTTCTGGTTTGTCGTTTTTATGATCTGCTTTCAAACTTAATTCTTGATTGTTTTTCGGACTTGATTGACAGTTTGTGGGATTCTGATAGTTTGCTTCAGACTGAGTTGGTAAAATGGTTAATTTCGTGATAGGTCTCTTAATAGTCCCGTTTTTTGTTTTAACAGTAACTACTCGGACTAATCCATCTTTGCCGGGGTGAACATCGATAACTCTCCCTAATGCCCATCTCCCGGCAGGTAGGTTTGCTTCATGAATGATTACAATGTCATCAATTTTGATATTTTCAGTTGATTGCTGCTATTTGTTCCTGGATAATGCTGTCAGATATTCAGACTTCCAGCGCTTCCAAACATCATTGAATATCTTCTGCGTCATATGCCAACGTGTTCTTTCGTCTTTCTCTGTCTCCACGATACTTAAAACTGGACCGCTGGCCAGAAAGTGAGATGGAGTCAGGTAATTGATATCATTTGGATCTTCAGTGATAGCGCAGAGCGGTCGGGAATTCAGGCAGGCTTCTATCTGTGTTAGCAGTGTTGAGAACTCCTCGAAGGTGAGTTTTTGTTCGCCGATGACCCTGCGAAGATGGTATTTAACACTCTTCACAGCCGCTTCCCACAGACCCCCCGCACTGGGCCATGATGGAGCATTGAAATGCCATGTGATATTCATTTCGCTTATTTCTGATAAGAACTCATTTGTGATAATGGATTTTAGATCAATTATTTCTTGATTGATGATTCTGTTAGCACCAACGAAATTCGTACCATTATCGCAGTAAATATGATGCGGTGTGCCACGCCTCGCCACCATTCTTCTTAATACTGCTAAGACTAGACTAACTCAGGATGTATGGCTTTTGTGACCATACAAACAAACACTGCTATGTATCCTTTAAAGGTCTTGATTCCTCTGCCTTTACTTGATTTTACGTCCACAAAACCTGAAAAATCCACCCCTGTTCGAAGAGATGGTCTCGACGGAATTATTCTTAAGCTGATAATGTTTTGTAAGGTTGTGTTTTTTACAGGTTACGCAGTTGCGCAGGCGTTTTTTGATTGCTCTGTTCCCACCTAGGACCCAATACTGTTGTCGTAGCCGCGCTAAGGTGACACGGGCTCCTCCGTGATATGTGATTTTATGGGCTTGATCAATGAGTATGTGTGTCAGGTGACTCTCGTGGGGGATGATAAGGGGATCCATAATTTCCTTGCTGATCGAAGCGTTTTGCAGTCTACCACCTACTCTCAACATACCTTCAGAATCGATAAAAGGATTTAAAGGTAATAATTTGCTATTTGGCTTTGCTTTGTTATACTTTTGTAAATAGCCGATATCTTCTCCAAACTCCTTGCTTTGTACGTGCTTGATAATTTTTTGCTTTGCCTTTTGTAATTCTTGTGCTGTTAAATAGCCTTGCTTATTATTTTGCTTTATACGTAGTATGTAGGCTAATATTCGTGTCACTCGCGTGAAACTGCTGTGCTTGCTTATTAATTGGGTAAAGACGTCATCTTCGCTTGAGCAGGTTGTGGTGTGTACTTGCTTTATCGTTTTGACCTCTTCATCGGTGGTGTAAGTGATCTTCTTTACGTTATCATCGTCGGAGTATGATAACCACGCTGGTCCATGGCACCACAACTGATGTGGATGAAGCTGTTTCGTGCTGATTCCTCGGCTGGCACAGTCAGCTGGGTTATCCTGCGACTTGACATAGCGCCACCATTCCGATGGTAAAACTTCTGTGATCTTAGCTACTCTGTTGGCTACAAAAACGTTCCAGCGTTTCGGATCTCCTTGCAACCAACCCAATACTGCTGTCGAATCACACCATCCAAACATTTTGATATTGTAATCTGCCAAACATGATTTCACCTTTTTCATGAGCTTTGATAAAAGTAGGGTTGCACACAGTTCTAAGCGAGGTAAGCTGATCTTTTTTTCGGTGGTACTAGCCTGGATTTTGCTGTAACGAGGACGACGGATATGTTTTTACTTCCCTCTTGTTTTTCACGAACTATCTTGCAATAAATTGCGCAAGCGTATGCGTTCATCGACGCGTCACTGAACCCATGAAGAATGATGACGTCATTTTTGTTGCTCTTTAACCATCTTGGTATACGTATCTGTGATATATTTTTGATATCTTCTTTGATCTTCGTCCAATCCACTTGAATCTCATGGGGCAGCTCGTCGTCCCATTTTAAGTCATATTGCCAAATTTTTTGGAATAATAATTTCAATTTTGTGCTAACTGGCGTTAAAAATCCTACTGGGTTGTAGAGCTTTGAGATATTTGATAACAAGCTTCGTTTCGTTAGTTTTGATGTTGATAAATCAATTTTCAAGTCAAAAGTAAGCTGATCTGATTGCGTAAGCCATTGCAGGCCTAAGGTTTTTGTAGATACTTCAGTTTTGAAGTCATATGTTTGCTGGTTGGTATTTGCTGTGCTGACTCCCTCTAGAAGACACGGTGTATTGGCTGACCATTTTCTTAAATTTAATCCACCTGCTTTTAGTAAGTTTTTTAAGTCTGATTGTAACTATTTAGCTGATGCGAGGTCATGACTCCCACTGATCAGGTCGTCCATATAAAAATGTTCTTACAGGACCTTCGCTGCTGGGCTTTCCTGATACTTATGACCTTCATCTTTGGCTAGCTGTTTCAATCCATCATGGCAAGAAATGGTGCTGCTTTAGTTCCATATGTGACAGTAGCTAATTGATATTCTTGTAAAGTTTCAGTTGGTGAATTTCTCCATATGATTCTTTGATATCTCTGATCTTCTTCGTGAATGATAATTTGCCGAAACATTTTCTCGATGTCAGCGGTGTAGGCATATTGGTACTGTCGCCAGGTGATAATTGGTGATAACAGGACCTGTTGCAGGTTGGGACCTTGGTGCATCACGTCGTTCAAGCTTATGCCGCTCGAAGTTTTTGACGCTCCGTTAAAGACTACTCGAAGCGAAGTTGTTGTTGACTCCGGTCGTTGAATGCAATGATGTGGTAAAACAGACTGTAGACAGGCGTGTTGTTGCATGGCGACATTTTCATATGACCTAATTCTAAGTACTCGTGGATAAATGATTTGTATTCTTTTTCAATATCTTTTCGGTAAGTAAATCTTTTTTCTAACTGTTTAAACTGCGCTATTGCTCTTGATTTTGATTCTCCCAATTTTTGAACTGCTTCTGATATAAATGGCAATCTAACTATGTATTTCCCATCTTCTTGCCTTGTTGTCGTGTTTTTGAAATACTCCAGGCATTGAGCATCTTCTTGGGTCATGGTGACGTTCGTCAGGTATGTTTTCTATCTCCCAAAAACGTTGAATCTCATCTATATTGTTCATAATAACGTTGCATTGATAGGATTTTACGTTGCCACATAAAATCCACCCGTGACGTGTTTGCTTTGCCACAGTTTGTGATTGTTGTGATGAAATGATACCGCCTAGTATGATAGAAGAATAGACGTCCGCCCCCAGCAACAAGTCTACTGGGCGGCTCACGTTGAATTCAGGATCGGCGAGTTGAATGTTTTCTAGATATGACCAGTCTGGTTTGTCGAATGTCTTGTTGGGCAGATTGTTAATTAAGTTTTTCATGATAAACACATCTGACGTAAATTGATAGTCGCTGTAAGCCGATGAGCAAGTTATGTTAATAACACCTTTACAGTTATTTTCCTTTGCTCCTACTCCGAAAATGACACCTTTGCACCTCTGTCGAGGAAGTTGCAACATTTGAGCTGCCTTCTCAGTAATCAGGGAGGTCTGGGAACCCTGATCAATCAGCGCTCGAATTTTGACATAAGTGCCATTAACACACTGTACTTTTACTAATGCTGTTGCTAAGAGGGTTTCATTTATATTATTTTGTGACACGTTGCTAGCATTTCTACGTTGTTCTGTTGTTGAGGTCAACGGCTTCACGTAGGCCTCGTGTATGAGTGTCTTATGTCGGCCATTACACTCGCGGCAACGTTTTGACGATATGCAATTTTTGCCGTAGTGATCGTAAAGACAATTGAAGCAATATTTCAATTTCGCAATTGTATTTCGCCTTTCCGTTGGTTGTAATTTGAAAAAGTTGCTGCAGTGAAATATGCCGTGGTTTTCATTTTTGCATAGTGGACATCCTGTTTGTGAGTTTTTCTGTGCATAATTTGTGACTTGATTTTGATTGCTGGTAAATGATATAAAATAATGAGGCTTCTTTTGATGAGATGTTGTTTCAGGCTGAGAAGATTTTGTTGTGGAGTCTTGTTTGCGTCGGGATGATTCTAGTGACGTAAATTTATTTTCCAAAAAATTTAAAAAATCTGCTAAAGTTGGTAAATCTCTAGGATTCTTTAGGGATTCGATGTAGTCTTTGTGAGTCTCGGCATCTAGTTTTTGAGACAATATATGTACCACCAAAGGATCCCGTGAACTTATGTCTATGCCTAGATTTTTTGTGGCATTTAAGCTTTCGTTTACGCTGTCATAAATTTTCTTAATATGTGCTGCTGATTGCTGTTGAGCGATAGGTAAATTTAAAAGAATGTTGATATGAGACCCAAAAATTAATTTGTTATTATTGTATCGATGATTCAACAAATCCCAACAAACTTGATAATTGTCCGAACTGATATGCAAATGTTGTACCATTTTTTCCGGTTCTCCTCTAAGTTTACTTTTCAAAAACTGCATTTTTTGGGCATTTGACAAGGTTCGATTGGTATGAACTGCTTCGCAAAACAAATCCTTGATAATTGCCAGTGTACGTAGGTATGTCCATCTGGGGTGTGGACTTTTCTCGGTGACTTTCAGACCACATCTTTGTTTTGATATCTTTCTTGACTTGGCAAAATTTTTGTTCATAGAAGCTGAAGGTTTCTTCATACGCTTCATTGGAACCATCCAATTCGCTATCCAGCTCCCAGTGTAAGGCATCGATAGCTGCCCAACGAGACTGGAGAGTACGTAACAAGTCTTCGAATTCCCATTTCTCTGATACTAATTCCAGGTTGATATTTGATAGTGTTCGTTGAAATGCTTTAAAATTGCTATTCTGTTTTCTCAACATTTCTTCTGTTTTTCTCGATGTTGATCTTGTACTTATTTGTGGCGTGATTGGATTTGTTTTAGAGACAAATGTAGGGGGCTTTACCAGTGTTGTTCCAGGTCTAGCCTCTGTCAAAGGCTGATAGTTTTGGATATGCGCTCTAATGTTGTCAAATCTCTCCTTCAATGTTTCACGTTCTTGATCTATTCTTTCTCTGCTTGGTACATCCATATCCAGTTGTGATAAATGCTGATAATTCTTCTCATACTCCAACCAATAGTTGTCTAGAGTATTTAATCTGCGTTTGATATAGTCTGGAGTCTTCCTATCAGACCCGTCCTTTTTGAAATTAGTATACAAATTTTCAATTGCTGTTGATAGCTGCTGCTACGTAGTGAGGACATCGTTGACAGACATCATGATATAGAGGTAAGTAAAATGGAAAGATCTTACTTGATGTGATGCTGGTTGCTGATTGTGCAGAGGTGGTTGGCGCGTTCGTGCTGTAGTGGTGGTAAGTACCGAACGAAGACTTAGATTCTCCTGATGCGCTGCAAGCTGCTACTGCTGGGCGGCGCCCCAAGACTCGCTACTTGATGCTTTGTGAAACCGATGGCCGGAGCTTATTGATAATGAAATAGCTATTGCACACGTCACTTAGTGCACTATGTCGCAATAGGTCACTGAGCGGAAACACTTTTTCTGGTCGTTAAAACCCGAATTTCAGGTCCCGCTACGGAGCTCGAAGGACCATAAAGATGTACGGAACACCTTTAAATGATAGTTGACAGGAAAAATGATTTTATTTAAAATAAATAATGATATTGATAATGATATAGAACGCGTCTATCGTGTTCTGAGCGACAACGTCAACTGTCCATTGCTCAAAAACTAAAGTGAATGACGCAAATTATGTTGACCTAAATAAATCGCTTACAGACTAAAATGTACGGTTGCACTATACAAGGTGGACATATTGAACAGCATCTCCGTGGTCGTCAAGTAGACATAGTGACAAATTAGTGTTTGACTATAATAGCTGTGATATGGCGAAGTCACGACCTCAGTGTGCAGTTAGTGTAGGTAAGACGCGCGCGCTTGCTTGCCCCGTATTTGATGTACGTCACCGTCGGCCGCCGCCCGTCGCTGTCAATAATTCCAGGCAGAGGTAATTAATTCACACAAAATTTACAAATATTATTTTATTAAAATTTGTGGAGTTTTCTGAGGTAAAGTTATTTCTATACGCTTAAATACTGATTCTGATAACGCACTTAACGGGAACTTACCTTGATTTTAGAATATTTCGTATTCCTTCAGCGATCAGTGGCGAAGCTACAGCTCCAAACTAGGGCAAGCCCAAGATATAAATTGATAAAAATATAGATTGTTGTTTTTAGCGGTTTTATAAAAATACACCAATCTTCATCTGTCTCCACGCTTCAGTTTCGTATTCAGTGTTGTCAAGGACGTATTTAACAAAGCACACAGAAGGCATACTACTGCTAGATAGATTTTATTTTTATTGCATATCAGCAATTGCATAGCTTCGGTGGCTTTGAAGAAGGCCGTTTGAGTTTGCTTAAGCGAAAGAAAAAAATATTTACATCCAATACAATACATGAACAAAAGTAAAACATGAACAAAGTACAAACAAACTATGTACAAAAAAAGAACAAATTATTTACATTCTAATGGATGAGAGATATCAAGAATCAAGAATCAAGAATCATTTATTTGCATAAAACACGGTAAATAAGTTGTTACATCAAATAAAAGATCAACATGTTTTGTCCTGTTAGGACGTGCAAATATTTAAGTATATGGTCAATTGAATTTAAATTAGTTATTATTTGAACAGTACAATTATTATTATTATTATTATAGTATTCATATTTAAAATCATAATTCATTACAAACAGATTGAATTGAATTAAATTGAATTAAAATTAGTTATTATTTAAACAGTACAATTATTTTTATTATTATAGTAGTCATATTTAAAATCAAAATACATTACAAACATTATATTCATGGTCAAGTGAATTTATTTGTAATTAAAAAACTCCTTAATATTATAGAAAGCCCTGTCCACCAACCACATAAAAAGTTTGCCTTTAAATTTACTAAGAGGCAATGACTTTATGTCGCTGGGCAGTTTGTTAAACACATTTATTGCCATCGAGTAACAGCCCTTATGAGAGGTTGCCTTCTTTCTAAATGGAAGAACTAGTTTATCCTTATACCTTGTATTAAAACTAACAACATCACTATTTGTTGTAAAAAACTGTTTATGTTTTTTGACCAAGACACCCAACTCGAAAATATAAATGCTAGGAAGTGTTAGAATTTTTAGGGTTGGAAAAAGTTCTCTACAAGAATATAATGGACCAACTTTGCAGATTGCCCTTACACACTTTTTTTGAGCAATAAAAGCTTTGTTCACTGTAGATCCATTTCCCCAGAGTATTACGCCATATCTCAAAATGGAATCTATATAGCCATGATAGGCGAGTAAAGCAATTTTTTGAGATGAGGTCCTTGACAATCTTCGTAATGGGTAAATGAACTTATTGATTTTTGTACATACTTCTATAATATGTCTTTGCCAAGTACAACCATCATCAATATGTATCCCCAAGAATTTTGTATTTTGAACCTCCTCTAGTTTTTGTCCATTTATATTAATGTCAATAGTTTCTTTATATTTCCTTAGGTTAAATTGTATTATTTTTGTTTTGCTTAAATTTACTTTGAGTCTATTCTTGTATAGCCAATCTGTGACACTTATAACAGCTGTCATTATTTTATCATTGTAATTGGATTTAGTGTCAGTACTTATTATGATTGAAATGTCGTCAGCAAAAAGTACAGACTTGCAATTGATAAAGTCAGGTAGGTCATTAACGTAAAGCAAAAAGAGAAGAGGCCCCAGGATACTCCCTTGTGGGACTCCACTACGGTTGTGTTTATATTTGGATCTGTACGGTATCATCACATTATTAACGTCTATATCATTTATTTCAACACACTGTTCTCTACCGCTTAGATAAGATTTTATCCACTGTAATGCTGGGCCCCGAATGCCATAGCAGTACAGCTTATCAATTAAGATATCATGACACACTACATCGAAAGCTTTACTCATATCAAAAAATACTGCAGATACCAGGTGGTCTTTGTCTACACAATTAATTATTTCAGTAACCAATGAATAGGCTGCTAATGTGGTCGTTTTATTTCCTTGAAATCCATTTTGCTCTACTTTTAGAATGCCAAATTTTGTTAGATAATCGTATATTCTAGAATACATAGTTTTTTCAAAGACTTTAGACAGTATAGGTACTAAATTAATTGGTCGATAATTATTTATGTCGCATTTATCATCCTTTTTATGTAGCGGTTTTACTATTAAAAACTTGAGAGCTGTTGGAAAGGATCCTTCTATAAACGATATGTTAACCAAATGTGACAGAATTGGCGATAATTCTTCAGCACACATCTTAAGGATTCCAGTTGCTATGTTGTCATAACCAACTGATTGTGTGTTTTTCAACGAAAGTATTACTTTTTTTATCTCATATTTATTTGAAGGACGCAAAAAAATACTTTTCATATTATGTTTGGTTAATGTTTTATCAATTTGCTTCATTTTATTCGGCGAATGAATAAAATGTTTGTTAAAATTCTCGGCCATTAGTATTTTGTCACTAATAACTTTATTATTTATTTTTAATTCTTTAATACTTTTTGGGATACTATTAGCTACAGTTTTGTTTTGGATAATGTTCCATGCTGCCTTGCATTTGTTTTTACTATTTGAGATATACTTGTAATTGATAATTTTTTGGGATTTACTTATAACTTTTTTTAGAATTTTAGTATAAAGGTAATATTTTGACTTGTTTGATATTTTTTCATTTGGTCTTGATGTATAGTAAATGTACCTCAATTTCCTTTTTGTTTTACAAGACTTTCTAAGTCCTGCTGTTATCCATTTAGGGCCACAAGCTTTTATCTGACGTTTAATTTTAATCACGGGAAAGCATAAGTCATAGAATAATCTAATTATGTCATGAAAATTACTAAAAGCTAGGTCAAAGTTTGATTCGTCATATATGTCATTAAATGTCAGTTGCTTCATTATTTCTTTAAATTTTCTCCTATTGTCAGTGCTATAGTCTCTTCTAAGTATCCAATATGTATTTATGTAAGTTTTATATTTATAAGGAAGTTTTATACTAAGCGTTTGACCCGTGTTATGGTCAGATAACCCCAATTCATATATTTTACCTTCGGCTTCTCGGTCATTGCTTATAATATGATCTATACAAGTTTTCTGTCTGGTAGGCTTTTGTATGTGATGAGTGAGGTTATTGTTTAGTAAAATGTCTTTGTAGAATTCAGAAGCTTGTGTGCACTTAAGTGTGTCTATATTAAAATCTCCGGCTATAATTATTTTAAAGTCATTATATATGTCACAAATATTATAAAGCATGTCTTGAAATTTATTTAAAAAGTCTGTTACATTGGACTTAGGTATTCTATAGATGCAGATAACACAACAGCGATGGTCTGGCAAAATAATACCGCATACCTCAAAAGTGTTTTCTGCTTGATATTTATTAATTATTGTAAGATCTACAAAGTTAAAATTATTTTTACAAAGTATGCATACACCACCTCGTTTTACGTCAAGCCTTGAATAACTATTTGCAATAGTGTAGCCATTCAAATGCACACACATTTCTTCACCTGCTTTCAGAAATGTTTCACTAAGGCATATAACATCTAATTCACATCCTATTTCACGAGGAAAATCAGTTATGTATATCTGCAACAAATCAGTTTTATTAAGAAGTCCAGCTATGTTTTGGTGAAAAATTGTAAGGATTTGGTTTTTACAGACGAAAAAAATTGTCACGTTTTGACCCTTCAGCTGTTACTTCGATATTAGCATTTACATTTTCGTTCCCGTGCCTTGCATAATTGTTTACATAGCAAAAATAATCTAAGATAGTTTTCTGTGTGATTTTTCTACTTTTCTGTTTATTGACATTTTTATGGGGGAAACGGATTAAATCATGACGTTTGTTAAAGCTAAGGAATTTTTTGTTGTAGTCGAGGCTATCTATTAAAAAATTTAATTTAGTACAAATGTCAAAGCGTTTTGTTTTATCGTCAATGTGAATGAAATGACAATTATTGAAATTGTTACATAGAAGGCGAATGTTCCTATTCAACAGGTTTTCATTCAAAAAAACATTTTTTAGTACGCTTATTACAATAATAGTTAAGTTCTGGTTTTTTTTCAAAAATGCAGATAGTTCTAATAATACTTTAGTGGGGTTACAGTCATTTTCACCAACATTAATTACTATTTTATCTTTATTATTAAAAACAACATTTTCGCATCCGTTAAGAATTTCTTCTGTAGGCGCTTGCGGTTTTGTATCTGCTGTAATACAATATTTTTCATATTTGCTGTTGAGTCTTGATCGAATCAGTGAAGAAGCTAATCCTACACATTGTTGCCCTCCAAATATGTGTATCTTATTTAAAGTTTCTTTAGCCGTAGTAGCAGTTTTAGGCGACGTGATATCTTCTAGTGACGTATCCTTATCGCTTTCCTTAGTTTTAGCTTGTATTGCAAAATTAGGGCAGTAGCTTGTTTGTATTGAGGAATCGTCAAGGGATTTGTTTTGTCGCATAAATGTTGAGTCTCCTTTTATTTTTGACTTGCGCTTTCTGACACTCCGTGAACATATGGCAGTTAAGTGCTGAATTCGATTTTTTTGCTCATGGACTTCTTTTTGTAATACATTCTTTTCCATGTGCAAGTTTTCTATTTCTGTATGTGCACTAGCAAGTTTACTATTCAATTCCTCAATTTTTTGCTTTAATTGAATATATTCGTCGTCATAGTCACGAGTAGAAAGATCAGGAAGGCTTCTTCTGGGAGATAACGAAATATCCTCCAAAGAATTATTATTTTCTTCTAGTAATGAGTGACCTTTTACGTCATTAATTATAGGTTCGTATTCATTTTCCCTAGTAAAATGCTTTCTAAGAGTTATGTTGTCTGTCATAATATTAGAATTTTCTTGTGTTGTACTCGTATATGCTTGTGATGTGTTTGCTATAGGAGTACTTATAAAAATGGGATTAATTTTACATGATTTTGTAGGTAATGTATGTTTATTTAAGCATTTGTTGCATTGCCATTGATTCTTGCAGTCAGATGTCATCAAATTAAATTTCCTTATTGTCATATTTACACATGAAATATCATAATTATTTTTACATATAGAACACTTGACACCTTCCTTTGTGATATTTTTCTTACATTTAAAACATTTTTTGGTTCTGGAAGCGGGTTTTTTATTTATTGGCGTCATTTCAGCAAAAAGAAAAGAAAAATAATAAAAAAAAATAAAAAAAAAATATATAAGATAAGATAAGTGGAATCGTCTCGATTTCTTAAGGAAAGATTTAATTACGTCCACGTAAAATGTTTGTGAACGTTTTAATTGTACCAATAACTGTTTTTTAATTGCGATAATTGATAAGTCTGAAATACACTCTTGACCTTGTATATTATCTCAACAAAGTTTAAAGATTTTATTTTCCTCGCCGATTAGCAATTTAACACACTTCAATTCATCACAAGGAACACTCTTTCCCTCCATTTTCATTAAAAATCTTCAAAAAAGCATAAATTTTAAACTCGCAATACATTCTCTCAAGCTCAACATGCAATGCACAAAGTACTTTTTGACACAATGTAAACACTAAACATTGAAATGTGACGTGAACTTGCTAACATATCGTCGGCTCGTCGGCGTCGGCCGCGCGCCTCCTCTCTCGACTAACTTCATAACTAACGTGACCTACGTTACGTCCCACTTTAGACGGGACGTTCCCGATTTAAAGCTTGTGTCGCGCTATCCCCAAAATACGTAAAAATGTCCCGCTTTGACAAACAAAAGCGTGACAATCATGCAAATCCTGTCACCCGTGCCATAATTATGACACCGCGCGTACCAGGTTTGCATAGCTTGTCTAGTTACGTGATTATTCTGAAAAACTATACTTTTGAATTTAAAGTTACGAAGTGACAATTTTTAAATTGAACGAAAAAGACCTATTTTTAGCAAAGTTATAAGCAAAGATGTAGTTGATTTTATATAAATGTATTGGTTGACCACTACACCTCGGTTTAGGTTAATAGTGATTTTTTCCAATTCTGTGTGTTTTATTTATAAAAGTTGAGTGCAAATGGCTATTTCTACACGGGACGTACCTACCAGAAGCAAAATGAGCGAAAGGAACAAAGATTTGAAAAATTTTAAAAATTTTATATAATTACGAATATTAGAAAACGAATTATGCAAAAATCAATAATTTATCTTCGAAAATTTACTAAGAAAACTATACGTGAATACGTGGGGCAGTTAATTACACTATTTTAGAAGAAAATTCGAACAGAAAAGGCCAATTTTCAGCCGAGTTATAGATGAATTGATGTGAATAAATTATCAAATAACATAATATATTTCCAATTAGTATTTATTTGATGTTCAGAATTCAGTTTTGATCATTAAAAGACTCAAATAACTATGTGTTTTAATTATAAAACTATATCAAAGGGTTCCAGATTGAATTTTGGTAACGGCGTAAGTATAATACTAACATATACAATAAATGCCTTATTAATAAAAATTGCTTATTCCAAGCTTAATTCGAAGTTACACTTCGACTAGCTAATCTCAGAGTAACTGACTATTTACTTCGTTAGTACAATGTTATTAATAAGCATGGAGTAACCTCGGACTAACTATACATTCCTTACGCTGGGATTAAGGCTTGCGCTATGGCAACCCACTTATTTTAAAAGTAAAAAGAGTGAGTCAGTGAATGATTAGTGAATGAATTCAATACTTGATGATGACATTAATGGCAGTGACAGGCAATATTTTGAGTTTGACAAGAGATAAATGTTACGGGTTGTTCCTTGTTCCTCGTGTTGTTTTCGGAATCGGTGGAAAAACTAAGT
Source organism: Parnassius smintheus behrii (assembly GCA_036936625.1). Lineage (NCBI taxonomy): Eukaryota > Metazoa > Arthropoda > Insecta > Lepidoptera > Papilionidae > Parnassius > Parnassius smintheus. The sequence continues at coordinate 44,548,129 of JAUPFT010000015.1, forward strand.
TCTAAATATAATCATTTTTATTATTATTTGTAACGAAATTTTAGAATTAAGAAAAGAGCGTGAAGGGCAAAATTAATTAAATAACCTGATTAAAACTACTTTTACGGATTTTATCGCATTTATTTTTACTTTTTATTTTTAATTCCCGACGTTTCGGGCGCTTTCCAGCACCCATGGTCACGGGGGACTGAGATGACTGACGTCCCGATGTCATTGTTAAACCCGGAGTACCTTCAGCTTTTTTAATTATTGTTTATGGTCCGATCTATGCAAAATGAACTAACTCTGTCTTGAGGTCTTGCAGTGGTATGCTTGGGTTTAGTTTTAATTTTATTGATTATAGGATCCCAAGCAGGTGGTAGTACCCAGCCTCCTTCTCTATTGAAATTAGGATGTTTTTTAATTTCAATAGCCTCACGTATCATCCTTGGTAGGAATCGGTGTTCTTTCGCGAGGATTTGTGGTCTATCAAATCTGATGTAATGGTTGGGGCCGTCTAGGATATGATCACAAACTGCAGACTTCCCGCCCGAAACGTCGGGAATTAAAAATAAAAAGTAAAAATAAACGCGATAAAATCCGTAAAAGTAGTTTTAGTCATGTGTAGTGTTCGCGTAAATATAAGAAATCATTAATTAAATAACCATTTTTGTTTTGTTTTTTTGGGGATAAATAAAATCTTTTGTACATGTAATTATTGTATATTTATTTAAAAAATCGTTAATAAATGCTACCCGAACAGAATTTCCTCTAACGGAGTTATTTACTAATTGTGTGACTGATATATTTTCATCATCTCCTTATACTACATCCTCAAGCAGATCTTGCTTTTGCATTGCAATGTGTATATTGTTTTGTATGCTCTTATTTGGTATTTAGTCCTCGCAGTAAACACCGAAATCTTTGCTTCCCTCCAAAGCATTGTTCTACAGTGTAACGGGGCCACCAGATGTGCGACCGGTTGTACATTCTTCCTTTTGTTTATTAGGACGCAGGATAGGAGTGTATAAATAAGAAGTACAAGCATAACCAGAATCTCGGAGAAGTCTGCTCTCGGAGAATTCTGACTGCTCAAACATTTGTTTTAATGCGACGATAATTAAATATTCTTGAGTCATGTGTGCTGCCTTGCCAATGTGGCCACTGTATCCATGAACTCTAACACACAACACAACCTGGAACAAAGCACTCATAACTTCTTTAATATGAAGTAATAGATTGAGGTGATTGTATTGAATCTGAGAAAATAACTAAGTACCTATACGGCAGAGATGGGCTAGCTAGGTGCTATAAAACTTACTTGAACATTTATTGAACTGTATCCTTTCCCGATTTCGGGATTAGAATTGTAGCAATCAATAGCCCCAATCACTTGTCTAAATCCACATAATGAATAAAAACCTGCAATCACTTTGTTCTGCTCCACATCACTTCTTGGCATTTAACCCATTATGCTATTACTAGCGCTTACAACTTATGAATTTAACACGGGTAACAACGTGCGTGAACGTAAAGTTTTAAAAAATGTCAAAATACGCGACTAGTCTACGCTTACTCAGTCGTTAAACTAGGTACCGCCAAGGATTAACTTTTATTCCGAGAGTAGATTCGGTTTAGTTTACTCCCTCCTTACTCTATGTTTATTAATCCTGACATTAGATGTTTTAAGCTTTAAACTAGGAGTAAAGTTAATCTAGCTCAAGTCTGTGTTTATTAATAGGGCTGTAAGTGTAATACTACTGCTACTGAGAATTTTTTGACGGAAAAACCCATTAAATGATTCTTGACCAGACTCGGGTTTCGAACTTGGGACCACATGATCAGCAATTGCGTTTACGACCATTAGACCAAGAAGGCAGTCAAAAGTGTTAGAACTATAATAATTTAAAAAGCGCCTCGCTCTGAGGAAAAAAATTATGGTCACTTAAAAGCCGGGCTTTTTATCTCCATACTAATTGCTATATTTCGTAACATTTCGTAGTTATATTTCATAATAGAACATTTTGCCACATGTTAGAAAGGGAGCGATCGCCTTCTCGAAAGCCCGGTAAAAAGCTAACGTGTGCGAGGGAGACAACCAATGGCTCAATTCAACTCTCCTTATATGTATGACAGCAGTATTCGTAAGGCTAGGTCGAACAGAGTGCGCGGGAAATTCGAAATAGTTTGAAAGAGTTTATGAGTTATTTTATTACTTGATATAATTGATTGATTCATCTTAATGAGGCAAGCCGGGCTTTTGGGCTTGTATAGAGGCTTCGCCACTGTCAGCGATCAATATTTTTCATCACGAGCCGCTGTAAATAAACGATACAGTTATCAACTCACGACAGCGGCCGAGCCCGGGGTGAGTCAAAGAGTCAAAGTGTATTTAGTAAAATAGATTATTGCAAGGCTGCTCAAAACACCATAAATTTCGAAATTCCTCAGCCAAAAAAAATATAACTAACGTTGTCGACGTATAACGCAAATTACAGTAAGCACATCTGGAATTTTGTTTTTTAAGTATGCTTTGAAGCCTTTTTGACATCCCGTCATAGCTGGAGCACCATCGGTAGGAGCTGATAGCAGTATTTTGTATAAAGTTTCTCCTTTTGTGTCTGTATCTAAATTTCTAGCAAATAATAACAGTTCTTAAGATATGCTTTTCATCTTTAATAAACTTCACGTAAGACAAAAACAATGCTTCATCTTTGGTAAAGATGACTCATCCAACTAAATTGAAAGTTACTAGACTAGTCTTCAGATGATTGCACAACGACTCTTCAATGTATTCAGCCATTTCATCAATTCGTCTTTGTACAGAACTATTTCTCAAAGGAATTTTTCGAATTATGTCTGCCGCCGGCTACCACAGTAGTTATAGCTTCTTTTATTGCCGGCAAAATTAACGTTTCTCCGATGGTGTGTGGTTTACCTGTTTGAGCAAGTAACAAAGAGATAATGCATAAAGCTTGAAGTCCGATAGATTTTTATTACAATATATTGTTACGCTAAAAGTACGTAGTATTTATTTACAAATGTACTTATACGTCTTAGACCTTACCTCCGGACGTGATAAAATGACCTGAGGGTATGCTTCGGTGAATGCTACTGGAGCTCCTCGAAGAGTAGAACTAAGTGTGCCAATTTTGGCCTCGTTTTGTTGACTTTATCCCCGGACTTGACAGACTGACCTGAAGGTGTACTACGCTGAATGCTAATGGAACTCCTTAAAGAGTAGCACTAGATGTGCCGAGTTTGGTCGCGTTTTGTTAGTTATGATGAGACCTTACCTCCGGACTTGATAGAGTGATCTGAAGACGTACTTTGGTGAATGCTAAATTAAAGTACTTGTCATGACTGTATGAAAAACTTTGTCAAAATGAAATAAAGTTGATGAATTTTTTTTAACGAGCCAGGTAAAAAAAATAGTTTTTACGATAATGCCTGAGTACAAATACTTAAAAGTTAAAGTAATACTAAAGTTGATTTTTGATCGTTTTAAGATAATTCTCTAAAATGTTTTTTCAAATAACAATAATAAAAATGTTTTTGAATGTCAATAATTATAAACATAGTAAAATTAAAAAAAAAAGGAATTCTATGATTGATAGCGTTTTTTTACTTATTTTCACGGTCATATAATATGTACATTCGTTCACTTTTGGATTCCCCAGACTTTTTTTTATTGACGTTTGACATTATATTATCATAATATTTTAAACGTGGTAGAGCCATGCTGCAGTTATATTAGACGTATAGTTGTAGCACGAATGGGTCGGCTCGACCGGGGAGGGACCACACTCTCACAGAATACCAGCGTGAAATAGTCGCTTAATGCTGCTGTATTTCGTATGGTGAGTGTAGAGAACCGGAGACTTTTTTTACTGGGAACGAGGCATTCCATCTTAGTCCTCACGGGTGACAACGCATCTGCATTTTGATTCGTAATCGAGGATAGATGTAGGTGTCTATGGGCCACAGCAACCACTTACCATCATGTGGACTGTGTGCTCGTTTGTCACCCTATCCTATATAAAAAATCGGAAAAGTAGAAGTGCGGTAATAAGGTTATAAGTGAAAAATTGTTTGTATTTAAAATACTTTGAAAATTTACCTATATCGTGAGCGCTTAAGGCATGCACATTTGGATTTACTAAAAGTTTTTTTTAATTTTAATTAGATATTTCCAAATGTGGTGCACTGCACATGCAACTGAGATCATTGAGTTTGTCACAAACTTTATAATGATGGTCTCCTGAATAGGGACTGCGGCGCTGTTTGCCACAACAAACTTTAGCCGAATGGAGCCGAATGGCTGAAGGTACTCCATGTTAATACTGACACTGGGATGGCAGTCACCTCAGTCCCCACCGTGACCATGGGTGCTATAAAGCACCTGAAACGTCGGGAATTAAAAGTTAAAGAAATTAAAAGCAATAAAATTGGTAAAAGTAGTCGTTAAAAAACTGTATTTCTGAAAATAAAAACTTTTATATCATAAAAATCCCGACTTTTTTAAACCAATTCCTTAACCATTTCATTCTTTTAATTGCATATTATCATTTCCATATGCTTTTATATGTGGGCACCCATGGCCGAAGTGTCTATAAACAATGGGCATTCCCCTTTAAAACATTTGTAATACTTGCAGAGGTGCAATGTATTCAAAGACTATAGGAAAACAAATCATACTGCTTTGTCAGGTAGGTAAAGTAAAGGTAAGGAAAGTAATGCTGACAGTCTGTTGTGGCACCTTTTCTTGACCAACTGTCTTCGGAAACCTGTGCACAGCAATTATCTTATATATTATAGATATATATGTACTACGCACTAGATTTCGCACTCCGCACACTCACTATGTTCAACTGAACTGTACTGCAATTCGTACACCTGTTATTGTGGCTTCGATATTCATGCTTTGCGGAGCGGCGCTAATAATACGAAAATTCTACTCTAAGTTTAAACCTGGACGTGAATAACGCTTCAGTAGTCAAGTAAGTAAAATGGTTTGTTGTTTAAGTAAATAAATAGGTAATAATATCGTAATATCACAATAGAAAAAAAATTCTTCATTTAACGCCACGCCATATACAATCATAGGCTAAAACATGCAGATATTCAATTACAGAACCGAATGTAGGTAAAATATGTTACTGGACACAGACATGACGTGGTGTTTTTAGAAAGAGTTTTAATTTGTTTAATTGTTTTATAAATAGTTTATATTTAGAATATTTATTTTAGGTTTTTTTTCTTTTTAGTATAAAACATCGACAATCATATTTGTCGTAGTTCAGAAAACATGACGACGTGTGTATTTCGATACTGCAAAAATTCATCAAGAAATGTCAGCGAATTATCAACTGTCAGTTTTCATCGGTAAGTTTATATTTGTTGAGAAAAGTGTGGAATTTTATTTTGAATGATTTTGTTTAAATGTATATCGAAACGTAATAGTACGGGAACCCTTGGGAATACATTATAATCATAACTAGATCAAATTTTTATTTTAAAGCCTTTGGTCATTTGATAGCACCTATTACGCGCGAGCTTGTATTCAGAATTAAATAAGGTTCTGTTGATTGTGAAATCTAAAATATTTATATACATAATACATTAATATATTTCAGGTTTCTTCACCCTGGCATCCAAGAAGAGAAGAATGTATAAAAATTCTTCAAAGGGCTAGAAGCGAAGACACGTGGCTTTTTAAAAAATATTCTTTTATCTGCTCCGCGCACTTTCAATCTGGTGATATTTGTACGACTAAAGCTGGAAAGCGTTTTCTTAAGAAGTCAGCTATTCCTTCTAGTAATCCTTAAGAATATGTTGTCAAAAATCCATAGGCTTCTCCAACGTCTTTATACAAAGTGCGAATTTTTGGCTCCGAATCAATTTTTGATACACCCCGAAAAATAAAGTTGAAAAAAGATTTAAGGAAAGTTTTAACTGCCAAAAAGGTAATGTCAAAGTAATTATAAAATTACAACGGCAAAATAAGCATCTTCGGAAGAAAACGAAATCTTCAACTGCGACTGTTAAACAATGAAAGAAAAATTCGGAATAAATAAACAAAGTTTAAAAGAGTTTCTGAAAAAAGCTGAAGTAGTGGAAATGTATAGTAATACATTACATATAATAAGAAAACCTCAAATAAAAACTAAATACTCACTAAGTATACGAAAATTTGTTCTCGCTTACAATTACTACTCACCAGCTGCTTATAAATACGTCCCCCAGTTTTTTCGAAATGCTTTACTCCGCCCTCGTACTCTTAGTAAGTGGTACAGAAGTATTAACGCTGAACCAGGATTTACAGATGAGTCTTTCTAATGCGTAAAATTTAAATCTGACTCAACTTCCAAACCGATTGTTTGTTCTCTTTTGTTTTTGACGAAATGGCGCTGAAGAAGCAAAAGTTGTTCAAACAGAAAAAGTTAGGATTTGTAAATTTTGGAGACTGTCCTGTAGAAGTACAAGAGGAAGAAGTAGCAACGCAAGTCTTAGTATTTATGCTTGTGTCTATATCAGAAAACTGTAAAATTCCTGTGGGCTATTTTTTGACGGCAGATATCAGTGCTGATACTAAGGCATGCTTAATAAGGATTTATTTGAACAAATGCTTTGAGGTAGGACTTCTAGTACTCAATGTCACTTTCGATGGACGTCCGACAAAATTTCAGGTCGTTGAAAAATTGAGATGAGACTTTGCTGATATCGATAATTTTAAAATATATTTTATACATCCCTCTACTTTAGACAAAGTATATGTATTAATTGACCCTTGTCATCTTTTAGAACTTATACGAAACACCTTTGATAACAAAAAATTCTGTATGATGAAGATGATCAACTTATAAAATGGCAACTTCTCGTTGATTTGGCCAGATTAAACAAAGTTAAGGACTTACCAATGACTTTGCCAATAAGTTGTCTCCCGGCATATTCACTTTCGCAACCAAGTTATGAAAGTTTTTTTTAATAGGATAGGGTGACAAACGAGCACACAGTCCACCTGATGATAAGTGGTTGCTGTGGTCCATAGACATCTACATCTATCCTTCATTAGGCTACTATTCCTAATCTTGCCATTTTTATGGAAACAAAAGGCCTCTTGATCGCAAAAGCAGGGACGAAATTTTTCTGTTTTTAGATAATTCCAAAAATTATATTAGTAAATTGCGGTTTCACGTAAAACAAAGGCCAAGGGATCCAACAAATCGGAAACCAAGAATAATAATACATATTTCCAAGAAGCGGATTGTTGAGTCGAAAAATTAGACTGTGTTTATTGGTGCTCTAATATGCATAGTCTCAAAGGATTATATTTTATATTTAACGTTGGTGGTAAAATCTTTGATTAAATATTTATCGGCCTACCGCCTGAGCTTAGATCACTTAGAGCTGTTTTTTGGTTGCATTCGGAGACACGGTGGAAATAATAATAACCGAAATGTTTTACAATATCGAGCTGCATATAAAAAAGTTCTTAATCATTTAGACCTGCGCTCATCTTTTTCGGGGAACTGTATCCCACTGGATAACTTCACAATATTGAATAATTCTTCAGTAGATGTAATTAATGATACAGCTGTAATGAACAGACACGACGATGAAGAATGTCAGATACTTGGAAATCAAGGAACTGTGGACTCTGACAGACTTGCAGAAACAAATTGTGCAATTCTTGCTGATCATTTAAATGCGGAACACTTAACAACTGCTACAAAATTGATTGTGGGTTATGTATCAGGCTATGCTATGTGTCAAAAAAATGAATAAGGAGCTAAAATGTGAAGAGTGCGTTTCTAGCTTGTTTACGTTAGGTCGAATATGGCATCACAAATTCATTCAGCTAAAAGAATATGGGAGGGCTATGCTATTCATCAGAAGATGTATACAAAATTTGCTTGGGAACAGAAACAGTGATTCGTCACTTGATTAAATACAAAGGACACAAAAAAAATTGACTAAAATGTTTAGTAATTTAAATACAATTATATCAAATACATTAAAAACGTTTATTAATTCAGATATATTCAATTCACTATATTCACACTCTTTACCGCAGCCAGGTACACTAAATCACAGAACACATTTGATTAGAGCAGTGATAGAAAAATATGCTAAAATAAAACAAATCCCGAGGTACATTTTTCAACAAAACGACAGAAACTGACGGAACTAATTCTACTTAAAGGAAACTGATATATTAATTAATTTCTTAATAAAAACTTATACTTTTACTTTTAGCTACTCATTGCCACTTTACCAATTTATTTTATTACCTATTACCAATTTATTTTATTACCTATTACCAATTTATTTTATTACCTATTACCAATTTATTTTATTTGATTTTATACTTTGCGTATTTGAGCTGTAATGTACAAATGGAACGCATAAAAATTCATTTTCTTTTGGTTTTCTACTAGGTAACGGTTTTTATTTGAATAGCTGCTCTGGTACATAGTACATTAACTCAATGTTTTCTCACAACTAATTCATTACGCGCAATATAAACAAAGTGTCACCTTTGTGTTGCTGCTACGGGTATGTCGCATTTTTAACACTCACAGCCCAGCACTGCCGAATGACCTTTTTTAATCATAATATTTGAAAATAAAATGTAATATGTAATGAAAATCTTTAATAATATATGTATATTTTATATTTTACATAGTTTTTTGTTTGGAATAGCTTCTCTAGTACGTAGTACATATAACTCAATGATTGTTCTTTATTTGAGATATTGGTAACTGTTGCACGAATGATTCCCGTTTTCTCAATTTGCGCTACTGGGGTGTACGCCTTCAATTTGTATTTGTCTAGAAATAAAAAAGGCGTGCTTGTTGAAAAATTACTAGCTGTAATGTATTGTTTAAACACGACTACGCTTTTGTTGGCATTCACCCTATGAATGGCCACCACTTATTTTATGCCTGTTGTATTAAATATGGTTTAGATATATTGGACTCATATTGCACAGCCTTTCGTTATTAGAGCTTTCAACAAAAACTCTAAATTTATAGTAGTTTATATTATAGGATATAGTTTTTTATAATTTGTTTCCAAATAAGGTAAAAAGTCCCTCCACGCTGCACTCCCAGCGCCGTTTATATCGCCTGCATTCTTAGAGTCCATTCTTCTAAAACGTTACGTTTTCTTGAGAGACCCGAGTCTTTGCTAGCCGGAGGTATATCACCCCGGCTTTAATGTTTAATATGGGTATTTATGAAACTACAAATTATACTGTATTTTCAATATTTTAACTAAGAAAAATGAGATTGAAATAGTTTTTAGTAAAATAATTTGAAAACGATCTCAGTTTAAATTCCCGTTTTTTCATAAAATAGAAAAAGATTTTTAATTAAGATTTTTGACATGGATGCATATCGTGAAAGCCTTGTCTTCATTTGTCTCAGTATCAAGCGATAATATTCGGATTGCTGCTCCTGTATTATTGCTTAAATTATGGTTTGTAGTCATCGAGCATTTAACCTGAAATAGAGCGGTATTGTTATTTGTTTTGTAAGAAAACAAATTCCGCCAAAACGCTGCGCCGGTCGCTGCGCTCTGATTGGCCGATTCAAAGTCAAGTATTGCACTAGAGCTGTCCAATAAAATATTTGTTACCGTAAACCGTAAAAATCGTAATCGTAAGTTTAATATCTATCTCGCGAGTATGTAAACTGTTGAAAGATTGTGAACCCGTAACATACTGCTTACAATGTAACGCATTATTTTTCGGTAGATTGTAATAATATATCTTAAAATAATATATCTTATGTTGAAATTAGTCAAAAGGTTGTTTTGAGCGAAAGTTGTTATAAAGCCTAAACTTTTTTATGGTTTCGTACCTGAAAAGGAAAAAACGAAACCCTTAGGTCAGGTAAGTATTATGGGACCAGGTAAGTAAGTACATAACGGATTTATATATAATTTTTATTTAGGACTATTAGGTAAGAGTATATGGAGGTGTAAGTACGTGTGTGTATGTTTATATACGTGTTCGAAATAATAACTTTTAAATGAAACTTCCATACTTAAAAAATATAGTAATAAATGAAATAAAATTGAATTTAAGGCTATAAATGAAATTATAAAAATTTATGAAATAAAACTATTGTATCATATGAAAAATTAAGGAAAACTCGCAAAATGTCAATATTTTTGTTTATTTAGTTATCGATCATAGCTTTCGTAGGTATAATAAATTCAAGATTTAAATGCTACTTATGCGTTACTATTACTGATTTTTAAAGTGAATTAATTTAGTATAAATTCTTCTCACTCCTTGTTTCTCGTTATATTTCTTTCTTTTGCTGAGGAATGTTAGTCTCGTATCTACATATTTTTTTTATGATACTTTGAGCTAAATCAATTATATGGTTTGTCTCTTCTGTGTAATTTTGGTGGTACTCACATTCGGGAAATAGTTTTTCTCCTACAAAACTACTCATTGTTTTGTGAACTAAGAAGTCACTTGTACATCGTCGTACTATGTCTACACTCTCAATGAAAATTTTTTTTATGAATTGCTCCGAACGGCGGCAATTTTTTTGCACATTAACTGATGGATATATTAAGCCCCTAATCCCTAATCTCTGTAAAAAAATTAAGCTTCTCTTATTTTCTGACAAGCATACTAATGCTTGCACGCAAGTGGCGCATTTAATACGTTTAATTAGTGCGCTAGACACATACCCTGCTATGTATTCTATCACATTCTCAGAAAACTGCGAAAGCTCGACAGCTTCCATCCGAATATTAAATTCTTCTTCGTTTTCATGATCATCATCATTAACAGTCTGCTCAGTTTCGCTGTGAGTGGTCAAGTTTATTCTTGTGATTGCCGAAGAACAATTAAGAATTGATATCTTCTCTAACGGTATGCAGTTACCCGTCGATGTTTGTAATAATTCTGTATGAATTAAGCATTTCTTGTAAATGGCTTCGAATAAGCGGGGTGTAGGGTTGTCATTTGAACCACCATGTGATCTCATATTAGCAAAAAAGAGTTCTATGTGATCCTGTGAAATTTTGTGCATAGGTAAGTATCTTATAGGACAATTTTCATCACAAATTAAATCCTTAAATAAACCTTTAGTACTTTCGATTGCAACAAAGAAACCTAGAAATCCAGTAAACCGTGATGATTCTATCAATTTTACGTGTTGCGTCTTCTTTCGTATTATTATTTTTGTAGTGACAGTCACCAAAAATCTTTTGCATTCCTCTAGTCTATCAAAGATTCTAGTATGATTATCAAAATTCAAAGCCCGTTTGTATCCACACCCGTGAACTCTGGAATCTAAAATATCAAATAAATCGTTTATGAGTAGGATCATTCTGGATGTCGCACCAACTCCTTGAAAGTCTGTCAATTTTAACTCTACTTCACAAAAATCTAATGCTGTAGCTACGCTGCGACTGAACAATTGTGTAGCTAATTTTACTTTCATTATATTCCTTTTAAAATAAATGTGTTCAGCGCGTAACTTATTGGCTAGGTGAAAATTCTCTTTTTCTTGGAGCTCCTGTAATAATTTTAGGTAATCCCGTCGTATAGTGTTGCCGTTCTCATCTTGAAATTCTTGATATTTTTCAAAAGTATTTCTGACCAATTTGAGCATATGCACGGGATCCAAAAATACGAAAACATTAGCAGTCGTCACAGGATGTTTAAAGCTCGTCTTTAGCTGCTCTTTTTGTAATTTGCATCCTACTTGCCAAGTTTGCTGGACAGCCGTCGAAGGTCAACGCTTTGACAGTAATTTTGTTTTCATGGCACAGCTCAAGAGCAATATTTACCAGGTTAGCTTTTTGTTCTCCACTGGTTTTATCAACTAGAAAGTAACCAATTGGTACTTTGAAACTTCCGTTGAATGGGACTACTAAAAGCACTAGTGCTTCTGTGCAATCATTATTGCAGTCAGTTTCCAGTTGATTACCAAAATCCACGTAGCCGAATGAACGTTGAGTTGATGGTTCATATTCTATCTTGCTTTTTATTTTCATCTCATCGAATACAAGGGTATACATCAACTCTTCTTTGGGTGTTTCTGCTCTGGCTTTTAAGGCGTTGAAAGCCTCTTTCGTGAAACCCGGCCTACCGTCCACAGTCTGGTACCATTTTGTTAGTGTTCACATGGAAGGTAAACAAGTATTGAAGGTATTTCTTATATATTTGTAAGCTTTTGATGAATAAAAATTCAATGTGAGAGCGAAAGTTCTCAATTCAGACGAATATTTCCTTTTAATAATTTTTCCCGTTTTACATTTCAGATACTGACGATGAACGATTTCTTCATTAAGTACACCAATTTTTTCTAAAATATCTGCGTCTTCGGCTTTAATGAGATTTTTCTTTTCTAATTCCTTTATTATAACCTTTAAAGATGCCACTCTTTTTTATAGTAACGGACTTTGTCCCTTAATACCTTAATTGTTTTATTTTTATGCTTAACTTGACTTGCTAACGAGATAGGACGATGATGGTATCGGACTTGCATCTTCTGGAACTGATATGTTACTCTGCAAAGAAAACAAAATAATACATATATCGAGTCTGTAAAGACAATAGGTTTGATAATGAAGTTGAATAAAATAGATTATTTATTATATATCTTACCACTACAGGCAAATTTAGTGTAGGAATTGCGGTATCAAACAAGCGGCGGTGACTTTTTGATGTATAAAAACAATCTTCTGTAAAATGTCTGGAGCAAATGACACTATAATTACTTGGAAACCAGTTTTCCCTTTTTGCACAATCTATCCATTGTTTTTTAAGATTCGGATCCTTAGGAAACCTAAAAAAAAAAAAACAAATTACAAAAAATGTTGCACTCGCACAGTTCCCGTTTCCGAGGGGAAAACCGGGATATAAACTGTCTGTGTGCTAAATTTTATTCAAATTCGTTCAGTAGTTTTTAGCGTGACACGCAAACATCCTAACATATAAACATCCAAACTTTCAGATTTATATTTTTAGTAGGATTTGTATTATTATTAGTAGGATATTTTTGTATTGAGGTCTGGTCTGCTTAAATTAATCGACAAATAACTCACTACCTACTACTCACTCTAGATCGACTTATTTAAACTTTGTCTTGAAATGTATTCAATTTATTACATCTACTTATTTGTTTAAACAAATAACCTTTTCCGGTAAATATCCGGTAAAATAAAAAAAACGGTATAATCCGGTAATTTGATTATGACTCAGCACTAGTAAACACGTAATAAATAAAATGAGATGGCTTATATTGGTTACACCTAGGTAAGAGCAAGACGCATAGACAAGCGTCCAAGTGATTCATACTAAATGGCCAGTTTAACTTGAGCCGTATTAAATGGATGTAAATTGAAACAAACTCAAAGTTTATTGATACTTACCGATGAAACGTGATTCCGTCTGTTTTATAATTCGATGTCTTGCTGTTTTTTCCACACCACCGAATGGAACAACACGACATTATGGGGTTTAATATACCAAACTGAATATTTTCGGGAGTATCGGGGGACGTACACACTGATCACTTGTTGGTGAGTTACTGTTTTAGGGCGAGCGTGAATTGCTATTTATCAGTGACAAATCACTGATCAGTTTCGGAATTAGATGGCTCACATTACTACTCTATTCAGGTTAAATGCTCGATGTTTGTAGTGAATTTTGATACGTAAAAGTGAAGTTTGTGTAATAAATGTATGCGCATGTGAAATGTTAGTAGAAAGGTTAGGTAGTGCTCCGATGGTAATGTGAATCTTAAATAAATAAATTTATTCACAAGAAATATGGTACAAAGATGTTCTTATAAAAATAATAATGATTCACATATTTCACCAATTTTGGTATATGAAAACTTATTTACTAATTAACTTATGGTTAGAATATACAAAAATTTAAGTAAAAATAAACATGCATCATTTTAAAATCTTAATATTAATTGTTTAAAACACAATCAGATAAGAAACAGCATTTTACAGTCAATAGAAACGTTCTTTTATTTTAGCAGTTCATTTACCGAATAAAACTGTCTAAAAGCCACTTTAATAAATTACGTCTAAATCGATTATAATCTAATTGCCTTATTTCAGTTGGGATTTTATTAAACACTTGAATAGCCATCACATAGCAATTTTTTGAGTACAGGCTAGTTTTTAATGAAGGTAAAATAATTTTATCTAGGTATCTGGTACTATATGTTACTGTATCTTTTAATCTAGTAAAAAACTGAGGATACTTTTTTACGGATATTGAAAGTTCAAAAATGTACATGGATGGTAGCGTAAGAACACCCAATTCTTTGAACAGTGGTTTGCAAGAAACTAGTGGCCCGACACCACAAATTGCTCGTATACACCGTTTTTGCGCTATAAAAGCACGGTTTACATCAGTCGAGTTTCCCCATAATATGAGACCATATCTTAATACAGCAGCGACATACGCATGATATGCTATAAGAGAAGTGTTTCTTGACGAGATTGAAGTTAGCCTTCGCAAAGCAAAATTAAATTTAAATATTTTAGAACAAACTTTATCTATGTGATTTTTCCAATTACAATGTTTGTCTAAACTAATACCTAAAAATGTGGTACATTCAGTAGCAGTAATTTTTTCACCATTATACTTAATATCAAGTAATTGCGGTTTACTTTTAACATTGTAGAATTGCATAAATTTAGTTTTGGATAGATTTATGCTTAGATTATTGTTTTTTATCCATTTAACAACATTTATAATAGTATTATTTATTTCATTTTCATATTCTTTATTCATCATTCATCATCATCATTACAGCCCAAGTAATGCCACAAAGCACGGTCCTGAGCCACCTGCATCCATCGACTTCCTGCATGTCTTACCAGGTCGTCACTCCATCTAGTGGGGGGTCGCCCTACACTACGCCTACCGGTACGAGGCTGCCACTCGAGAACCTTTCTTCCCCATCGGTTATCGGTTCTTCGAGCTATATGGCCGGCCCATTGCCACTTCAGCTTACTAATCCGTTGGGCTATGTCGGTCACTCTGGTTTTACTGCGGATATCCTCATTTCTGAGTCTATCACGCAGAGAAACTCCGAGCATAGCCCTCTCCATAGCTCGCTGAGCGACCTTAAGCGTCCTCATACGGCCAGCAGTGAAGGACCACGTCTCAGATCCATAAGTCATCACTGGCAACACGCACTGGTTGTACAATCTAGTTTTTAGAGATTGAGGTATACCTGACGAAAAGATATGTCGTAATTTCCCGAACGCTGCCCAGCCGAGTTGAATCCGTCGATTGACCTCTCGGTCGAAGTTGGACTTACCTAGTCGGACTATTTGTCCCAGGTAAACGTACTCGTCAACAACTTCGAGCATAGTGCTCCCAACAACTACCGGCATAGGTGTGACATGGACATTGAACATGATCTTTGTTTTGTCCATGTTCATCTTAAGACCTATCCGTTGGGAGGCACTATTGAGGTCATTGAGCATAGTGCTTAAGTCCTCCAGCGATTCTGCCATAAGGACTATATCGTCGGCAAATCGAAGGTGAGTGATGTACTCGCCATTGATGTCAATACCGTATCCTTTCCAGTCCAGTAGCTCGAAAACGTCTTCCAATGCAGCGGTGAAGAGTTTCGGGGATATAACGTTACCCTGTCTTACACCTCTCTGCAGTTGGATAGGTTTCGAGCTCTGGTTCTGTACTCGGATAGCCATCGTAGCCCTACTGTACAAACACTTCAGCACTTCGATATACCGACAGTCAACTTGGCACCGCTGAAGGGACTGTAGCACCGCCCAAATTTCGACGGAATCAAAGGCTTTCTCATAGTCCACATACGCCAGGCAAAGTGGCAGATTGTACTCTTCAGTCTTCTGTACAATCTGCCGCAGGGTATGTATGTGGTCTATGGTACTGAAGCCTTTTCGGAAACCGGCTTGTTCGGGAGGCTGGAAGTCGTCAAGTCTGCGTGCGAGACGATTCGTAATGACTCTCGAAAACAGCACGTAGACGCGGCTCAGAAGGGAAATCGGTCTGTAGTTCTTTAAGAGAGCGTTGTCGCCTTTCTTAAAGAACAAGACCACCGTACTTCTGCTCCACGCCTCTGGAGTAGTGCCACCATGGAGGACGGAGTTGAAGAGCTTCTGAAGGACTACAAGTACCGGTGTTCCACCCGCTTTCAGAAGCTCCGCTGTAATTCCATCCTCGCCTGGGGCCCTGCCGTTTTTAAGGTGCTGGAGAGCCATTCTAATCTCGCTTAGACTGACGTCCGGGATATCATCGGAATAGTGTCGGATAAGACTTGCTCTTGGATCGTTACTCACACTTGCGTGTGGCTCCAACGATGATGTGTACAGCTGCCCATAGAACCTCTCAATCTCACTCAAAATCTCAGGTGTCCCGGAAACGATGTTGCCACACTCAGTCTTCAGCTTTGACAGTTGGCTCTTTCTGGCAGACAGATCTCTGGCAAAGACTTTGGAGCCCTGGTTCCGCTCGATCGCTTCTTTAATACGAGAAGTATTAAAGTTGCGTAAGTCTCGCCGCATGCATTTGGAGATCTGTCTGTTCAGTTGCCTGTATGCTGTCAAATCTGTTGACGATTGCAGCCTCATCTCCCGTCTAACAGCCATGAGATTAAGAGTGTGATCGGGGAGTTTTTGTGTTCTTCTGCGGCGGGTCTTGCAGAACTTAGCTCCGACCGCATGGACAGTTTCCACGAGCTTGTCGTTCATATCGTCCACTGCATTGCAATCTTCTAGGCACTGGAAGCGGTTACGTAACTCGAGCTGAAAGGTTTCTTCTTTATTACTAGAATTAAAATTTATTTTCGGTATTAAAATAGAAATGTCGTCAGCAAATAATATTGTATTATGTTTGATGTAATTTGGTAGGTCATTTATGTAAATTAAAAACAGCAAAGGACCTAAAACACTCCCTTGTAATCTTTATATTTTTTAAAATGTCTTGCCGTTTTTTATCTTTTTGTTGTACTTCAACACATTGTTTTCTATCTTTTAAATAGCTTTTTATCCAGGAGTAAGCTGGCTCTCTTATACCATAAGCTTTTTTGAAAATTTTTTAAAGAGAATATCATGACCAACACTATCAAATGCTTTGCTCATATCAAAGTACACTGCAGAAATTGGTATTTTTCTGTTTATATAATCGATTACGATTTTTATATGGGAAAAAGTTGCCAGTGTCGTAGATTTACCTTTTTGAAAACCATATTGCTCTGGTTTTAATATGTTAGACTTGTTAAAAAAGTCTAAAATCTTTTTTGCATAACTTTCTCATACAATTTTGATAATATTGATATAAATGTAATTGGTCTATAGTTATTAATATTATTTCTGTCACCTTTTTTATGCAATGGTATCACAACGGATAATTTCAAATTTTTAGGAAAAAATCCCGCTTCAAACGATTTATTAATGAGAAAACATACATATACATCCATGATTTTTTCTGGACACCTCTTTAAAACTTTTGTTTGTATTTCATCACAGCCAGTAGATTTTGTGTTTTTAAGTGATGAAATATGGTTCTTAATTTCCATTATATCACATGGCCTTAAATAAATACTAGATTGATTTCTTAAACTAGTTACGCTTAATTTATCCGCACTATTATGTGATATTTTGTCTTTAATGGAATAGATGAAATGCTGATTAAATGTTGTAGCTAGTTCAACGGGATTTAGTATATTTTGATTATTGACTGTGAGTCTATCAATGAGATTTGGATGTGTCTGACTATTTTCTTTTATTAGGTTCCAAGTGATTTAGTTTTATTTTTTGATTTAAGTACGTATTTGTGATTCATCTGCTTTTGTGCCAGTAAAATAGTTTTTTTTTTAGCATATTTCTATAAAGTGTATATTTATTTTTGTTCTCGTGAGTTTTATTTTTATAATATTTATAGCAAAGTGCACGTTTGGTTCTACAGGAAATTCTTATACCATTTGTAATCCATTTTAATTTTTGATCAAAATTATTTACTTTGACTCTATTTATGGGAAAGCACAGCTTATAAATTAGTACAAACGTGTCATAAAATTTTGTAAATGCTTTTTCTATGTTATCCTCCTCATATACGTCCAAGAATGATAATAATTTTAAGTGATTGCAGAAACTGCTAATATTACTTTCCGTGTACTGTCTTCTAAATATATAATAATGCCCAGGAGACTTTGTTGTATCGTTTAATAAAAAACTTAATGTTTGCCCCGTGTGATCTGATAGACCTAATTCATGGACTTTTCCGATAGCTCCTTGTATATTACTTGCCATTTGGTCTATACATGTATGTTGTCTCGTTGTTTATGTTATATGCATTTGAAATCCATAGCTTTTTAATAAACTTCTTAATCTATTAGATTTATTATTTAAAATTAACATATTTACGTTAAAATCGCCAGCAATTATAATTTTTTTGTTTATTTTTTCACGTAGCTTATGTAATAAAGCATCAAGTTTCGTAAAAAAATTACTTATTTCCGACCTTGGTGTTCTATAAATACAAATAATAATACATTTTTTTTCAAATTATTTACAATTCTATACCGCAACATTCAAACTCAATTTCCTTTGAAAACGGTTGTAAAAAATCTAAGATGCGATACTTGAAATTATGTTTTACAAGAATACACACACCACCACGTTTTGATTGTTTTCTTGAGAAATTGGCAGCCAGTTTAAAGTTTTTAAAAATTACGTTATCTTCATCTCCATTTTTTACGAATGTTTCTGTTAGACAAATCACGTCTATTGGTTCTTCAGAGTAGTTAAATTCTGCGATGTCTTAAGTTAAGGTATATGTCTGCTTAGGCACCTTGAGATACTATCATCAATTGTCTGCTGGCTCAAGTTTCTGACAATATCTCCCAAAAACTACGCAATATAAAAGGAGTGTAATATGATAGATATTGAGATAAATAAAAATAAAGCTTAAAAGACAAGCATCCAAATCAAAAATCTTATTAGTAATAATAAAAAATCAAAGCTCATTTTTTTTAATTGCAGATTTACAATGATCGGTTGTGAATGTGATCTTGTAACATATTTATTTATGATTTTGATAATTTCCGCAAATGTTAACATTAATTTGTTTATAAAAAAATTATAATTCGCACCTGAAGCTAACAAAAACAGCAGTATTTGTTTATATTAATGGCGAATAGACTTTCAAATATAACCTGTTTTCATTGGGGCTGTTGTGGACGCCCCGGTCGTCAAAGTTATGTTTTTAAACTGTAAATCCTAATTTAAGGTTAGACCTATAAAACTGTTGTTTTGTTTATTAGTTAGAAATATTCAAATGCTCTGTACTTTTTGTAGAAATCCTGCCAATTTATGTCAGCTCCGAATTATTAAATAATGAATTTCAATCAGGGACTTATTAAAATGAAAGAAGTTGAAGACAATAAGTCAAAATCTACTCCAATCGGTATGTATATTTGCTCATATTTATGTCATTTTGTTCAAATTCTTTTATAAGTTAAATATTTTATTAATTACAGCAATGGTCGCACCGGAATTAAAACAGAATGCTGAAGCTGATACTGAAATTACGAAGACTTGTGCAGTTTTAGGGTGTGAAGATTCGAAAAATCTTAGTTCTGATTCATTTTTTAGGTAAGGGTAATTATTTTACGTAAGTTATTTTCAATAGACAAAATATTCTAAATAGTCAAAAATTTTGAAAAATTATGTAAAGAATTATATAGAGCATAGAGCAATCTTTGGCTTGGCTGTAGATATCCGGTACTTGATTTTCAGTCTAGGAGGCTTGTCAGGGTTAAGCTTGAACCTTTTACTCTGTTTTTGGATGTTGGAATGTGTTTTGAATTAATTATGATAAAATGAAATTTCACTAAAAATTGCTTATAACAAAATGCAAATATGTCAATTTGTTCTCATATTATGAAGAAGACGTCACAATACTTAAGTTTAGTTTAGTTTAGTTTGCGACGGGCTGTTTTCCGCAACTCCACGCCTATGCGCGTATTTTGCGTGTGGGCAGGAATAATGTGATTATTCGAGCCATTAGATCTCCCCAAAGAAGCTCAACAGTCCCTTGATGTTGCATTCAACTTCGGGGAGTTATCCCGGCGTGCCGAGATGTTTAGCCCTGTACGTAGCGACCTCCGGACATTACAGTAGCACGTGGGCGGCCGTTTCTTCCTCCCCCATACATGCCCGGCACAGGGGACTATCTGTAACACCTATAGTAAATAAATGTTTGTTAAAGGTGCCGTGTTCTGTGATAGCACTTGTTACTATCCTGATCTGCGGCTTGTTTTCATGGCAAAACTTTGGTTAAGCGACTGTTTATTTCAGGTAGGGCCTCCCTAGCTTGTCTACAGTCTACTAGATTTTTCCAAAGCTGAGCGTGTTGATTAGTGAAGTGTCTACGTACCAGTGAACGAACGTTACCAAAGGGGATTGGTATGATTGTTTCCGGCCCTATAGTGGCCAGAGCCGATCCTCTTCTGGCCAGTTTGTCCGCTGCATCGTTGCCTCTGGATTCACTGTGTCCCTTTATCCATTGCAGAGTTACATTGTTGTTTTTACATACCTCATTTAATCATTGATGGCATTCATATATTAGTCCCGAGTTCACCCCATTGCAACTCAGAGCTTGTAGTACCGCCCTACTGTCGGTCAGTATTCTGATGGGGAAGTCATTAACCTTTCTAGCATCTATTGCTATGGCCGCTTGAATGATACCCATACATTCCGCCTGAAAGACCGTGTTATAGGTACCCAGCGGTGTACGTATGTGAATATTGAGGTCTTCAGAGAAAGCTCCAGAACCTACACCTTCATTTGTTTTAGAACCATCGGTGAAAACTCTAAGCTCTTTTGGGCTTAATCCTTCCGGCTGGCTGTTTTCATTTAATTGTATCTTGTATTTCTTATCGAAAACAAATTGTTTGGGAATCCTATTGTATTTGGCTTGTAGGATAGGAATTTCTGAGTGAATTCTATCAATTATGCCTGTATGAGGGACACTATTCTTACTCCAAAGATTTAGGGTCTTGAGTCTGATGGCAGTATATGTGCAGTATGGCACAATACTTTAAGTTTTTAATTTTGTTTCCAACAGGTTTATCAGGGTTAAGCTTGAACCTTTTACACTGTTTTTGGATTTCGGAAATGTCTTTTGAATTAATTATGTTAAGAATAAATTTCACTAAATATTGCATATAAGGAAATGCAAATATGTCAATTTGTTTTTTTAACACAGATACACTCATAAAAAATCGCTATAAGAATAACCTTTTGCAACCAAAATCTAAATTAAAATTACACAGTACAGGTCCTTACTCGATGTGAATAAAAATTTATAATAAATTGCCGGAATACATAAAAGCCGAAACAAATATTAATAAATTCATAATATCTTTAAAAGAGATACTTATTAAAAAAAGTTATTATTCAATTAATGAATACATTGAGGAAAAGAATTTTTAAGTGTCTGCCCCTCTCCTGTTCATTGCTATGCCTTTCGAGGTGCACGTGATTGTTAGAACTTGCATGTTTTGTTTAGTCTCTAAGTCACATGTAACGCAATTTGTAAAAAAAAAAAAGTTAATCTCTCGGACCCAGATAATCCATTTGTGACAGAAGACAGGACTCGTATACAACAAATTGAGTTGCAATGGAGATCAGTCAAGAGGTTTTTCAGAAAACAAAATTGTAACAATTCACATTACATTATTTCATTAACCACTCGATCGGACTCGATGGGTCGAATCGGTTCCAAAACTGAATTAGCGCTACATCAACTTTGCATAGTCTTGTCTGCCCTAACCCTAGAGTGTTTTTGTAAAGCCTTAGGTGTGGAGGGAGAGCAGAACCTGCGCCCTGTAGCGAATCGCAGGCCCGTGAGTGAGCCGTAGCGGCTGAGACTGGTCGTCGAAGGCGACCAATATGCCAAAGCTGTGCAGGCGAGCATGGGTGCCTGTGATTTGCTACACAAGGGCGAAGGGGCTGCACATCTCGCAGTGCTGAATTTGTTGCAGAAGTAACTTTGTGTCAATCTTCCTGTGTAAAAAAGTGTGGTAATGATTTAACAAAAAAAATTATTACTCATATGCTATACATTTCCACAAATGGGAAAGAATAGGGGGGTCTTCCTCTGAACCCTACCCCTCTCCCCTCTCACTACTACCACCACCATAAGCGAGTACCAGATGTCTATAGCTTAACCCAATATTTTTATAAATATTTTTTGGAATATGCCATTTCATAATAAATACTATGCATTAGTCTGACACATATTTGTGTCAAAAGGTGTCATATCATCATGCAATATTATTTTGACTGATAATATTTTATTTTTGTTTTATTTTGTGATTAATAAAAATAGGTAAACTACTCAAACAATTACTTATTTTCCAAAATAATACTGTTCTACTTATTATATCTATTATTTAATCAACATTACATCATAAAATCAGAACTAAGACAGTGGTACCTAACTAGACTGACTTACTCCTAGCCAGAAAAGTTATATTACTAGAAATTTATTAATTTGCATTGTTTTTTATAGAATAGTGGTGACAACTGAGCACATAGTCCCTCTGATGTAAGTGGATGCTGTGGCATAGGCTACAGCATCCACTTACCATGTCTATAGAGACACATAATGTAATGCCTTGTTTCCAGTTAAAAGAGTGACCGGTTCACAAGCAAAACACATTTGAATGCTCGCTGCCATTTTAAGGTGGTATTCTGCAAGAGTATTATGTTGATTTTAATGACTGCAATCTATCAGAATGCAGAATTGCAGGTTAACGAATGCAAAGGAATACAATTAAACATATTTTTTGTTTAACACTACATAGACCAAATTTCAAATTTAGCACAAAAACTAGCATTTTTTTATATGCCAATTTCATTGAATCTTACGCTTAATGTATTTTTGTTTTGAATAATGAGTTTTTTCATCTTACAGCACTCTTAGATATATAGATAGACCACAGTATCCACTCATTGGACTTTGTTGTGCTTGTAGTCTCACTATTTTCTTAAAAACAGGATAACTTCGTCATTTCCATTATACATAACATTACACATATTAAAAAAATACAATTTAACCAAATTGTGATTGCAAGAAACCTAAAATTCACAGATTTCCAGAGGATCCAAACTTGAGACAGATATGGACAGACCTTACTGGCAGAAATAATTGGACACCCACTGACTTCTCTTACATATGTATACAGCACTTCTCACTGGATTGTTTTAAATGTGATTTTGAGAATAAAGTTGTGCTGAATAGTAAAGCAGTACCTTCAATAAAATTGCCAAATCATGTGTTGGAGGTAAGATTAAAATTACTATTAATCATTGATTGCTAACAGACTATCAAAAGTCTATGACTAACATAAGCCTACCCCATAGATTGTCTAATAGGGTGGATGTTTGCCATTAATGCGAGGATTGGAAGGCGAGTTCGCAACCTCAGTTTTTTATATTGTGTGTTATCAGCTCTGCTGCCCATCTCATTTCATTTTATTCTGTTACCACTTATTACACCCATGGGATGATATGGGGAAGTAGATTCTGTTAAACCGTTAACTACAGTAGTCATTATAATCATCTGATTTCTAACCTAGTTGATGCGGACAATAGACCAGCTGTCATCCATAACAGCCTGTAAAAGTTTACTGCTGAAAATAGGATTCTCCCACCAATTGCCACAAGGGCAGGACTTTGCCACAGTTTCTGCGGTTGTCAGGCAGCTTGGCAAGATTTTTACGCTTCATCTTCTGTTTTAGTTACCCTCTGACACCTCTTACAACATCCAATAGATGATATGGGATAGTGGATATTCTTACATGTATTTCTTAAGAGGATTGTGAAGTACTGATAGCTTAGCGAGTAGGTGTTTTCAATAATGCTATCTGTTTCACATCGCTCGCTCCATATCGCCATCGTGCCATAGAGAGAGTTGCAAATGTTGGAAGTAATTGCCTACATTTTCTTAATAAATATAATATTGTTTCGGGCGATAACGTTTTCACCCCCCCCTCACCCCCCTAAACCTTTTCGAAATGAGATAATTTTGGTCTCATTAGATTCAGTATACCTTAATTTAGGTCTTTACGTTTTTCTTTTCTAGTAATTTAGTTTAGCTTAATTTAAAAAAAAAACGCGCGAGGAAGTTTTTAAGTAAAAAATATAGGTATTTAGATTCTAATAACTTATATAATTGTACTGTTATAGGGACCTCGTAAATTAGGTTTAAAAAAAACCACTTTTATTACACATTCAGAAATAGTAATATTTATAAACAGAATTTAATACAATATTTAATTGGCCCGGAGTCGAAACTGGCAGACACACGATGATACAGAGAGGATGTTGGGGATTCAACAGTCGGGCAGAGACTGACTCGTCACCGGGAGCGGGAAACAGAGCTGCCTTTAAATGATGACATGACTAATTAGTGGAAATCTATGTAATCAATTATTATCCATGGTTAACAGTTTTCCCTAGCATTGGGAAAGTGTAACAGTACGCAATTTTCCTTAAAATAAAAATGTACGGACCTAGTTTTTCATTATATCTACATTTCTAAAAATTATGAAAATTAGACTGTTTACGGGTGAGAAAACGCCTTTTGTATCAAAATTTAGAGCTTCACAATCCTCTTAGAGTTGCCTATACTCACCTCAAAAAAGGCAAAAAAAACCTGTGGAGCTATTCTTTTCAAAAGTCAGACAAACCTCATTTTTAAACAGTAGTGGATTTAAAAAAAAGATATTCAATAAACAAAATTTTATTTTTTTCTAAATAAATATTCCATGCTGAGCTTCTATGTTCTGAGCATAGAGCTTAGTTTCTTACTTTTATCAATACTTATTCACTGTATTTTAATTCCACTGCTAAACATCTTCAAATGCAAAAGATTGATGATCAGATGCTCTACTTAATTTATTTGACCTATTGCATCCTAGGGTTCATCTTTGGTTAGGATATTTTAGGCTTTTAGGCAGTTTTGAGTAAATATCCTGTCAATTAGTGAAGGCCATAAGATATTCCCAGTAATTTTCTATAATTGGATTTTACTTATACTTACTGACATAGCAACAATTTGACTTTAACTTATTATGATTTATGATCGTCGTAGGTGATACCTGTAAACTGGCAACATTATCTATTTAAAATGCTTGTAGTTTCAAGTTAGAATAATAAACTTTAATATATGGTAGAGCCAAGCTGCTGCTATATTATAGTTATCAAATGGACCGGCCCGACCAGGAAAGGACTACTGTCTCACAAAATACCAGCATCAAATAGCAACTCAATGCTGCTGTGTTTCGTATGGCGAGTGTAGAGAACTGGAGACCTTTTTTACTGGAAATGAGGCATTTCATCTTATCCTTAGGGGTGATAACGATCTATTAATATATTATTACAGTTGTTTGTTTTGGTCATAAACAGGGCCCAGATTAATATGTATAGAAAATATCAAAGTATGTGTAATAAAAGATAACGACGTTGTACATTAAAACTATTTTTTATTAAGAAACCCAAAAAAAATACAATTTTATATAGCTTCTATTTCATTATAATTTTAATTACAGTATATCCATGTATAATTACGTGTTTCCTTGATTTTTCAAAACTAAAAACCTTTCTGTTTGGACGAAATAATGCTTTGTACTGAAGAACTTGAGAATCTGTAGTATCGTCAATGGCAACCTATATAGGGCCATCCTTTATTATTCACGAATCTAAGCCAAACAATTTTCATAAATACCAGACATAACTTTTCCTAAGTGTGGATTCATCAGGAATACCTTTGCCAGTTTTCCATGAATTACTTAAAACTAGGATTATTCAATTCCCATAAGGGTATGTCATCGCTTCACATAATTCTTTCGAGAAGTAGAAATTTGGGAGTTGCTTGCGACTGCATCAGTAAAAAATTGTTGCTTAAATTTGTTCTTGTAATATTTTGCTTGTGTTTACCAGTAGACACATGTTGTGATATCCAAAAACGTTGCTCGGTGGATATAGATTTTTCACAATCATTACAAATAGTACTTTTCCATCTGTAGTTAGGGATTGGTTTGGGAAATCTTCGATATACTTTTCTAATTTGAACCGCATTGGTTGCTTTCCCTTAGGTATTTTTGCAATGCGAGTAAATAAAAATATAAAATCATACGCGACAAATCGAAACAGCAGGCAATTATGATCGTCACTAACGAACTGTTGGGCACGAGCACGAGTCAGGTGAGGAAAGGCGGTGCGGAGCCATCCGGGTGCCGCGCGGGTGATGCGGGCGCGGCGGACTCGAGATTACTCGTGATCGATCACTCGCATGTCGTCTTGTCGCAAACCTCATTTTAGGCATTTCACAGAGCTGCTGATCCATCTAACATAAAATAATGAAGATATGGATTAATTTATTTAATGTCTTGTGAAATATGGATTTATACTTGAAGTATGCAAAATTGATATTGCATTCTCTTGATCAAAATATAGTGCATTGGGTAAGATCGGTGATGGGGTAAGACCGTAAAATTCAAATTCCCGGTGATTTGTGCTATATTTTTGAAAGCTATGCTATATATGGTACAAGAGTTCATTTTATTCTGCCCCGACCCCAAGTTTCAGCCAGTCGCTCCGAAAAGCAGGGCGTGTGGTGCGCAGTATTTTATAAAACAAGGTAATTTTTGTATTTTTTTTCGTCCGTCCGGTCTTTCCCTATCGCTTTTATTAACGATTTGCGCCATGTTTCGGAAATCTGACCCATATGGATGTCGAGAAAATAAAGTTTTTGCCCGACTCTTTTAACTAGTCGAAAATCGTCCGGTATTACCCCAACGCACATTATATCATAATTTATCTAGAAAATATTTTTAAGAACAAAAACCATTTCAATAAAAAATATGTATTTACATATTAATCTGGGCCCTAGTCATATGTTTCCTTAAGCTGAAGTAGCTTCTTACAAGGTGGTGTTTGAGTTTCCTTGATATTTTACAACACCCTGTCAAATTTTAGGGAACATAATAATATTAATTTTTTTTAGGTAGAGTATATTGATGAAGAAACCTTAGATCATGAAGATGATATGCAAGAAGAGAATAATAAAATGGAATTAGTGGAAGAACAAAACCATAAAGATATCAAAATTAATGACAGTAAAGTCAAACTTAAACAAAATGAGAAGAATGGCACCGAGGGAGACAAAGTTGAGTTATTAAAGCTATTCACAGAAGTTCAACGAATGCAGAGGCAAGCGATCGGTCTACGAGACAAATTGAAATGCAACATGAGAGTACATAACAGACAGAACAGATTTTTAATACGTTTGAAGAAGGTCATAGAAATGAAGGAAAATATATTGACTCAGAAAAGGAAGAAAAAGTCAAAAATTCTACTTTTACTGCAGGATAAAATTAAGGAAGACACCAATGGACTTGTTTTAGCAATGCCAACAAAACATACGGATGATTTGAAGAATTTCGCACTTAGTATTTACAAGTACTCTCCCCAAGCATACATATATGTTAGGAATACCTTACGAACAATGTTGCCCAGTACGGACGTGCTGGAATCTTGGATCAATTCGGGCTTTGAACCAAAAAATATGTTGTCTAATAGTAATATGTTAAAAGTTGTTTCCGAACAGACCGATTCACAGTTGACATGTAAAGTATCACTACATTAGTTACTGTTTAAGTGTAGGTTATGATTTTTTCTTGAGTAAATAAAAATTCCAAATATTTTCTATTATGGTAAGTACTTTTATTGCTTGTTTTTATTTTATTTCTTTTTCCTTGTCCTCAGTCCTTAAAAGTCCTCTGTTGTAAATGGGTCTATCCCATCATAGGGAGGATTTCCTTTAATCGTCATTTTGACATTTGGACTGACGGTAAGTACCAAAAGTTTCATACCTTTGACACTGATGCGTATCACCTGCCTGGATATTTTAAGATTATTTCACTAACGCTGATACGAGAATGATTGCACGCGCGCAGTTGATATATATATATATATATATATATATATATATATATATATATATATATATATATATATATATATATATATATATATATATATATATATATATCCCAACAGATAGTCTTAAGATGAACATGGACAAAACAAAGATCGTGTTTAATGTCCATGTCACACCTATGCCGGTAGTTGTTGGGAGCACTATACTCGAAGTTGTTGACGTTTACCTGGGACAAATAGTCTGACTAGGTAAGTCCAACTTCGACCGAGAGGTCAATCGAAGGAATCAACTCGGCTGGGCAGCGTTCGGGAAATTACGACACATCTTCTCGTCAGGTATACCTCAAACTCTGAAAACTAGATTGCACAACCAGTGCGTGTTTCCAGTGATGACTTACGGATCTGAGACGTGGTCCTTCACTGCTGGCCGTTTGAGGACGCTCAAAGTCGCTCAGCGAGCTATGGAGAGGGCTATGCTCGGAGTTTCTGTGCGTGATAGACTCAGAAATGAGGATATCCGCAGTAAAACCAAAGTGACCGACATAGCCCAATGGATTAGTAAGCTGAAGTGGCAATGGGCCGGCCATATAGCTCGAAGAACCGATAACCGATGTAGAAGAAAGGTTCTCGAGTGGCAGCCTCGTACAGGTAGGCGTAGTGAAGGGCGACCCCCCACTAGATGGAGTGACGACCTGGTAAGATATGCAGTTGGCTCAGGACCGTGCTTTGTGGCATTACTTGGGGGAGGCTTATGTTCAGCAGTGGACTTGTGCAGGGCTGTAATGATGATGAGTTGATATATTTAACTGCATGCAGTTATATTTTTTTGTAGAACAAGGATGACGACATGACCCTTTCCCGTTGTAGGGACGATTTTATGTCTACGAAATACGGGTGTTGCTAATGGCATTCTCATCGGCTCGGCTTAGACGATGCAACGCGACGTCGGCCGACGGCAAAACGTGCGGTTTGCCGATTAAATGATCGCATATGTACGGTGCTGAAAGTAGCCGAACGCCCGACGTCTTTAAGTTTTCGACTGCAGCCGAACTGCGTCGGAGAGGCGGCCGAACGGCGTTAAAATGATTCGCTCGCATGATTTTATGTCCGACGGCATCCGAACGGCGTAGAAGACTGAAGACCGCCGAACTGTATTCGACAAAAGTCTAATGATGAACGATGAGTCGACTGCCGAACGTAAGAGAATAGCCGTCTCGACGGCCGTTCTGGGGAATCAACTACCTACCTGCAAGTGCAAGTGGTCTGCAAGTTTGCAAGTGGACAGACGCTGGGACAGACTTTCGAAAGAGTCGACTGCCGAACGCTTGTGCACAGCCGTCGCAACAGCTAATCGGCGTTACACCGAGTAGTGTGGTAATCACAGAACACTTAGGTACTCCTAGCGGGTGGTGATACCTACGCACTCGGCTTAGCTGTTTTCGCGTCGACAAATCGATCGACGACCATAAAACAGGTGACCCCGAATGCCCGGCTAGGAAGATGGCTGAAAATAGGTATATTAATTCCATAGATTATAATGAGGGCGCCTAAGAGCGCCACCTTTTGCCTTAATTCTTTTTGCCCTAATTTATAAGTTACTAACAAGTTTAAGTTTAGTTTATATATATATATATATATATATATATATATATATATATATATATATATATATATATATATTAAATATTGTTATTATTTCTGTTGAGTAATATGGATAAGTTAAGTAATGAAATCGATGCTGTCAGTTTATCAGTGGCAAAAACATGTGAAATTGATATGTGCAAAGAATATCTCTTCAAACCTGCGAACTCTTACTATTTTAACACAGAACATTCGTAGTATAAATAAAAACATGGATAATTTCCATATCCTCCTTCGAAGATTGGACACTGACTGCGACATCATCATACTAACAGAATGTTGGCTATCTAAGAGCCAAAGCATCCTCCCATTACTGCCAGGTTGCAATACTTTTAGTAGTAAAAATGTATATAACCTCTCGTCTGTGAGGTGGCTGATTTCAGCCAGTAAAAAATAAGGCGCGTCTGTGGGCTGGCTGATTTCTGCCATTACTACACGGTCGCATTTCGCGGCTAAATTCGTTTATTTCTTTATCTTTCTCTGTGGAATAAGACCGTGACTATGTTCATTATGAACTTGGCTGTATGATATACGTTACTACTAGCACCGTCTATAGAAAAAATAAAAAGAAACTTGTCATTGAAGTTCCGTTGATTTCGTTGAAAAGACGTGTGGTAATTTTGCTTTTAAAATTGTGAATTACCAGTTATTATATCTGATATCATGGAAAATACAATAGAGCGGTAAGTTATCTTTAATTATTTATCTACTTTTCGAGGCTCGTTGGCAATTTTCAATAAAAATTTTGTAATTGAATTTGACTCAGTACTAGAAATGACCACCGTAATGTCGTAAGTTCTTCATTTTTAAGTGACTTAATTGCTTTCTGTGTCAATATATTCTGTGCAATATATTGTGAAACTAATATCTAAGCTAAATACGAAAGCGCAAAGTATACTTTGATGTAAAAAGTGAGAAATTGCTTCAAAAGTATGTAACGGTCGTTAAGTGGCTGATATCCTCCAACTTCACAGACTAGGTTTGACATTTAAATTGGTAACGATGGAGAATATGGATAAGCCTTTGGCAGTGATGGGAAAAATGGTTTATTAGAAGTATTTAATAATTCAAAATGCTAATTATTTGATAATATTTTAGTTTGAAGTAAAATATATATATAATAGTTTTGAATTAAAATATTTAAGTACAAAATTCAAAATACGTATTTTTAAAAATCATTTTTTTAAATACATTTCTAATCGATTTGTTGAGAGATCAGTAATTAATTGTTTTGTTTGAAATATAGAAAAATATTTACAACCAGTTCGACTTGCGATCTCGGTATGTAAGACCATTTTGAATATTACAAAGACTATTTTTATTTAAAATGCAAAATAAAAATAGGTAATAGGTATTTGCATTTTAAATATATGTATTTCAAATTATTAACTTCTCTGGTACTTTAGTCTACTTTTTTGTACTGGACTGGAACATTCACGAGGCATTGGGATTTGAAAACTAAAGTATTTTTGCGTCTTATATTTTCAGAAATAAATTGCAGATATTTAATACACGAGGTGGCACTCGTTCGCACATTAGTGCTCGCACACGCGGTGGTGTTCGCACACGTGGTGGCACTGCAGGTGTGGCGCTAGATGTGGACGCGGCACTTGTTACGAGTATAGCATATGGTGTGAGCACAATGCGAGGTGGACCAGCGGTACGAGGCGGGTACGCAGTGCGAGGTGAACGCAGCGCACTTGTTACTGGATTTGGAAGGGGCATGTCAAGACCTTCCGTCTCAGAACCGTAATCATCGTCACGTTCTAAGATCTTCTATACTGATCAATTTTTGTATATACTAATTACAGGAAATTTTTACTATTTTAGCCTATTTAGCGCGATGATAGAAGATGTACAGCAAGGGTATGGGTTGGAGCGTCCTTTACACGCTAAGCAGGGGGGAGATTAGGGATCACTAGCGAGACAGCTAGATTAGTTTATTTCAGTTATTTCCATAGCATAATGTCATATGTGATTTTGCTATGGGGAAATGCGGCATTCATATAAATAAATAATTAACCTTTGGCCTCTCAGTATATCTACGAAAATTTGATTTATGTTAACAAAAAAAAGGTAGTTTTATTAAAAAAGTGATATATACTTTGTGAACACTCACAAATACAAGCTTGTGATACTAGTTTCTTTACTCCACAGATTCAGTAATCCATTCTTGGGGCAATGTATGAGCTATTACAACAAAGTCCCAGAAAATATACCAGAACTCTCTATTTCTAAGTTTAAATATTTAATTAAACAAAACTATGAATTATATTATATTATAACCATGAACAGAGTATAAATATCTACGTTCATCACTCAAATGGATACTCAGAGCACAAATGGATATACCTG
The DNA here is from genome assembly GCA_036936625.1 of Parnassius smintheus behrii. NCBI lineage: Eukaryota > Metazoa > Arthropoda > Insecta > Lepidoptera > Papilionidae > Parnassius > Parnassius smintheus. The sequence continues at coordinate 44,580,106 of JAUPFT010000015.1, forward strand.
GGACATCTGGTGTATGAGGCAGGACCACCAACTGCTACGCTACTCGGCCGTAAGAGCAGTAGAACAACGGGAATAATTTACTTATGTTTACTTTTACTCTGTTTATTGTTTCATTATAAATACAAAGTAGAAATTAAAAAAAATATTTTAAAACAAATCAATCTCAGTCTCATCCATATTAGTCTTGACACATTTTGGATGTTTTTGTACTAATTTTATATTGTATAAGTTAGCATTGATTTTATGAAAGTTCTTAGAAACCATGCAAGGTTTTTAATTTAAATTAAAGCTAGTTGAATGTATATCTTGGAAAATATAACAGTTTGTTCAAACAAACAACTTAATCATTTAAAAATTAATTTCTTGTAACCACTAATTTTGTAAGTAAAAAAAGGACCCTTTTTTGTGTAACTCTTATTCTAGTTCCATTGAGCATACCCATGGACCACTTGTGATTTTGCTTACCTGATAAGCTAAAGTTACAGTAAACATCAAGCTTCAATACTCAAAGCGCTTATTTACATAAATATACGTTAAAATATGGAGGTCACTTTTGTTTTGTCTCAGAGTAGTTGGTTTAGAATGAAAGTTTTAAACATTGTTTTGCTGAAAAAAATTGTATGAAGTGGATTGCTTTTTTGTAATAAATCTGTTAAAATATGTACTGTTGATGTAATTAAATGATTATTATTATGAAACATTTCGTTATATTTTATTTTTAACATAGAATTAAATATGAATATAAGTGCCCTAACTTAGATGTAGTATAACAAATTTATTATAATATTGCAGTTAATATGATTTAAAGAAATAGGAACAGAAACTACTTCTGAGTAATGGATAAAGAAAATAAAACCTTAATTTAAAAAAGAACTGGAGATATTACAATTTTTATAAAACTAAAGCCAAAAATAACTCAAGTCTGTGATGTGGCTGATTTCAGCCACACAGACATGACATATTTCATTTTGAGTTTCTCACAGTTGAGAGGATAACCAAAATGACGGTGTAGTAGTCTTTGCGAAAAAAAATACGAACATATCAGTCGAGGAGCCTAATATGCTAGATTGTAGCAGGTTATTGGTGAAAGTGGGTCATGAAACTCCTATCCTTGCTGTTTACAGACCTTGTGGTTTTAAGCAAATAGACAATTTTATCATTTATGATCGTCGTAGGTGATACCTGTAAACTGGCAACATTATCTATTTAAAATGCTTGTAGTTTCAAGTTAGAATAATAAACTTTAATATATGGTAGAGCCAAGCTGCTGCTATATTACAGTTATCAAATGGACCGGCCCGACCAGGAAAGGACCACTGTCTCACAAAATACCAGCATCAAATAGCAACTCAATGCTGCTGTTTCGTATGGCGAGTGTAGAGAACTGGAGACCTTTTTTACTGGAAATGAGGCATTTCATCTTATCCTTAGGGGTGATAACGGTCTATTAATATATTATTACAGTTGTTTGTTTTGGTCATAAACAGGACCCAGATTAATATGTATAGAAAATATCAATGTATGTGTAATAAAAGATAACGACGTTGTACATTAAAACTATTTTTTATTAAGAAACCCCAAAAAAAAAAATACAATTTTATATAGCTTCTATTTCATTATAATTTTAATTACAGTATATCCATGTATAATTACGTGTTTCCTTGATTTTTCAAAACTAAAAACCTTTCTGTTTGGACGAAATAATGCTTTGTACTGGCTGAATGAACTTTCAACATCACAGGATGTGATTGGCGCATACTTAAATTTGTATAATTCTGCAAGTGAGTAGGGTACATCTATGGTGGCTTTTAATGTTCGACACAGCACGCTGTTTTTTTCCAGTACGCAGCTTAATTTTTGTCTCGCTACTTCAGCAACGGAACCTTCTGATTCTAGAATTTTTTTTTCGATACGTTCGATAATCTTCAAATAATCTTTTAGAAAAGTGGAAGAAATTTCGAGTGTCTTTATCTGGTGTGGTAAAAAGCAATAATTTTATACTAAACTGTCAACCTTTTTAAACAGAGACCTTACGCATTCAGCTAATCTATTTATAACAATAGCCAAGCACGTCACATGAATCATTTTTTGATACAAAACTTGTAGGGCACCTGCAGCTTTTACCATATATGGAGCAGCATCGCTAAGTAGTAAGAAAACTTGAGCATATTTAACTCCATCAGGCCACGAAACACTAATTGCATTATTAAAAAGCTTTGCTGACGTTTCTTGGTGGTATTTACGAAGTTCTTCATACGCCAATAAAAGGATTTGCTGTCATTTTCTTCATATAGACGTCCAATAATCACATTGCCAAGACACCGAGTTTGAGAATCTGTAGTATCGTCAATGGCAACCTATATAGGGCCATCCTTTATTATTCACGAATCTAAGCCAAACAATTTTCATAAATACCAGACATAACTTTTCCTAAGTGTGGATTCATCAGGAATACCTTTGCCAGTTTTCCATGAATTACTTAAAACTAGGATTATTCAATTCCCATAAGGGTATGTCATCGCTTCACATAATTCTTTCGAGAAGTAGAAATTTGGGAGCTGCTTGCGACTGCATCAGTAAAAAATTGTTGCTTAAATTTGTTCTTGTAATATTTTGCTTGTGTTTACCAGTAGACACATGTTTTGATATCCAAAAATGTTGCTCGGTGGATATAGATTTTTCACAATCATTACAAATAGTACTTTTCCATCTGTAGTTAGGGATTGGTTTGGGAAATCTTCGATATACTTTTCTAATTTGAACCGCATTGGTTGCTTTCCCTTAGGTATTTTTGCAATGCGAGTAAATAAAAATATAAAATCATACGCGACAAATCGAAACAGCAGGCAATTACGATCGTCACTAACGAACTGTTGGGCACGAGCACGAGTCAGGTGAGGAAAGGCGGTGCGGGGCCATCCGGGTGCCGCGCGGGTGATGCGGGCGCGGCGGACTCGAGATTACTCGTGATCGATCACTCGCATGTCGTCTTGTCGCAAAACTCATTTTAGGCATTTCACAGAGCTGCTGATCCATCTAACATAAAATAATGAAGATATGGATTAATTTATTTAATGTCTTGTGAAATATGGATTTATACTTGAAGTATGCAAAATAGAAATTGCATTCTCTTGATCAAAATATAGTGCATTGGGTAAGATCGGTGATGGGGTAAGACCGTAAAATTCAAATTCCCGGTGATTTGTGCTATATTTTTGAAAGCTATGCTATATATAGTACAAGAGTTCATTTTATTCTGCCCCGACCCCAAGTTTCAGCCAGTCGCTCCGAAAAGCAGGGCGTGTGGTGCGCAGTATTTTATAAAACAAGGTAATTTTTGTATTTTTTTTCGTCCGTCCGGTCTTTCCCTATCGCTTTTATTAACGATTTGCGCCATGTTTCGGTAATCTGACCTATATGGATGTCGAGAAAATAAAGTTTTTGCCCGACTCTTTTAACTAGTCGAAAATCGTCCGGTATTACCCCAACGCACATTATATCATAATTTATGTAGAAAATATTTTTAAGAACAAAAACCATTTCAATAAAAAATATGTATTTACATATTAATCTGGGCCCTAGTCATATGTTTCCTTAAGCTGAAGTAGCTTCTTACAAGGTGGTGTTTTAGTTTCCTTGATATTTTACAACACCCTGTCAAATTTTTAGGGAACATAATAATATTAATTTTTTTTAGGTAGAGTATATTGATGAAGAAACCTTAGATCATGAAGATGATATGCAAGAAGAGAATAATAAAATGGAATTAGTGGAAGAACAAAACCATAAAGATATCAAAATTAATGACAGTAAAGTCAAACTTAAACAAAATGAGAAGAATGGCACCGAGGGAGACAAAGTTGAGTTATTAAAGCTATTCACAGAAGTTCAACGAATGCAGAGGCAAGCGATCGGTCTACGAGACAAATTGAAATGCAACATGAGAGTACATAACAGACAGAACAGATTTTTAATACGTTTGAAGAAGGTCATAGAAATGAAGAAAAATATATTGACTCAGAAAAGGAAGAAAAAGTCAAAAATTCTACTTTTACTGCAGGATAAAATTAAGGAAGACACCAATGGACTTGTTTTAGCAATGCCAACAAAACATACGGATGATTTGAAGAATTTCGCACTTAGTATTTACAAGTACTCTCCCCAAGCATACATATATGTTAGGAATACCTTACGAACAATGTTGCCCAGTACGGACGTGCTGGAATCTTGGATCAATTCGGGCTTTGAACCAAAACATATGTTGTCTAATAGTAATATGTTAAAAGTTGTTTCCGAACAGACCGATTCACAGTTGACATGTAAAGTATCACTACATTAGTTACTGTTTAAGTGTAGGTTATGATTTTTTCTTGAGTAAATAAAAATTCCAAATATTTTCTATTATGGTAAGTACTTTTATTGCTTGTTTTTATTTTATTTCTTTTTCCTTGTCCTCAGTCCTTAAAAGTCCTCTGTTGTAAATGGGTCTATCCCATCATAGGGAGGATTTCCTTTAATCGTCATTTTGACATTTGGACTGACGGTAAGTACCAAAAGTTTCATACCTTTGACACTGATGCGTATCACCTGCCTGGATATTTTAAGATTATTTCACTAACGCTGATACGAGAATGATTGCACGCGCGCTGTTGATATATATATATATATATATATATATATATATATATATATATATATATATATATATATATATATATATATATATCCCAACGGATAGTCTTAAGATGAACATGGACAAAACAAAGATCGTGTTTAATGTCCATGTCACACCAATGCCGGTAGTTGTTGGGAGCACTATACTCGAAGTTGTTGACGTTTACCTGGGACAAATAGTCTGACTAGGTAAGTCTTACTTCGACCGAGAGGTCAATCGAAGGAATCAACTCGGCTGGGCAGCGTTCGGGAAATTACGACACATCTTCTCGTCAGGTATACCTCAAACTCTGAAAACTAGATTGTACAACCAGTGCGTGTTTCCAGTGATGACTTACGGATCTGAGACGTGGTCCTTCACTGCTGGCCGTTTGAGGACGCTCAAAGTCTCTCAGCGAGCTATGGAGAGGGCTATGCTCGGAGTTTCTGTGCGTGATAGACTCAGAAATGAGGATATCCGCAGTAAAACCAAAGTGACCGACATAGCCCAACGGATTAGTAAGCTGAAGTGGCAATGGGCCGGCCATATAGCTCGAAGAACCGATAACCGATGTAGAAGAAAGGTTCTCGAGTGGCAGCCTCGTACAGGTAGGCGTAGTGAAGGGCGACCCCCCACTAGATGGAGTGACGACCTGGTAAGATATGCAGTTGGCTCAGGACCGTGCTTTGTGGCATTACTTGGGGGAGGCTTATGTTCAGCAGTGGACTTGTGCAGGGCTGTAATGATGATGAGTTGATATATTTAACTGCATGCAGTTATATTTTTTTGTAGAACAAGGATGACGACATGACCCTTTCCCGTTGTAGGGACGATTTTATGTCTACGAAATACGGGTGTTGCTGATGGCATTCTCATCGGCTCGGCTTAGACGATGCAACGCGACGTCGGCCGACGGCAAAACGTGCGGTTTGCCGATTAAATGATCGCATATGTACGGTGCTGAAAGTAGCCGAACGCCCACGTCGACGTTTTTAAGTTTTCGACTGCAGCCGAACTGCGTCGGAGAGGCGGCCGAACGGCGTTAAAATGATTCGCTCGCATGATTTTATGTCCGACGGCATCCGAACGGCGTAGAAGACTGAAGACCGCCGAACTGTATTCGACAAAAGTCTAATGATGAACGATGAGTCGACTGCCGAACGTAAGAGAATAGCCGTCTCGACGGCCGTTCTGGGGAATCAACTACCTACCTGCAAGTGCAAGTGGTCTGCAAGTTTGCAAGTGGACAGACGCTGGGACAGACTTTCGAAAGAGTCGACTGCCGAACGCTTGTGCACAGCCGTCGCAACAGCTAATCGGCGTTACACCGAGTAGTGTGGTAATCACACAACACTTAGGTACTCCTAGCGGGTGGTGATACCTACGCACTCGGCTTAGCTGTTTTCGCGTCGACAAATCGATCGACGACCATAAAACAGGTGACCCCGAATGCCCGGCTAGGAAGATGGCTGAAAATAGGTATATTAATTCCATAGATTATAATGAGGGCGCCTAAGAGCGCCACCTTTTGCCTTAATTCTTTTTGCCCTAATTTATAAGTTACTAACAAGTTTAAGTTTAGTTTATATATATATATATATATATATATATATATATATATATATATATATATATATATATATATATATATATATATATATATATATATTAAATATTGTTATTATTTCTGTTGAGTAATATGGATAAGTTAAGTAATGAAATCGATGCTGTCAGTTTATCAGTGGCAAAAACATGTGAAATTGATATGTGCAAAGAATATCTCTTCAAACCTGCGAACTCTTACTATTTTAACACAGAACATTCGTAGTATAAATAAAAACATGGATAATTTCCATATCCTCCTTCGAAGATTGGACACTGACTGCGACATCATCATACTAACAGAATGTTGGCTATCTAAGAGCCAAAGCATCCTCCCATTACTGCCAGGTTGCAATACTTTTAGTAGTAAAAATGTATATAACCAAAATGACGGTGTAGTAGTCTTTGCGAAAAAAAATACGAACATATCAGTCGAGGAGCCTAATATGCTAGATTGTAGCAGGTTATTGGTGAAAGTGGGTCATGAAACTCCTATCCTTGCTGTTTACAGACCTTGTGGTTTTAAGCAAATAGACAATTTTATCACGTCATTAGACATTACACTTGGGAAACTGTCGTCGTTCAAAAATATAGTGTTAACGGGTGATATGAATATTGATATTAACCCAGAAGGCAGTGAAGGCGGAGCAAAATACCTTAATATATGTGCATGCCAGGGCCTGCTTCCAGCACATTTGCTCCCTACACATCTAAGTGGTTCCTTCTTGTTTAGACCACACTTTACTAAAAACTAGGTTACCATCAATAACCCTTATCACCAGTTGTTGGCGACGCGCCTATAAGAATATTTCAATTTATTAAGTTAACCGATTACGAATAGCTTCTAAAAGGCAAATTATCGAGCAATAATATTCTAATAAGAAAATGCTTAGTTGAATCTTAAAGAAATATCGAATTAATGATATGAAGGTCTTGGGTTCGACTCCCAGGCCGGAATAGTTTATCGTTTTCTTAGTAATATCTCTTAATAAATTCATATAGGGAATTTTTAGGATATAAATTATGTTACCGGATTTGTTCCCCGGTTGAAATCATCTTTCCAATGATGTAAATTTAAAGAAATATTAAAATAAAGTTAGAGACCGGGTTTGTTCCCCGGTCGAGATGATCACTTTGTGAGTAAATAGAATGAATGGAAATTAATTGCATAAGTGTTGTCTTGTATGGGTTTGATATGTTTTGTATGAAAACAAATGCCTATTTTCTATGATTGATTTATGAAAACATTAACTTATATTGTTTGATAAGAAACATGATTACTGATAAGAATCTGATTAGAAATAGTTTCCTACAGTTTGAGAATTATGTAGAATCATTGATTCACTTAGTATTGTTGATATTGGTGTACTTTCCATTTTTTCTGATAGTCGATAGCCGTGCAAAAGTTAGTTGTTCAAATAGTGTGAGTTCACGGACGCACGCTAGCCACGTACTTAGGAGGCCAAATATGTAAAAATTTAAATATTTGTAATTTCAGCAATCTATGTAAAAATGACTTGTGAAACATTTCAGATTGACTGTACGTATAAAAGAGGTGAATTCTGTGTTATTTTTATGTGAAAATTCCTGTCAATAAGTGAAATAATGACAGTTTTGTATAAGAAATTTAAAAGTGTTTTAATAGTGAAATGAATAGAGAAAATGTAAATTAAACTATTGTATTAGTTAAGATATGTATAATTTCAAGTGGAAAACATTGTTTTAACTTTCTATGTTAAATATTTAAGAAATTTCAACTTCGAACATGTGAGTAAAATAGGCATATTTTGTTAAATAAATAAAAGGTTTTTTGTGCTATCTATACAAGTAAATTGTATGAATGTATGTCTTATACAAATAAAGTTATTAAGTAAACCGTGAGAGAGTGATAGAACAAATTGATGTAATTGAGTTGCGCAAGCGCGCGAATGGCGCGGCTCACTTTCGCGTATAGCTCTGGGGTAGCTCAGTAAACGGGTTTTCTTGCAATTCGTTGTATATCCGGACCATCATCACTTACGCTGCACCGGCCTGGTACGCACTTCTGAGCGACCCTCTGAGGCGGCGACTGCAGGCTCAGCAGAATCTGACATTAAGGACGATTGTCGGAGCAGGTCGTTACGTCCGGAACGACGTCATAGCGGCCGATCTGAAAGTCGAGACCATCACCGACTTTGTGGCCCGGTTAGCGCGCGGCATGTTCGACCGTGCCGATAACGGGCCACATGAACACCTCAACGGCTTTGCGCCGTTGCACACCCGGCCACCGGACGGGCGACCTCTTCCAAGAGAACTCCTCTCTATATGTGATTAGAGAGTCGAGTAACAACCCTCAATGCCGCTGAAAGGCCAACTTTGACTCAATCAGACAACCTCTTTTTCCGTAGTTGGATAACTGCGGAAAACATAACCATTCACTACGGAATAACCTGTATGCTATCAAGCCTAGAATAGGCCTAATGACTGTCCCATAGTAATGGGACATGAGGACACCCGGGCAATGGGGGACACCCCGAGGCCCGATACCTACACGTACTTAGGTGCGTGCAGATGACAATTAACGCTCCCCCTTTTTTTTCCCGTAATTAACCAACTACGGGAAAAACATTACCGATTACGGACTAACCCGGAAATACTTTATTATGCCTAAATAGGCTTTAAGGACTGGCCCATAGTGATGGGCCATGAGGAATATCCGGGCAATGGGGTTTACCCCGAGGCCCGACACCTGCATTGTCCTGAGGGCACTGTAGACGACAATCAATGATGCAATTCGTTCGGGGAAGTTTCGAGAAAGTTCGGGAATCCTTCGGGAAAGTGCAAGACCAGCAGTCAATAAGAAGAAGAAAGAAAAAGTGTAGAGAAGTGATAGGGAAAAGTAATTACTCTCACACGGAACGGTTTGAAGATAATTGCTGTTTTATTCCCAAGGAATTCATCCCTCGAAATTATACAGTCCACATCGAAGAATTAAGGCGTTGGGACCGGGACGACTTCGGAAGACCCGTAATCCCCGTCTGAACCTATTTTCTGAAAAGGAAGAGGTTATCGCCCTTGTGTGTTACTCCGTTGTGGAGATCACATGCGTTGTTCCCGAACCCACTGTAGGCGTTATAGGAGGCCGGATCGAGAGAAGCCTCGATTCCTCCCTTCTGTTTCAGAGCCCGAGCGTTTGCGCCCGCTGGTTCCTTTTCACCAGTCCTATAGTAACCGATCATAGTGCCGTCATTCTTAACTTGAGCCTTAAAATATCGAAACCTAATTGTACGTACTCTATTACTAAAATTATTACGAAAAACCTTGAACAAGCAATTCAAAACATTGACCTTAGCCCAGTTTATAGAACCGATGACGTAAACATCTCTTTGCCTTACTTAATAAATAACATACGAAATGCCATTGCTAGCAATACTTCGTATAGAACAGTAGCTAAAAAAAATAATAACTTAAAGCCTTGGATTACACCTGGCCTGATTAGGTGCATGAAACACAGGGACAAACTACACCTGATGGCAAAGTCCTCTTCAGATAATTCCATTTTACAAAATTCATATAAAAGATATAGGAATTTTTGTAACAATTTATTAAAAAAGTTGAAGTATAATTATCTTACAAACTTACTAGAAGAGTCTGGTAGAGATAATAAAAAGATTTGGCAGCATGTAAAAGATATTGCATTTATTTCCAAACAGCATGAATCTTCGTCAGAATAATTACAAAATAATGACTCGCCGCTTATATCAGCAAATACAGTAAATAATTACTTTGTGAACGTTGGTAAAAATTTGGCTGAGCAGATAACAAACAACTCTAACAATAATCGTGAATACAGGGCCACTTTATTAACTCAAAAAAACTGCCAATTAAGCTCGTTCACATTATTAGATACGGACCCTAGTGCGGTGGAAAGGATTATAATGGGACTGAAAGAAACAAGCGCGGTTGGATGGGACGGATTACCCACTAGTATATTAATAAAATATAGACAAATTCTAGTACCACCATTAACCCATATTTTCAGAATTTGTCTCTCTGAAGGAATTTTCCCAGATTGTTTAAAAAAAGCAATTGTAGTTCCAGTATTCAAATCGGGGGACAAAAAAAAACGTTTCCAATTATCGGCCTATCTCGATACTCTCATCCACGTCTAAAATATTAGAAAAATTAATTAACAACAGATTAATGAATTATTTACAAAGTAAATCCATATTATCGAATATGCAATATGGTTTCAGGCCTAAAATGTCCACTGCTGATGCTGTGCAAGAAATGACCGATTACGTCTCTCTAGAATTAGGTAAAGGCAACCAATCAATTGGCATTTTCCTTGACCTTGCAAAAGCATTTGATACGGTTTCTATTCCTATCCTATTAAATAAGTTAGAGAGCATAGGTATTCGAGGTAAGCAGCTTCAACTTTTTAAGAATTACTTATTTATCAATGCATACTCCGTTACTCCGTTGCGGAGATCACATGCGTTGTTCCCGAACCCAACGTAGGCGTTATAGGAGGCCGGATCGAGAGAAGCCTCGATTCCTCCCTTCTGTTTCAGAGCCCGAACGTTTGCGCCCGCTGGTTCCTTTTCAATTGGTCCTTCGAGCCGGATCAAGGAACCAGCTGTGGACTGCTGGTTATGGAAAAAGAAGACCTTCGGAGCCGAGTGAAGATCAGCAACCGAAGGAAGCCGGAGGTTTGAGCTGAAGCAACAGGACCAAAGGCCAGAAGACCAGGTCGTCAGCGCAGAAGGACTGGAGCTGAAACTACCGGAAGAAACAAAACCGGGATTGCGGCTTGGGGCGTGTGCTCGCATGGGGCACGTATCGCAGCCAGGCGCAGGTGCCTTGTGAAGGCGCTCATCGTGGCCAGGCAGGGCTTGGCATTTTTCGGAATTTGGCGAAATTGGCGGAATCATCTGGAGCGACCACAGCTACTGCTTCGAGTGGGGCAACTCCTTCAAGTGAAGCCACCACCGATACGTCCACATGCACGTGGGTTTCAGGGGCGTCCATGGCAATGACGAGCAACAGGACGGACACCAGTGGTACGCAGGCCAGCACCGCACAACAATCCGTTATATCCAGGAGTGAAACGGTGGTCGAAAAAGTAGGTCAAAGGACCGAAGGAGCGGCATCGTCAAGGACAGTAATCGGGCACACTAGTGACAAAGGGTCACAGAGAGGTAGTAGGTCATCGCGATCGGCGAGGCTGAAAGCCGAATTAGAGGCGCGGATTAAATTCGAACGCTCAGAGCTCGAACGAGCACAGGCAGCTGCTGCCTTAGCCAAGTCTCTATTGGAGTTGGCACGACTCAACCGAGAAGAGGAGATCGACTCGAGTGAGGATGATGAAGAGCGGAATAGTCAGGTGGAACATTTCGTAAGGAGTCGGGTTCAACAGACCATAATGAGCGCGCCGGTTAGTGTAACGCAACCCGACATTACTGATAAGGAAGCATGTAAAGGATGTGTCACGCCGCAAAGGGGCGAAGATCAAGCGCAACCAAGGAAATGCACAGAAAACACACGCGAGTGAGGTGTCAGAATTGACCGAAGCGATTGTGAGTGCAATAAAGATAGCGGGAAAAGATAAGTCTTCCCAGCTTCATTTCCTCCAGGAATTACCGGTGTTCGATGGAGACCCGGGTGAATGGATAATTTTCAAAACGGTGTTTGAAGACACGAGAAGCCAATTTTCAGGGGTGCATAATGTCGCACGCCTTAGGAGGGCATTAAAGGGCACCGCTAAGGAGGCGGTCAAGTCGTTGTTGTTTACTTTGTGTGAACCTGAAGAAATAATGAACGCTCTCGAAAGAAGATTCGGTAGGGTTGAGATGCTCATTCTAGCCGAAATCGAGAATGTAAAGCGTATGCCAAGATTGGCAGAAGATTGCCAGAATATAGGATCTTATGCAAGTCGTATTACGAACGTGGTTGCTACAATACAAGCATTGAATCAACCACAGTATTTATACTCACCGGAGTTAGTAAGCCGCATAGTGGAGAAACTCGGAACTATGATTAAATTTAAATGGTTTGAATATCGAGCTCAGCATCCTTTGGAGCCAGAGTTACAGAAGATGGCCAAGTTTTTAAATTTATTGAGTGAACAATTTGGAACGTCCTTAAGCAGTGAAAATGTGCCTGAAGAACGGAAGCGTCCTGAATTCAGGAAGCAAACTGTACACACTGCAAAGGAGTGTGTACGCAACCGTGCTAAGAGCGAGCGCTATGAGCGCCGAAGTAATACGAGCGAGCGTCTAGCACGCCGAAATAATAAAGGGCACAACCGACAAGTGGTTATGATAACCCAGGACAAGCCTGTAAGTCGGGTAACACATAAGTGTGTTATATGCAACAAGGAGCACTCTATAGTGAGTTGTTACAAGTTTAAGGACATGAATATTCGCGAGAAATGGGACGCGGTTAAAAAAGCGAAAGTATGTTTACAATGTTTGTCACCTAACCGTAGGAGTTTAGAGTGCAAAGGAAAAAAATGTGGTGTAGAGGGATGTAGAATGTCACATCATCGAATGCTACACCGATACCCCAATGAAAATACCTCGCCGAAAGGGGACGAGGGGGGTAAAGAGGCTCAGATTACAACTGTTAGTACAGTAAGTGCACTGGCATGTGCATACTTAAAGATTATACCGGTCGAGTTGTATGGACCTAGAGGAAAGGTTAAGACAACAGCTCTTCTGGATGAAGGATCGACCATGACACTCATAGAGGAGTAGATGGCTCAGAAGTTAGCGCCTCGCGGACTTAAAGAAGAATAACGTATTGAAGCCGTGGGAGGTAAGCGAATTAACGACGACAGTTCGTATCGCTTAAACGTTAAGATAAAAGGCATTTACTCTAACGACTTAGAGGAGATAAGTGTGCAAGCAATTAAGTCACTTAACCTTTCTCCGCAGTCAGTGAGCCGAGAATTATTGCAACGGTGTTCTCATTTGACACCGATTAAGGACGAGTTGATGTATGAGAGGTCCAGACCTACCATATTAATTGGCCAAGACAATTGGCATCTCATAGTTACTCGTGAATTAATTTCAGGAGGTAAGAACCTACCTGTAGCATCGCTCACCAAACTTGGATGGGTTTTACATGGTCACATATCGGGTGGCATCAAACCAATCAAGATTGTTAACCATATTTCCACGAAGAAGTAGGAAGACATGGAGAAGTTGATCAAAGATCATTTTAGTTTGGAATCTCTGGGAGTGTCTGCGAGAGCCCGCAAACGACCCAGAGGAACGAGCTTTAAATATTTTGAGCAAAACGGTACGTCGTATACCTAATAATAGGTACGAGACTGCTTTGTTATGGCGCACAGATAATGAGTGCATGCCGTCGAATAGAGCGCAGGTTGAAAGTCGCCTGTTTAATATCGAAAAGAAGCTCGACAAAAATAGCGAGTTGAAAAAGGAATATGAGAAGCAAATTGAAAATCTCATCGTTAACGGTTACGCAGAGAAAGCAAACCATATTTCCATTTCCCCACGCACGTGGTATCTTCCCCACTTCGCAGGGACTCATCCACAAAAAAAGAAAATAAGAATTATTTTCGACGCCGCCGCTAGGACGGGCGGACGTTGTCTCAATGATGCATTGTTAACCGGACCGGACTTATTGAAGTCGTTGTTTGGAGTTCTGCTACGATTCAGAGAAGGAATCGTGGCAGTGATGGCAGACATTAAAGAAATGTTCCTGGAAGTGAAAATCCAGGAAGAAGACAGGGATAGCCTTCGATTCTTATGGCGGCACAATCGTGACGCGCCAGCGGAAGAGTATAGAATGACGTCACTCATATTTGGAGCGGCATCATCACCATGCATCGCTATGTATGTGAAGAATAGGAATGCGCAGGATAACGCACATATCTATCCAGAAGCAGCTTCCGCTACAGAAAGCAATTTTTATATGGATGACTATCTACAGGCATTTCCCGACGTGACGACGGCCGAAAGGATAGTAAACGATATGTATGAATTACATAAACGTCCTTCTTTCCAACTGAGGGGATAGGCTAGCAACTGACCCGAAGTTTTATGTAAAATGGAAAATAAATATAAGAGCGACAGTGCTTCGCTGGGAGATAAAGAGCACACAGAGCGCACTTTAGGTTTGATTTGGAATATCAAACGGGATATAATAAGTTTCTCCATAAGTCTTCGTAACACATCGGAAAAGGTGATGGAAGGTTTACGACCGCCTACGATGAGAGAGATAACTAGCGCTGTGATGTCAGTCTTCGATCCTTTAGGACTCGCATCACCCATAGCGATTCAAGGGAAGTCGCTGATCCAGCAAGTATGGAGGACAGGCATCTCTTGGGATGAAGAAGTTTCACACGAATTACACGTGTTATTTTGTAAATGGATATCGGAAGTGAAGAAATTAGGTCATTTAGAAGTACCTAGACCCGTTGCTGAAGGCGTCGGCAAGGGAGAATTACACACCTTCACGGATGCTAGTGAAAAAGCATACGCTGCCGCGGTGTATTACGTCACTACGGACGAGCTAGGAGAGAGGCGGATTACGCTGATCGCCGCAAAGGCAAGAGTAGCGCCGCTGAAACCAATTTCGATCCAAGGCTTGAATTGCAAGCAGCTCTTATGGGCAGCAGACTGGCTGCATCAGTTAGTGAAGAGAGCAAGTACGAGATAACCGAGAGAGTATTTTGGACAGACTCACGTACAGTGTTAGCGTGGATTAAGTCAGATCCTCGTGCTTTTAAACCATTCGTTGCTCATCGATTGGCTGAGATCGAAGATCACAGTAAGCCATGTGAATGGCGATAGGTTCCAACGTCACAAAACGTGGCAGACGACGCCACTAGAAATTTTCCTTCCACCTTCGATGTAAGTCATCGCTGGTTTCAAGGACCTGAATTCCTCAGGAAAAGTCCTGATTTATGGCCCAAACAAGGTGCTGAAAGTAGCCGAACGCCCACGTCGACGTTTTTAAGTTTTCGACTGCAGCCGAACTGCGTCGGAGAGGCGGCCGAACGGCGTTAAAATGATTCGCTCGCATGATTTTATGTCCGACGGCATCCGAACGGCGTAGAAGACTGAAGACCGCCGAACTGTATTCGACAAAAGTCTAATGATGAACGATGAGTCGACTGCCGAACGTAAGAGAATAGCCGTCTCGACGGCCGTTCTGGGGAATCAACTACCTACCTGCAAGTGCAAGTGGTCTGCAAGTTTGCAAGTGGATAGACGCTGGGACAGACTTTCGAAAGAGTCGACTGCCGAACGCTTGTGCACAGCCGTCGCAACAGCTAATCGGCGTTACACCGAGTAGTGTGGTAATCACAGAACACTTAGGTACTCCTAGCGGGTGGTGATACCTACGCACTCGGCTTAGCTGTTTTCGCGTCGACAAATCGATCGACGACCATAAAACAGGTGACCCCGAATGCCCGGCTAGGAAGATGGCTGAAAATAGGTATATTAATTCCATAGATTATAATGAGGGCGCCTAAGAGCGCCACCTTTTGCCTTAATTCTTTTTGCCCTAATTTATAAGTTACTAACAAGTTTAAGTTTAGTTTATATATATATATATATATATATATATATATATATATATATATATATATATATATATATATATATATATATATATATATATATATATATATATATATATATTAAATATTGTTATAATTTCTGTTGAGTAATATGGATAAGTTAAGTAATGAAATCGATGCTGTCAGTTTATCAGTGGCAAAAACATGTGAAATTGATATGTGCAAAGAATATCTCTTCAAACCTGCGAACTCTTACTATTTTAACACAGAACATTCGTAGTATAAATAAAAACATGGATAATTTCCATATCCTCCTTCGAAGATTGGACACTGACTGCGACATCATCATACTAACAGAATGTTGGCTATCTAAGAGCCAAAGCATCCTCCCATTACTGCCAGGTTGCAATACTTTTAGTAGTAAAAATGTATATAACCAAAATGACGGTGTAGTAGTCTTTGCGAAAAAAAATACGAACATATCAGTCGAGGAGCCTAATATGCTAGATTGTAGCAGGTTATTGGTGAAAGTGGGTCATGAAACTCCTATCCTTGCTGTTTACAGACCTTGTGGTTTTAAGCAAATAGACAATTTTATCACGTCATTAGACATTACACTTGGGAAACTGTCGTCGTTCAAAAATATAGTGTTAACGGGTGATATGAATATTGATATTAACCCAGAAGGCAGTGAAGGCGGAGCAAAATACCTTAATATATGTGCATGCCAGGGCCTGCTTCCAGCACATTTGCTCCCTACACATCTAAGTGGTTCCTTCTTGTTTAGACCACACTTTACTAAAAACTAGGTTACCATCAATAACCCTTATCACCAGTTGTTGGCGACGCGCCTATAAGAATATTTCAATTTATTAAGTTAACCGATTACGAATAGCTTCTAAAAGGCAAATTATCGAGCAATAATATTCTAATAAGAAAATGCTTAGTTGAATCTTAAAGAAATATCGAATTAATGATATGAAGGTCTTGGGTTCGACTCCCAGGCCGGAATAGTTTATCGTTTTCTTAGTAATATCTCTTAATAAATTCATATAGGGAATTTTTAGGATATAAATTATGTTACCGGATTTGTTCCCCGGTTGAAATCATCTTTCCAATGATGTAAATTTAAAGAAATATTAAAATAAAGTTAGAGACCGGGTTTGTTCCCCGGTCGAGATGATCACTTTGTGAGTAAATAGAATGAATGGAAATTAATTGCATAAGTGTTGTCTTGTATGGGTTTGATATGTTTTGTATGAAAACAAATGCCTATTTTCTATGATTGATTTATGAAAACATTAACTTATATTGTTTGATAAGAAACATGATTACTGATAAGAATCTGATTAGAAATAGTTTCCTACAGTTTGAGAATTATGTAGAATCATTGATTCACTTAGTATTGTTGATATTGGTGTACTTTCCATTTTTTCTGATAGTCGATAGCCGTGCAAAAGTTAGTTGTTCAAATAGTGTGAGTTCACGGACGCACGCTAGCCACGTACTTAGGAGGCCAAATATGTAAAAATTTAAATATTTGTAATTTCATCAATCTATGTAAAAATGACTTGTGAAACATTTCAGATTGACTGTACGTGTAAAAGAGGTGAATTCTGTGTTATTTTTATGTGAAAATTCCTGTGAATAAGTGAAATAATGACAGTTTTGTATAAGAAATTTAAAAGTGTTTTAATAGTGAAATGAATAGAGAAAATGTAAATTAAACTATTGTATTAGTTAAGATATGTATAATTTCAAGTGGAAAACATTGTTTTAACTTTCTATGTTAAATATTTAAGAAATTTCAACTTCGAACATGTGAGTAAAATAGGCATATTTTGTTAAATAAATAAAAGGTTTTTTGTGCTATCTATACAAGTAAATTGTATGAATGTATGTCTTATTTAAATAAAGTTATTAAGTAAACCGTGAGAGAGTGATAGAACAAATTGATGTAATTGAGTTGCGCAAGCGCGCGAATGGCGCGGCTCACTTTCGCGTATAGCTCTGGGGTAGCTCAGTAAACGGGTTTTCTTGCAATTCGTTCGGGGAAGTTTCGAGAAAGTTCGGGAATCCTTCGGGAAAGTGCAAGACCAGCAGTCAATAAGAAGAAGAAAGAAAAAGTGTAGAGAAGTGATAGGGAAAAGTAATTACTCTCACACGGAACGGTTTGAAGATAATTGCTGTTTTATTCCCAAGGAATTCATCCCTCGAAATTATACAGTCCACATCGAAGAATTAAGGCGTTGGGACCGGGACGACTTCGGAAGACCCGTAATCCCCGTCTGAACCTATTTTCTGAAAAGGAAGAGGTTATCGCCCTTGTGTGTTACTCCGTTGTGGAGATCACATGCGTTGTTCCCGAACCCACTGTAGGCGTTATAGGAGGCCGGATCGAGAGAAGCCTCGATTCCTCCCTTCTGTTTCAGAGCCCGAGCGTTTGCGCCCGCTGGTTCCTTTTCACCAGTCCTATAGTAACCGATCATAGTGCCGTCATTCTTAACTTGAGCCTTAAAATATCGAAACCTAATTGTACGTACTCTATTACTAAAATTATTACGAAAAACCTTGAACAAGCAATTCAAAACATTGACCTTAGCCCAGTTTATAGAACCGATGACGTAAACATCTCTTTGCCTTACTTAATAAATAACATACGAAATGCCATTGCTAGCAATACTTCGTATAGAACAGTAGCTAAAAAAAATAATAACTTAAAGCCTTGGATTACACCTGGCCTGATTAGGTGCATGAAACACAGGGACAAACTACACCTGATGGCAAAGTCCTCTTCAGATAATTCCATTTTACAAAATTCATATAAAAGATATAGGAATTTTTGTAACAATTTATTAAAAAAGTTGAAGTATAATTATCTTACAAACTTACTAGAAGAGTCTGGTAGAGATAATAAAAAGATTTGGCAGCATGTAAAAGATATTGCATTTATTTCCAAACAGCATGAATCTTCGTCAGAATAATTACAAAATAATGACTCGCCGCTTATATCAGCAAATACAGTAAATAATTACTTTGTGAACGTTGGTAAAAATTTGGCTGAGCAGATAACAAACAACTCTAACAATAATCGTGAATACAGGGCCACTTTATTAACTCAAAAAAACTGCCAATTAAGCTCGTTCACATTATTAGATACGGACCCTAGTGCGGTGGAAAGGATTATAATGGGACTGAAAGAAACAAGCGCGGTTGGATGGGACGGATTACCCACTAGTATATTAATAAAATATAGACAAATTCTAGTACCACCATTAACCCATATTTTCAGAATTTGTCTCTCTGAAGGAATTTTCCCAGATTGTTTAAAAAAAGCAATTGTAGTTCCAGTATTCAAATCGGGGGACAAAAAAAAACGTTTCCAATTATCGGCCTATCTCGATACTCTCATCCACGTCTAAAATATTAGAAAAATTAATTAACAACAGATTAATGAATTATTTACAAAGTAAATCCATATTATCGAATATGCAATATGGTTTCAGGCCTAAAATGTCCACTGCTGATGCTGTGCAAGAAATGACCGATTACGTCTCTCTAGAATTAGGTAAAGGCAACCAATCAATTGGCATTTTCCTTGACCTTGCAAAAGCATTTGATACGGTTTCTATTCCTATCCTATTAAATAAGTTAGAGAGCATAGGTATTCGAGGTAAGCAGCTTCAACTTTTTAAGAATTACTTATTTATCAATGCATACTCCGTTACTCCGTTGCGGAGATCACATGCGTTGTTCCCGAACCCAACGTAGGCGTTATAGGAGGCCGGATCGAGAGAAGCCTCGATTCCTCCCTTCTGTTTCAGAGCCCGAACGTTTGCGCCCGCTGGTTCCTTTTCAATTGGTCCTTCGAGCCGGATCAAGGAACCAGCTGTGGACTGCTGGTTATGGAAAAAGAAGACCTTCGGAGCCGAGTGAAGATCAGCAACCGAAGGAAGCCGGAGGTTTGAGCTGAAGCAACAGGACCAAAGGCCAGAAGACCAGGTCGTCAGCGCAGAAGGACTGGAGCTGAAACTACCGGAAGAAACAAAACCGGGATTGCGGCTTGGGGCGTGTGCTCGCATGGGGCACGTATCGCAGCCAGGCGCAGGTGCCTTGTGAAGGCGCTCATCGTGGCCAGGCAGGGCTTGGCATTTTTCGGAATTTGGCGAAATTGGCGGAATCATCTGGAGCGACCACAGCTACTGCTTCGAGTGGGGCAACTCCTTCAAGTGAAGCCACCACCGATACGTCCACATGCACGTGGGTTTCAGGGGCGTCCATGGCAATGACGAGCAACAGGACGGACACCAGTGGTACGCAGGCCAGCACCGCACAACAATCCGTTATATCCAGGAGTGAAACGGTGGTCGAAAAAGTAGGTCAAAGGACCGAAGGAGCGGCATCGTCAAGGACAGTAATCGGGCACACTAGTGACAAAGGGTCACAGAGAGGTAGTAGGTCATCGCGATCGGCGAGGCTGAAAACCGAATTAGAGGCGCGGATTAAATTCGAACGCTCAGAGCTCGAACGAGCACAGGCAGCTGCTGCCTTAGCCAAGTCTCTATTGGAGTTGGCACGACTCAACCGAGAAGAGGAGATCGACTCGAGTGAGGATGATGAAGAGCGGAATAGTCAGGTGGAACATTTCGTAAGGAGTCGGGTTCAACAGACCATAATGAGCGCGCCGGTTAGTGTAACGCAACCCGACATTACTGATAAGGAAGCATGTAAAGGATGTGTCACGCCGCAAAGGGGCGAAGATCAAGCGCAACCAAGGAAATGCACAGAAAACACACGCGAGTGAGGTGTCAGAATTGACCGAAGCGATTGTGAGTGCAATAAAGATAGCGGGAAAAGATAAGTCTTCCCAGCTTCATTTCCTCCAGGAATTACCGGTGTTCGATGGAGACCCGGGTGAATGGATAATTTTCAAAACGGTGTTTGAAGACACGAGAAGCCAATTTTCAGGGGTGCATAATGTCGCACGCCTTAGGAGGGCATTAAAGGGCACCGCTAAGGAGGCGGTCAAGTCGTTGTTGTTTACTTTGTGTGAACCTGAAGAAATAATGAACGCTCTCGAAAGAAGATTCGGTAGGGTTGAGATGCTCATTCTAGCCGAAATCGAGAATGTAAAGCGTATGCCAAGATTGGCAGAAGATTGCCAGAATATAGGATCTTATGCAAGTCGTATTACGAACGTGGTTGCTACAATACAAGCATTGAATCAACCACAGTATTTATACTCACCGGAGTTAGT
Source organism: Parnassius smintheus behrii (assembly GCA_036936625.1). Taxonomy (NCBI): domain Eukaryota; kingdom Metazoa; phylum Arthropoda; class Insecta; order Lepidoptera; family Papilionidae; genus Parnassius; species Parnassius smintheus. The sequence goes on from JAUPFT010000015.1 coordinate 44,601,157, forward strand.
AAGCCGCATAGTGGAGAAACTCGGAACTATGATTAAATTTAAATGGTTTGAATATCGAGCTCAGCATCCTTTGGAGCCAGAGTTACAGAAGATGGCCAAGTTTTTAAATTTATTGAGTGAACAATTTGGAACGTCCTTAAGCAGTGAAAATGTGCCTGAAGAACGGAAGCGTCCTGAATTCAGGAAGCAAACTGTACACACTGCAAAGGAGTGTGTACGCAACCGTGCTAAGAGCGAGCGCTATGAGCGCCGAAGTAATACGAGCGAGCGTCTAGCACGCCGAAATAATAAAGGGCACAACCGACAAGTGGTTATGATAACCCAGGACAAGCCTGTAAGTCGGGTAACACATAAGTGTGTTATATGCAACAAGGAGCACTCTATAGTGAGTTGTTACAAGTTTAAGGACATGAATATTCGCGAGAAATGGGACGCGGTTAAAAAAGCGAAAGTATGTTTACAATGTTTGTCACCTAACCGTAGGAGTTTAGAGTGCAAAGGAAAAAAATGTGGTGTAGAGGGATGTAGAATGTCACATCATCGAATGCTACACCGATACCCCAATGAAAATACCTCGCCGAAAGGGGACGAGGGGGGTAAAGAGGCTCAGATTACAACTGTTAGTACAGTAAGTGCACTGGCATGTGCATACTTAAAGATTATACCGGTCGAGTTGTATGGACCTAGAGGAAAGGTTAAGACAACAGCTCTTCTGGATGAAGGATCGACCATGACACTCATAGAGGAGTAGATGGCTCAGAAGTTAGCGCCTCGCGGACTTAAAGAAGAATAACGTATTGAAGCCGTGGGAGGTAAGCGAATTAACGACGACAGTTCGTATCGCTTAAACGTTAAGATAAAAGGCATTTACTCTAACGACTTAGAGGAGATAAGTGTGCAAGCAATTAAGTCACTTAACCTTTCTCCGCAGTCAGTGAGCCGAGAATTATTGCAACGGTGTTCTCATTTGACACCGATTAAGGACGAGTTGATGTATGAGAGGTCCAGACCTACCATATTAATTGGCCAAGACAATTGGCATCTCATAGTTACTCGTGAATTAATTTCAGGAGGTAAGAACCTACCTGTAGCATCGCTCACCAAACTTGGATGGGTTTTACATGGTCACATATCGGGTGGCATCAAACCAATCAAGATTGTTAACCATATTTCCACGAAGAAGTAGGAAGACATGGAGAAGTTGATCAAAGATCATTTTAGTTTGGAATCTCTGGGAGTGTCTGCGAGAGCCCGCAAACGACCCAGAGGAACGAGCTTTAAATATTTTGAGCAAAACGGTACGTCGTATACCTAATAATAGGTACGAGACTGCTTTGTTATGGCGCACAGATAATGAGTGCATGCCGTCGAATAGAGCGCAGGTTGAAAGTCGCCTGTTTAATATCGAAAAGAAGCTCGACAAAAATAGCGAGTTGAAAAAGGAATATGAGAAGCAAATTGAAAATCTCATCGTTAACGGTTACGCAGAGAAAGCAAACCATATTTCCATTTCCCCACGCACGTGGTATCTTCCCCACTTCGCAGTGACTCATCCACAAAAAAAGAAAATAAGAATTATTTTCGACGCCGCCGCTAGGACGGGCGGACGTTGTCTCAATGATGCATTGTTAACCGGACCGGACTTATTGAAGTCGTTGTTTGGAGTTCTGCTATGATTCAGAGAAGGAATCGTGGCAGTGATGGCAGACATTAAAGAAATGTTCCTGGAAGTGAAAATCCAGGAAGAAGACAGGGATAGCCTTCGATTCTTATGGCGGCACAATCGTGACGCGCCAGCGGAAGAGTATAGAATGACGTCACTCATATTTGGAGCGGCATCATCACCATGCATCGCTATGTATGTGAAGAATAGGAATGCGCAGGATAACGCACATATCTATCCAGAAGCAGCTTCCGCTACAGAAAGCAATTTTTATATGGATGACTATCTACAGGCATTTCCCGACGTGACGACGGCCGAAAGGATAGTAAACGATATGTATGAATTACATAAACGTCCTTCTTTCCAACTGAGGGGATAGGCTAGCAACCGACCCGAAGTTTTATGTAAAATGGAAAATAAATATAAGAGCGACAGTGCTTCGCTGGGAGATAAAGAGCACACAGAGCGCACTTTAGGTTTGATTTGGAATATCAAACGGGATATAATAAGTTTCTCCATAAGTCTTCGTAACACATCGGAAAAGGTGATGGAAGGTTTACGACCGCCTACGAAGAGAGAGATAACTAGCGCTGTGATGTCAGTCTTCGATCCTTTAGGACTCGCATCACCCATAGCGATTCAAGGGAAGTCGCTGATCCAGCAAGTATGGAGGACAGGCATCTCTTGGGATGAAGAAGTTTCACACGAATTACACGTGTTATTTTGTAAATGGATATCGGAAGTGAAGAAATTAGGTCATTTAGAAGTACCTAGACCCGTTGCTGAAGGCGTCGGCAAGGGAGAATTACACACCTTCACGGATGCTAGTGCAAAAGCATACGCTGCCGCGGTGTATTACGTCACTACGGACGAGCTAGGAGAGAGGCGGATTACGCTGATCGCCGCAAAGGCAAGAGTAGCGCCGCTGAAACCAATTTCGATCCAAGGCTTGAATTGCAAGCAGCTCTTATGGGCAGCAGACTGGCTGCATCAGTTAGTGAAGAGAGCAAGTACGAGATAACCGAGAGAGTATTTTGGACAGACTCACGTACAGTGTTAGCGTGGATTAAGTCAGATCCTCGTGCTTTTAAACCATTCGTTGCTCATCGATTGGCTGAGATCGAAGATCACAGTAAGCCATGTGAATGGCGATAGGTTCCAACGTCACAAAACGTGGCAGACGACGCCACTAGAAATTTTCCTTCCACCTTCGATGTAAGTCATCGCTGGTTTCAAGGACCTGAATTCCTCAGGAAAAGTCCTGATTTATGGCCCAAACAAGGTGCTGAAAGTAGCCGAACGCCCACGTCGACGTTTTTAAGTTTTCGACTGCAGCCGAACTGCGTCGGAGAGGCGGCCGAACGGCGTTAAAATGATTCGCTCGCATGATTTTATGTCCGACGGCATCCGAACGGCGTAGAAGACTGAAGACCGCCGAACTGTATTCGACAAAAGTCTAATGATGAACGATGAGTCGACTGCCGAACGTAAGAGAATAGCCGTCTCGACGGCCGTTCTGGGGAATCAACTACCTACCTGCAAGTGCAAGTGGTCTGCAAGTTTGCAAGTGGACAGACGCTGGGACAGACTTTCGAAAGAGTCGACTGCCGAACGCTTGTGCACAGCCGTCGCAACAGCTAATCGGCGTTACACCGAGTAGTGTGGTAATCACAGAACACTTAGGTACTCCTAGCGGGTGGTGATACCTACGCACTCGGCTTAGCTGTTTTCGCGTCGACAAATCGATCGACGACCATAAAACAGGTGACCCCGAATGCCCGGCTAGGAAGATGGCTGAAAATAGGTATATTAATTCCATAGATTATAATGAGGGCGCCTAAGAGCGCCACCTTTTGCCTTAATTCTTTTTGCCCTAATTTATAAGTTACTAACAAGTTTAAGTTTAGTTTATATATATATATATATATATATATATATATATATATATATATATATATATATTAAATATTGTTATAATTTCTGTTGAGTAATATGGATAAGTTAAGTAATGAAATCGATGCTGTCAGTTTATCAGTGGCAAAAACATGTGAAATTGATATGTGCAAAGAATATCTCTTCAAACCTGCGAACTCTTACTATTTTAACACAGAACATTCGTAGTATAAATAAAAACATGGATAATTTCCATATCCTCCTTCGAAGATTGGACACTGACTGCGACATCATCATACTAACAGAATGTTGGCTATCTAAGAGCCAAAGCATCCTCCCATTACTGCCAGGTTGCAATACTTTTAGTAGTAAAAATGTATATAACCAAAATGACGGTGTAGTAGTCTTTGCGAAAAAAAATACGAACATATCAGTCGAGGAGCCTAATATGCTAGATTGTAGCAGGTTATTGGTGAAAGTGGGTCATGAAACTCCTATCCTTGCTGTTTACAGACCTTGTGGTTTTAAGCAAATAGACAATTTTATCACGTCATTAGACATTACACTTGGGAAACTGTCGTCGTTCAAAAATATAGTGTTAACGGGTGATATGAATATTGATATTAACCCAGAAGGCAGTGAAGGCGGAGCAAAATACCTTAATATATGTGCATGCCAGGGCCTGCTTCCAGCACATTTGCTCCCTACACATCTAAGTGGTTCCTTCTTGTTTAGACCACACTTTACTAAAAACTAGGTTACCATCAATAACCCTTATCACCAGTTGTTGGCGACGCGCCTATAAGAATATTTCAATTTATTAAGTTAACCGATTACGAATAGCTTCTAAAAGGCAAATTATCGAGCAATAATATTCTAATAAGAAAATGCTTAGTTGAATCTTAAAGAAATATCGAATTAATGATATGAAGGTCTTGGGTTCGACTCCCAGGCCGGAATAGTTTATCGTTTTCTTAGTAATATCTCTTAATAAATTCATATAGGGAATTTTTAGGATATAAATTATGTTACCGGATTTGTTCCCCGGTTGAAATCATCTTTCCAATGATGTAAATTTAAAGAAATATTAAAATAAAGTTAGAGACCGGGTTTGTTCCCCGGTCGAGATGATCACTTTGTGAGTAAATAGAATGAATGGAAATTAATTGCATAAGTGTTGTCTTGTATGGGTTTGATATGTTTTGTATGAAAACAAATGCCTATTTTCTATGATTGATTTATGAAAACATTAACTTATATTGTTTGATAAGAAACATGATTACTGATAAGAATCTGATTAGAAATAGTTTCCTACAGTTTGAGAATTATGTAGAATCATTGATTCACTTAGTATTGTTGATATTGGTGTACTTTCCATTTTTTCTGATAGTCGATAGCCGTGCAAAAGTTAGTTGTTCAAATAGTGTGAGTTCACGGACGCACGCTAGCCACGTACTTAGGAGGCCAAATATGTAAAAATTTAAATATTTGTAATTTCAGCAATCTATGTAAAAATGACTTGTGAAACATTTCAGATTGACTGTACGTGTAAAAGAGGTGAATTCTGTGTTATTTTTATGTGAAAATTCCTGTCAATAAGTGAAATAATGACAGTTTTGTATAAGAAATTTAAAAGTGTTTAAATAGTGAAATGAATAGAGAAAATGTAAATTAAACTATTGTATTAGTTAAGATATGTATAATTTCAAGTGGAAAACATTTTTTTAACTTTCTATGTTAAATATTTAAGAAATTTCAACTTCGAACATGTGAGTAAAATAGGCATATTTTGTTAAATAAATAAAAGGTTTTTTGTGCTATCTATACAAGTAAATTGTATGAATGTATGTCTTATTTAAATAAAGTTATTAAGTAAACCGTGAGAGAGTGATAGAACAAATTGATGTAATTGAGTTGCGCAAGCGCGCGAATGGCGCGGCTCACTTTCGCGTATAGCTCTGGGGTAGCTCAGTAAACGGGTTTTCTTGCAATTCGTTAAGGATCTCCTAGGTGTGCGTTACTTGCAGTATTACAGTGGCTGCAAATAACCGCCGGTACGACATACTCCGCCGATCGTTGAGTCCCGTGATTCCGTGAGGCGTCGAGGTCACCGGCCCCTAGGTGATTCTTGGCACTTTATGCGTTTCGTGCATCTCGTGCCTAGTCGCGTGTAAAGTGCCACCGTTGCACTTCCCCCAACCCTTTTGGTGTACAAAAGGGGTAGGCAGTGCCCCATGTGTTGAAAGCCATAGACTTTTATTACCATATCTTAGACAGGGCCGTTAGTAATTACCTATGTCTGATAAGAAAAAGGGGGAGCCTCCCCCCCATTTAGAAAACCACCGGACCGAAAAGGTGTGTTGGATCGACCACTGGTTGTGAGGGATCTGTCGAACCCGGAACGCACGAGGGTCGTGTCCTCCTTCTCACAGATCCCCCAACGAAAACCCGTCTCGCCACGGAAGGAGCCCGCACAGGGTGCTGCGCTCACGCCGGCCGTATCTGAGCATACGGCCAGGCAAGAACCACCACCCCAACAGCAGCGAGCTGTAAAAACGGCTAGACGCCATACTCCACCGGAGACCGAAGCCTCTTTATACGAAAAGAGGCAAAGGATTGGCTCCCAACTGTCCTCCGACGAAGCACCGTCCACATCGGAGGAGGACGATGAATACCACCATCGGGTGACGCAAAAGAAGGTGTTAAGGTCACCACCTAAATCTCCATCACCACCGCAACTCCCCCCCCGCCGTCCATATCACCGGATCGGCGAAGCCATGATTCGGCCCAGTACGAGCAGGGGGGTGAGGAATCCTTCAGTTGGGGGTCAACTACTTATGCCACCCTCGCTGCATCCGCCGGCCGATCATCGCCGGTGGCAACAATAAATCCGTCCGGGCTCTCACAGGACGATGGCCAACGGCCATCTACCAGTTATGCCCATATGGTAGCTGCACCAGCAGTACCACGACCACCACCGGCGGCAGCGTCTACAGAAAAACCTGCCGACCAGGAGAAGGGCCGATACCCACCCATAGTGGCCGAATGCCTACCAGACTGGACGAGGCATTTTAAGGAGCTCAACAAAATGTTGGGCCACCCCATAAGTGCCCGTCCGTTTGGGAAAGGCGTTAGATTCACACCACAGAGTGCCAATGAGTTCCGCACAGTACAGCGGTACATGGTGGAATTAACGAAGGAAACACCAACACTGTCGTGGTATTGTTATACCCCGGAGGAGGACAAGCCCACTAAAGTGGGCATCCGGGGTCTACCAATGGGCACGGACACCAAAGCAATAGAGGAGGCTATAAGGGCAAAGGGCTTCCCTATTAAATACGTAAAGGCTATTCCACCTCGTAGAAGCAGACCTGGCTGCGTCTACTTTGCCCAACTGGACCACCTGAGCCTGGAGCAGCTCCAGGAACTATACAACATCGACGAGCTCCTCTATATGAGAGGAGTCGTCATCGAGGCCTGGCAAAGAAAAGCAGGACCAGCCCAATGCCATCGATGCCAGGCCTTCGGGCACGCCTCTGCCAACTGCTTCAGGCCAGTGAGATGCGTGCGCTGTGCCGGGGAGCACATTGCTAGCCAATGCCCTCGGGGTAGGGAAGAGGAGCCGAAATGTGCCAATTGTGGCAAAAACCACACGGCAAATGACCGCCGCTGCCCAGTCCTGAGGAGGACTGCTAGGAGGCAGGGGATAACCTTGCCGGGACTACTCCCGGAAGCACCCAAAAAGGCCCCTCAGAGTCGCCCGAAAGCTGTTACAATCCAGCAGGACGGGTGGACCACCATCACCGGGAAGGGCAGGCAACCAGCCCCCCCCCCCACCCGTAACATCCCAGGAAACGGTGGAACCCACAACGATCAGGGCAACCACCGGGGCGACTCTGCAGCCTCCCGCCAATCCTGCCACTGAACGGCAACCCTCTAAGAAGAGGAGGCGGGAGAGAAGTAGGAAGAAGTCGCAGCCTCCTCAGGCTGTCACCTCTACCCCGACACCAACAATACCAGTAGCCTCGCAAAAGGCGCAGATTACTAGGGTGATAACCAATGTGGGTACAGCGCCAGAAAGGGCCCTACCAGAAAGTAGGGCCCGCTCTAAATCTAGAGCGCGCTCAACCCACAAGCCAAGAGGGCAGGACCAGGAGCAACCACACCCGAGACAATTGCCAACGCCTTCTTACAGGAGAACACCTTCCTCCGGCCTCGAAACAGCAGATGCGATCCAACGTTTGGTTGGTATTGCCATCGAGGTCGGCACGCAAGTCCTGGCGGACATAAGAGCCGGGACAGATCCAGTGACAGCGATAATGAAGGCGCTGGCAAACCTTCTCGCCCGGCATTATGGAGGAGAGTAATCTGCGCCTCCTCTATTGGAACCCGGACGGAATACAGCAGAAGCTGCATGAACTCCGCACAGTCGCCCAGCAACAGGATTTACACATCATCTTGCTGGGAGAGACAAAGTTGAACCCAAAGACGCATATTAAGTTGCCGAATTATCACATGTACAGGAGGGACGAGGTCACTCCTCAAGGGGCCGCCTATAGAGGAACGGCGGTTCTAGTGAGGAGGGACATCGTCCATCAAGAGCTGGGATTACCACCTTACCAGACTATGCGCTCTATCGGCATAAAAATGGAGGCGGCGGGCGAGGAACTTAGAATCTACGCGGCATACCGCCCGCCAGGGACTCCATTTTGCTCCTCAGACATCCGGACGGTGATGGAAGGCGACACACCCACAATTGTCGCCGGGGACCTAAACGCTAAACACCCGGCGTGGGGGTCCAGAGTGATCACCCCGCCGGGTCATGAACTATATGAAGATGCGGAGAAGAACTTGTATGACGTTTTAGGTCCCGAGGAACCAACTCACGTTCCTACTGATCCAAGGAGGAAACCGGATGTATTAGACATCGTGCTCACTAGGAACGTCAACTATCCGATAGTGGTAGAAGTGCTGTACGACCTTTCTTCACAGCACCTCCCGTTACTGATAACCCTTGGCCTGAAGGCGGTGACTACGCCGCCCAGAGCGTTTAAGACACGTGTCGACTGGAGGCTCTACTGTCAACACCTGCAGCAGAGACCTCCAGCACACCAGCCGATAAGCACAGCGGACGACGTAGAGGCCGCTGCAACTAGAATTACCAAAAACATCAAGGAGGCCCTCCACGCGGCCTCTACGATCGTCCCGATCACTGCCAGGCGAGACGATCTGCCGCTTAACATATGCGTGCAGATCAGGCGCAAGAGAGCGTTGAGAAAGCTCTGGGCGCGTACTCGCTGCCCCAGATTAAAGACTCAGCTCAATACCATCTCGGAGGAACTGTCGGTTGCAGTCCAGGCCTTCAGAGGCGACGCCTGGGATCGGCGCATCAGCAAGGCTGAAGAGCAAGATGCGTCGCTCTATAAACTGAACCGGCAGTTAACCAGAACCAAACCTCCCGTTTGCCCGTTGATAGATAGCACAGGCAAACGCTGCTACGATGCCAAGGGCAGAGCGGATATCCTAGTCGAGCACTTCGAGGAGCAATTTATGCCGAACCCAGCAAGTGCGGAGTTCATGGAGCTTCATGCCAGGAAGGAAAGTCGCGTACAGGAGTTCCTGTCGTCGCCCGCGCCGCCTCTTGCAGGAGAGTGGTTCATCTCCCCCGCTGAATTGCGGAGGACAGTAACCCGCCTGCAACCGAGGAAGGCGCCGGGGCACGACGGGATTACCAACGCTGCACTCCGACAGCTGCCCAATAGAGTCATAGTAGAGCTTGGTCGACTCTACAATGGGATATTGCGGACATCCCACTTCCCGGAGGACTGGAAAAAAGGCAGAATTATCGTCTTGCCGAAACCCGGGAAGGACAGGCGTAGAGCTGCCAGCTACAGGCCGATCACGCTATTACCACACATAGCTAAACTGTTTGAAAGATTGCTGCTGAGACGTCTCCGTCCGTGCATCCAACTTCGGGCGGAGCAGCACGGATTCAGGAGGGGTCACTCTACAGTCACACAATTGACTAGAGTGCTGCACCTGCTTGCGGCAGAGTACAATCGTGGCCGCATATCGTTGGGCGTCTTTCTCGATATCGAGAAGGCGTTCGACCGGGTGTGGCACATAGGATTACTTTATAAACTGAAAGAACAGACCAGTGTCCCTCTTGCTATGTTGCGGTTAATGGCGTCTTTCCTGGAAGACAGGAAGTTCTACGTCTGCGTAGAGGACGCCGAGTCCGCAACAAAAACCATCAATGCCGGCGTTCCACAGGGCAGCTGTCTGTCACCAGTCCTGTACGCGGCTTACACTAACGATATACCTACACTGGCAGGCAGGCTTGAAGAGTGGGAGGACGACGTCGAGCTGGCGCTATACGCGGACGATAGCGCCTATTTCACCTCGTCCAGAAGAGCCCACATAGCCACTGCCAAGATGCAGCGTCTGCTGGACCTGCTGCCACCATGGCTGGATGAGTGGAGGATGGTCGTCAACGTTGGTAAGACGACCGCTCTGCTCACTCGCCGTCTCAGGAACTTACCACCACCGCTGACCCTCAACGGCCAGGAGATTGCGTACCAGAAGGCTGTAACATACCTTGGGTGCAGGATCGACAGGACGCTGCGCATGACCGCGCACGTCGACTTCGTCGTCCGCCGGGCCCGATGTGCGCGGGCGACGCTCTTGCCGGTCCTGGCATCCAAGCTGCCTACAAGAACCAAGCTCCGGATATACAAGATGTATATCCGGACCATCATCACCTACGCTGCACCGGCCTGGTACGCACTTCTGAGCGACCCTCTGAGGCGGCGACTACAGGCCCAGCAGAATCTGACTCTAAGAACGATCGTCGGAGCAGGTCGCTACGTCCGGAATGACGTGATAGCGGCCGACTTAAAGGTCGAGAGTATCAACGACTTTGTGGCCCGGTTAGCGCGCGGCATGTTTGACCGTGCCGATAACGGGCCACACGAACACCTTAACGGCTTTGCGCCGTTACATACCCGGCCACCGGACGGGCGACCTCTTCCAAGAGAACTCCTCTCTATATGTGATTAGAGAGTCGAGTAACAACCCTCAATGCCGCTGAAAGGCCGACTTTGACTTTTATTGGACAACCACTTTTTTTCCCGTAATTAACCAACTACGGGAAAAACATTACCGATTACGGACTAACCCGGAAATACTTTATTATGCCTAAATAGGCTTTAAGGACTGGCCCATAGTGATGGGCCATGAGGAATATCCGGGCAATGGGGTTTACCCCGAGGCCCGACACCTGCATTGTCCTACCCGGGCACTGTAGACGACAATCAATGCAATTCGTTCGGGGAAGTTTCGAGAAAGTTCGGGAATCCTTCGGGAAAGTGCAAGACCAGCAGTCAATAAGAAGAAGAAAGAAAAAGTGTAGAGAAGTGATAGGGAAAAGTAATTACTCTCACACGGAACGGTTTGAAGATAATTGCTGTTTTATTCCCAAGGAATTCATCCCTCGAAATTATACAGTCCACATCGAAGAATTAAGGCGTTGGGACCGGGACGACTTCGGAAGACCCGTAATCCCCGTCTGAACCTATTTTCTGAAAAGGAAGAGGTTATCGCCCTTGTGTGTTACTCCGTTGTGGAGATCACATGCGTTGTTCCCGAACCCACTGTAGGCGTTATAGGAGGCCGGATCGAGAGAAGCCTCGATTCCTCCCTTCTGTTTCAGAGCCCGAGCGTTTGCGCCCGCTGGTTCCTTTTCACCAGTCCTATAGTAACCGATCATAGTGCCGTCATTCTTAACTTGAGCCTTAAAATATCGAAACCTAATTGTACGTACTCTATTACTAAAATTATTACGAAAAACCTTGAACAAGCAATTCAAAACATTGACCTTAGCCCAGTTTATAGAACCGATGACGTAAACATCTCTTTGCCTTACTTAATAAATAACATACGAAATGCCATTGCTAGCAATACTTCGTATAGAACAGTAGCTAAAAAAAATAATAACTTAAAGCCTTGGATTACACCTGGCCTGATTAGGTGCATGAAACACAGGGACAAACTACACCTGATGGCAAAGTCCTCTTCAGATAATTCCATTTTACAAAATTCATATAAAAGATATAGGAATTTTTGTAACAATTTATTAAAAAAGTTGAAGTATAATTATCTTACAAACTTACTAGAAGAGTCTGGTAGAGATAATAAAAAGATTTGGCAGCATGTAAAAGATATTGCATTTATTTCCAAACAGCATGAATCTTCGTCAGAATAATTACAAAATAATGACTCGCCGCTTATATCAGCAAATACAGTAAATAATTACTTTGTGAACGTTGGTAAAAATTTGGCTGAGCAGATAACAAACAACTCTAACAATAATCGTGAATACAGGGCCACTTTATTAACTCAAAAAAACTGCCAATTAAGCTCGTTCACATTATTAGATACGGACCCTAGTGCGGTGGAAAGGATTATAATGGGACTGAAAGAAACAAGCGCGGTTGGATGGGACGGATTACCCACTAGTATATTAATAAAATATAGACAAATTCTAGTACCACCATTAACCCATATTTTCAGAATTTGTCTCTCTGAAGGAATTTTCCCAGATTGTTTAAAAAAAGCAATTGTAGTTCCAGTATTCAAATCGGGGGACAAAAAAAAACGTTTCCAATTATCGGCCTATCTCGATACTCTCATCCACGTCTAAAATATTAGAAAAATTAATTAACAACAGATTAATGAATTATTTACAAAGTAAATCCATATTATCGAATATGCAATATGGTTTCAGGCCTAAAATGTCCACTGCTGATGCTGTGCAAGAAATGACCGATTACGTCTCTCTAGAATTAGGTAAAGGCAACCAATCAATTGGCATTTTCCTTGACCTTGCAAAAGCATTTGATACGGTTTCTATTCCTATCCTATTAAATAAGTTAGAGAGCATAGGTATTCGAGGTAAGCAGCTTCAACTTTTTAAGAATTACTTATTTATCAATGCATACTCCGTTACTCCGTTGCGGAGATCACATGCGTTGTTCCCGAACCCAACGTAGGCGTTATAGGAGGCCGGATCGAGAGAAGCCTCGATTCCTCCCTTCTGTTTCAGAGCCCGAACGTTTGCGCCCGCTGGTTCCTTTTCAATTGGTCCTTCGAGCCGGATCAAGGAACCAGCTGTGGACTGCTGGTTATGGAAAAAGAAGACCTTCGGAGCCGAGTGAAGATCAGCAACCGAAGGAAGCCGGAGGTTTGAGCTGAAGCAACAGGACCAAAGGCCAGAAGACCAGGTCGTCAGCGCAGAAGGACTGGAGCTGAAACTACCGGAAGAAACAAAACCGGGATTGCGGCTTGGGGCGTGTGCTCGCATGGGGCACGTATCGCAGCCAGGCGCAGGTGCCTTGTGAAGGCGCTCATCGTGGCCAGGCAGGGCTTGGCATTTTTCGGAATTTGGCGAAATTGGCGGAATCATCTGGAGCGACCACAGCTACTGCTTCGAGTGGGGCAACTCCTTCAAGTGAAGCCACCACCGATACGTCCACATGCACGTGGGTTTCAGGGGCGTCCATGGCAATGACGAGCAACAGTACGGACACCAGTGGTACGCAGGCCAGCACCGCACAACAATCCGTTATATCCAGGAGTGAAACGGTGGTCGAAAAAGTAGGTCAAAGGACCGAAGGAGCGGCATCGTCAAGGACAGGCACACTAGTGACAAAGGGTCACAGAGAGGTAGTAGGTCATCGCGATCGGCGAGGCTGAAAGCCGAATTAGAGGCGCGGATTAAATTCGAACGCTCAGAGCTCGAACGAGCACAGGCAGCTGCTGCCTTAGCCAAGTCTCTATTGGAGTTGGCACGACTCAACCGAGAAGAGGAGATCGACTCGAGTGAGGATGATGAAGAGCGGAATAGTCAGGTGGAACATTTCGTAAGGAGTCGGGTTCAACAGACCATAATGAGCGCGCCGGTTAGTGTAACGCAACCCGACATTACTGATAAGGAAGCATGTAAAGGATGTGTCACGCCGCAAAGGGGCGAAGATCAAGCGCAACCAAGGAAATGCACAGAAAACACACGCGAGTGAGGTGTCAGAATTGACCGAAGCGATTGTGAGTGCAATAAAGATAGCGGGAAAAGATAAGTCTTCCCAGCTTCATTTCCTCCAGGAATTACCGGTGTTCGATGGAGACCCGGGTGAATGGATAATTTTCAAAACGGTGTTTGAAGACACGAGAAGCCAATTTTCAGGGGTGCATAATGTCGCACGCCTTAGGAGGGCATTAAAGGGCACCGCTAAGGAGGCGGTCAAGTCGTTGTTGTTTACTTTGTGTGAACCTGAAGAAATAATGAACGCTCTCGAAAGAAGATTCGGTAGGGTTGAGATGCTCATTCTAGCCGAAATCGAGAATGTAAAGCGTATGCCAAGATTGGCAGAAGATTGCCAGAATATAGGATCTTATGCAAGTCGTATTACGAACGTGGTTGCTACAATACAAGCATTGAATCAACCACAGTATTTATACTCACCGGAGTTAGTAAGCCGCATAGTGGAGAAACTCGGAACTATGATTAAATTTAAATGGTTTGAATATCGAGCTCAGCATCCTTTGGAGCCAGAGTTACAGAAGATGGCCAAGTTTTTAAATTTATTGAGTGAACAATTTGGAACGTCCTTAAGCAGTGAAAATGTGCCTGAAGAACGGAAGCGTCCTGAATTCAGGAAGCAAACTGTACACACTGCAAAGGAGTGTGTACGCAACCGTGCTAAGAGCGAGCGCTATGAGCGCCGAAGTAATACGAGCGAGCGTCTAGCACGCCGAAATAATAAAGGGCACAACCGACAAGTGGTTATGATAACCCAGGACAAGCCTGTAAGTCGGGTAACACATAAGTGTGTTATATGCAACAAGGAGCACTCTATAGTGAGTTGTTACAAGTTTAAGGACATGAATATTCGCGAGAAATGGGACGCGGTTAAAAAAGCGAAAGTATGTTTACAATGTTTGTCACCTAACCGTAGGAGTTTAGAGTGCAAAGGAAAAAAATGTGGTGTAGAGGGATGTAGAATGTCACATCATCGAATGCTACACCGATACCCCAATGAAAATACCTCGCCGAAAGGGGACGAGGGGGGTAAAGAGGCTCAGATTACAACTGTTAGTACAGTAAGTGCACTGGCATGTGCATACTTAAAGATTATACCGGTCGAGTTGTATGGACCTAGAGGAAAGGTTAAGACAACAGCTCTTCTGGATGAAGGATCGACCATGACACTCATAGAGGAGTAGATGGCTCAGAAGTTAGCGCCTCGCGGACTTAAAGAAGAATAACGTATTGAAGCCGTGGGAGGTAAGCGAATTAACGACGACAGTTCGTATCGCTTAAACGTTAAGATAAAAGGCATTTACTCTAACGACTTAGAGGAGATAAGTGTGCAAGCAATTAAGTCACTTAACCTTTCTCCGCAGTCAGTGAGCCGAGAATTATTGCAACGGTGTTCTCATTTGACACCGATTAAGGACGAGTTGATGTATGAGAGGTCCAGACCTACCATATTAATTGGCCAAGACAATTGGCATCTCATAGTTACTCGTGAATTAATTTCAGGAGGTAAGAACCTACCTGTAGCATCGCTCACCAAACTTGGATGGGTTTTACATGGTCACATATCGGGTGGCATCAAACCAATCAAGATTGTTAACCATATTTCCACGAAGAAGTAGGAAGACATGGAGAAGTTGATCAAAGATCATTTTAGTTTGGAATCTCTGGGAGTGTCTGCGAGAGCCCGCAAACGACCCAGAGGAACGAGCTTTAAATATTTTGAGCAAAACGGTACGTCGTATACCTAATAATAGGTACGAGACTGCTTTGTTATGGCGCACAGATAATGAGTGCATGCCGTCGAATAGAGCGCAGGTTGAAAGTCGCCTGTTTAATATCGAAAAGAAGCTCGACAAAAATAGCGAGTTGAAAAAGGAATATGAGAAGCAAATTGAAAATCTCATCGTTAACGGTTACGCAGAGAAAGCAAACCATATTTCCATTTCCCCACGCACGTGGTATCTTCCCCACTTCGCAGTGACTCATCCACAAAAAAAGAAAATAAGAATTATTTTCGACGCCGCCGCTAGGACGGGCGGACGTTGTCTCAATGATGCATTGTTAACCGGACCGGACTTATTGAAGTCGTTGTTTGGAGTTCTGCTATGATTCAGAGAAGGAATCGTGGCAGTGATGGCAGACATTAAAGAAATGTTCCTGGAAGTGAAAATCCAGGAAGAAGACAGGGATAGCCTTCGATTCTTATGGCGGCACAATCGTGACGCGCCAGCGGAAGAGTATAGAATGACGTCACTCATATTTGGAGCGGCATCATCACCATGCATCGCTATGTATGTGAAGAATAGGAATGCGCAGGATAACGCACATATCTATCCAGAAGCAGCTTCCGCTACAGAAAGCAATTTTTATATGGATGACTATCTACAGGCATTTCCCGACGTGACGACGGCCGAAAGGATAGTAAACGATATGTATGAATTACATAAACGTCCTTCTTTCCAACTGAGGGGATAGGCTAGCAACCGACCCGAAGTTTTATGTAAAATGGAAAATAAATATAAGAGCGACAGTGCTTCGCTGGGAGATAAAGAGCACACAGAGCGCACTTTAGGTTTGATTTGGAATATCAAACGGGATATAATAAGTTTCTCCATAAGTCTTCGTAACACATCGGAAAAGGTGATGGAAGGTTTACGACCGCCTACGAAGAGAGAGATAACTAGCGCTGTGATGTCAGTCTTCGATCCTTTAGGACTCGCATCACCCATAGCGATTCAAGGGAAGTCGCTGATCCAGCAAGTATGGAGGACAGGCATCTCTTGGGATGAAGAAGTTTCACACGAATTACACGTGTTATTTTGTAAATGGATATCGGAAGTGAAGAAATTAGGTCATTTAGAAGTACCTAGACCCGTTGCTGAAGGCGTCGGCAAGGGAGAATTACACACCTTCACGGATGCTAGTGCAAAAGCATACGCTGCCGCGGTGTATTACGTCACTACGGACGAGCTAGGAGAGAGGCGGATTACGCTGATCGCCGCAAAGGCAAGAGTAGCGCCGCTGAAACCAATTTCGATCCAAGGCTTGAATTGCAAGCAGCTCTTATGGGCAGCAGACTGGCTGCATCAGTTAGTGAAGAGAGCAAGTACGAGATAACCGAGAGAGTATTTTGGACAGACTCACGTACAGTGTTAGCGTGGATTAAGTCAGATCCTCGTGCTTTTAAACCATTCGTTGCTCATCGATTGGCTGAGATCGAAGATCACAGTAAGCCATGTGAATGGCGATAGGTTCCAACGTCACAAAACGTGGCAGACGACGCCACTAGAAATTTTCCTTCCACCTTCGATGTAAGTCATCGCTGGTTTCAAGGACCTGAATTCCTCAGGAAAAGTCCTGATTTATGGCCCAAACAAGGTGCTGAAAGTAGCCGAACGCCCACGTCGACGTTTTTAAGTTTTCGACTGCAGCCGAACTGCGTCGGAGAGGCGGCCGAACGGCGTTAAAATGATTCGCTCGCATGATTTTATGTCCGACGGCATCCGAACGGCGTAGAAGACTGAAGACCGCCGAACTGTATTCGACAAAAGTCTAATGATGAACGATGAGTCGACTGCCGAACGTAAGAGAATAGCCGTCTCGACGGCCGTTCTGGGGAATCAACTACCTACCTGCAAGTGCAAGTGGTCTGCAAGTTTGCAAGTGGACAGACGCTGGGACAGACTTTCGAAAGAGTCGACTGCCGAACGCTTGTGCACAGCCGTCGCAACAGCTAATCGGCGTTACACCGAGTAGTGTGGTAATCACAGAACACTTAGGTACTCCTAGCGGGTGGTGATACCTACGCACTCGGCTTAGCTGTTTTCGCGTCGACAAATCGATCGACGACCATAAAACAGGTGACCCCGAATGCCCGGCTAGGAAGATGGCTGAAAATAGGTATATTAATTCCATAGATTATAATGAGGGCGCCTAAGAGCGCCACCTTTTGCCTTAATTCTTTTTGCCCTAATTTATAAGTTACTAACAAGTTTAAGTTTAGTTTATATATATATATATATATATATATATATATATATATATATATATATATATATATATATATATATATTAAATATTGTTATAATTTCTGTTGAGTAATATGGATAAGTTAAGTAATGAAATCGATGCTGTCAGTTTATCAGTGGCAAAAACATGTGAAATTGATATGTGCAAAGAATATCTCTTCAAACCTGCGAACTCTTACTATTTTAACACAGAACATTCGTAGTATAAATAAAAACATGGATAATTTCCATATCCTCCTTCGAAGATTGGACACTGACTGCGACATCATCATACTAACAGAATGTTGGCTATCTAAGAGCCAAAGCATCCTCCCATTACTGCCAGGTTGCAATACTTTTAGTAGTAAAAATGTATATAACCAAAATGACGGTGTAGTAGTCTTTGCGAAAAAAAATACGAACATATCAGTCGAGGAGCCTAATATGCTAGATTGTAGCAGGTTATTGGTGAAAGTGGGTCATGAAACTCCTATCCTTGCTGTTTACAGACCTTGTGGTTTTAAGCAAATAGACAATTTTATCACGTCATTAGACATTACACTTGGGAAACTGTCGTCGTTCAAAAATATAGTGTTAACGGGTGATATGAATATTGATATTAACCCAGAAGGCAGTGAAGGCGGAGCAAAATACCTTAATATATGTGCATGCCAGGGCCTGCTTCCAGCACATTTGCTCCCTACACATCTAAGTGGTTCCTTCTTGTTTAGACCACACTTTACTAAAAACTAGGTTACCATCAATAACCCTTATCACCAGTTGTTGGCGACGCGCCTATAAGAATATTTCAATTTATTAAGTTAACCGATTACGAATAGCTTCTAAAAGGCAAATTATCGAGCAATAATATTCTAATAAGAAAATGCTTAGTTGAATCTTAAAGAAATATCGAATTAATGATATGAAGGTCTTGGGTTCGACTCCCAGGCCGGAATAGTTTATCGTTTTCTTAGTAATATCTCTTAATAAATTCATATAGGGAATTTTTAGGATATAAATTATGTTACCGGATTTGTTCCCCGGTTGAAATCATCTTTCCAATGATGTAAATTTAAAGAAATATTAAAATAAAGTTAGAGACCGGGTTTGTTCCCCGGTCGAGATGATCACTTTGTGAGTAAATAGAATGAATGGAAATTAATTGCATAAGTGTTGTCTTGTATGGGTTTGATATGTTTTGTATGAAAACAAATGCCTATTTTCTATGATTGATTTATTTTCATAAATATTAACTTATATTGTTTGATAAGAAACATGATTACTGATAAGAATCTGATTAGAAATAGTTTCCTACAGTTTGAGAATTATGTAGAATCATTGATTCACTTAGTATTGTTGATATTGGTGTACTTTCCATTTTTTCTGATAGTCGATAGCCGTGCAAAAGTTAGTTGTTCAAATAGTGTGAGTTCACGGACGCACGCTAGCCACGTACTTAGGAGGCCAAATATGTAAAAATTTAAATATTTGTAATTTCAGCAATCTATGTAAAAATGACTTGTGAAACATTTCAGATTGACTGTACGTGTAAAAGAGGTGAATTCTGTGTTATTTTTATGTGAAAATTCCTGTCAATAAGTGAAATAATGACAGTTTTGTATAAGAAATTTAAAAGTGTTTTAATAGTGAAATGAATAGAGAAAATGTAAATTAAACTATTGTATTAGTTAAGATATGTATAATTTCAAGTGGAAAACATTGTTTTAACTTTCTATGTTAAATATTTAAGAAATTTCAACTTCGAACATGTGAGTAAAATAGGCATATTTTGTTAAATAAATAAAAGGTTTTTTGTGCTATCTATACAAGTAAATTGTATGAATGTATGTCTTATTTAAATAAAGTTATTAAGTAAACCGTGAGAGAGTGATAGAACAAATTGATGTAATTGAGTTGCGCAAGCGCGCGAATGGCGCGGCTCACTTTCGCGTATAGCTCTGGGGTAGCTCAGTAAACGGGTTTTCTTGCAATTCGTTCGGGGAAGTTTCGAGAAAGTTCGGGAATCCTTCGGGAAAGTGCAAGACCAGCAGTCAATAAGAAGAAGAAAGAAAAAGTGTAGAGAAGTGATAGGGAAAAGTAATTACTCTCACACGGAACGGTTTGAAGATAATTGCTGTTTTATTCCCAAGGAATTCATCCCTCGAAATTATACAGTCCACATCGAAGAATTAAGGCGTTGGGACCGGGACGACTTCGGAAGACCCGTAATCCCCGTCTGAACCTATTTTCTGAAAAGGAAGAGGTTATCGCCCTTGTGTGTTACTCCGTTGTGGAGATCACATGCGTTGTTCCCGAACCCACTGTAGGCGTTATAGGAGGCCGGATCGAGAGAAGCCTCGATTCCTCCCTTCTGTTTCAGAGCCCGAGCGTTTGCGCCCGCTGGTTCCTTTTCACCAGTCCTATAGTAACCGATCATAGTGCCGTCATTCTTAACTTGAGCCTTAAAATATCGAAACCTAATTGTACGTACTCTATTACTAAAATTATTACGAAAAACCTTGAACAAGCAATTCAAAACATTGACCTTAGCCCAGTTTATAGAACCGATGACGTAAACATCTCTTTGCCTTACTTAATAAATAACATACGAAATGCCATTGCTAGCAATACTTCGTATAGAACAGTAGCTAAAAAAAATAATAACTTAAAGCCTTGGATTACACCTGGCCTGATTAGGTGCATGAAACACAGGGACAAACTACACCTGATGGCAAAGTCCTCTTCAGATAATTCCATTTTACAAAATTCATATAAAAGATATAGGAATTTTTGTAACAATTTATTAAAAAAGTTGAAGTATAATTATCTTACAAACTTACTAGAAGAGTCTGGTAGAGATAATAAAAAGATTTGGCAGCATGTAAAAGATATTGCATTTATTTCCAAACAGCATGAATCTTCGTCAGAATAATTACAAAATAATGACTCGCCGCTTATATCAGCAAATACAGTAAATAATTACTTTGTGAACGTTGGTAAAAATTTGGCTGAGCAGATAACAAACAACTCTAACAATAATCGTGAATACAGGGCCACTTTATTAACTCAAAAAAACTGCCAATTAAGCTCGTTCACATTATTAGATACGGACCCTAGTGCGGTGGAAAGGATTATAATGGGACTGAAAGAAACAAGCGCGGTTGGATGGGACGGATTACCCACTAGTATATTAATAAAATATAGACAAATTCTAGTACCACCATTAACCCATATTTTCAGAATTTGTCTCTCTGAAGGAATTTTCCCAGATTGTTTAAAAAAAGCAATTGTAGTTCCAGTATTCAAATCGGGGGACAAAAAAAAACGTTTCCAATTATCGGCCTATCTCGATACTCTCATCCACGTCTAAAATATTAGAAAAATTAATTAACAACAGATTAATGAATTATTTACAAAGTAAATCCATATTATCGAATATGCAATATGGTTTCAGGCCTAAAATGTCCACTGCTGATGCTGTGCAAGAAATGACCGATTACGTCTCTCTAGAATTAGGTAAAGGCAACCAATCAATTGGCATTTTCCTTGACCTTGCAAAAGCATTTGATACGGTTTCTATTCCTATCCTATTAAATAAGTTAGAGAGCATAGGTATTCGAGGTAAGCAGCTTCAACTTTTTAAGAATTACTTATTTATCAATGCATACTCCGTTACTCCGTTGCGGAGATCACATGCGTTGTTCCCGAACCCAACGTAGGCGTTATAGGAGGCCGGATCGAGAGAAGCCTCGATACCTCCCTTCTGTTTCAGAGCCCGAGCGTTTGCGCCCGCTGGTTCCTTTTCACCAGTCCTATAGTAACCGATCATAGTGCCGTCATTCTTAACTTGAGCCTTAAAATATCGAAACCTAATTGTACGTACTCTATTACTAAAATTATTACGAAAAACCTTGAACAAGCAATTCAAAACATTGACCTTAGCCCAGTTTATAGAACCGATGACGTAAACATCTCTTTGCCTTACTTAATAAATAACATACGAAATGCCATTGCTAGCAATACTTCGTATAGAACAGTAGCTAAAAAAATAATAACTTAAAGCCTTGGATTACACCTGGCCTGATTAGGTGCATGAAACACAGGGACAAACTACACCTGATGGCAAAGTCCTCTTCAGATAATTCCATTTTACAAAATTCATATAAAAGATATAGGAATTTTTGTAACAATTTATTAAAAAAGTTGAAGTATAATTATCTTACAAACTTACTAGAAGAGTCTGGTAGAGATAATAAAAAGATTTGGCAGCATGTAAAAGATATTGCATTTATTTCCAAACAGCATGAATCTTCGTCAGAATAATTACAAAATAATGACTCGCCGCTTATATCAGCAAATACAGTAAATAATTACTTTGTGAACGTTGGTAAAAATTTGGCTGAGCAGATAACAAACAACTCTAACAATAATCGTGAATACAGGGCCACTTTATTAACTCAAAAAAACTGCCGATTAAGCTCGTTCACATTATTAGATACGGACCCTAGTGCGGTGGAAAGGATTATAATGGGACTGAAAAAAACAAGCGCGGTTGGATGGGACGGATTACCCACTAGTATATTAATAAAATATAGACAAATTCTAGTACCACCATTAACCCATATTTTCAGAATTTGTCTCTCTGAAGGAATTTTCCCAGATTGTTTAAAAAAAGCAATTGTAGTTCCAGTATTCAAATCGGGGGACAAAAAAAAACGTTTCCAATTATCGGCCTATCTCGATACTCTCATCCACGTCTAAAATATTAGAAAAATTAATTAACAACAGATTAATGAATTATTTACAAAGTAAATCCATATTATCGAATATGCAATATGGTTTCAGGCCTAAAATGTCCACTGCTGATGCTGTGCAAGAAATGACCGATTACGTCTCTCTAGAATTAGGTAAAGGCAACCAATCAATTGGCATTTTCCTTGACCTTGCAAAAGCATTTGATACGGTTTCTATTCCTATCCTATTAAATAAGTTAGAGAGCATAGGTATTCGAGGTAAGCAGCTTCAACTTTTTAAGAATTACTTATTTATCAATGCATACTCCGTTACTCCGTTGCGGAGATCACATGCGTTGTTCCCGAACCCAACGTAGGCGTTATAGGAGGCCGGATCGAGAGAAGCCTCGATTCCTCCCTTCTGTTTCAGAGCCCGAACGTTTGCGCCCGCTGGTTCCTTTTCAATTGGTCCTTCGAGCCGGATCAAGGAACCAGCTGTGGACTGCTGGTTATGGAAAAAGAAGACCTTCGGAGCCGAGTGAAGATCAGCAACCGAAGGAAGCCGGAGGTTTGAGCTGAAGCAACAGGACCAAAGGCCAGAAGACCAGGTCGTCAGCGCAGAAGGACTGGAGCTGAAACTACCGGAAGAAACAAAACCGGGATTGCGGCTTGGGGCGTGTGCTCGCATGGGGCACGTATCGCAGCCAGGCGCAGGTGCCTTGTGAAGGCGCTCATCGTGGCCAGGCAGGGCTTGGCATTTTTCGGAATTTGGCGAAATTGGCGGAATCATCTGGAGCGACCACAGCTACTGCTTCGAGTGGGGCAACTCCTTCAAGTGAAGCCACCACCGATACGTCCACATGCACGTGGGTTTCAGGGGCGTCCATGGCAATGACGAGCAACAGTACGGACACCAGTGGTACGCAGGCCAGCACCGCACAACAATCCGTTATATCCAGGAGTGAAACGGTGGTCGAAAAAGTAGGTCAAAGGACCGAAGGAGCGGCATCGTCAAGGACAGGCACACTAGTGACAAAGGGTCACAGAGAGGTAGTAGGTCATCGCGATCGGCGAGGCTGAAAGCCGAATTAGAGGCGCGGATTAAATTCGAACGCTCAGAGCTCGAACGAGCACAGGCAGCTGCTGCCTTAGCCAAGTCTCTATTGGAGTTGGCACGACTCAACCGAGAAGAGGAGATCGACTCGAGTGAGGATGATGAAGAGCGGAATAGTCAGGTGGAACATTTCGTAAGGAGTCGGGTTCAACAGACCATAATGAGCGCGCCGGTTAGTGTAACGCAACCCGACATTACTGATAAGGAAGCATGTAAAGGATGTGTCACGCCGCAAAGGGGCGAAGATCAAGCGCAACCAAGGAAATGCACAGAAAACACACGCGAGTGAGGTGTCAGAATTGACCGAAGCGATTGTGAGTGCAATAAAGATAGCGGGAAAAGATAAGTCTTCCCAGCTTCATTTCCTCCAGGAATTACCGGTGTTCGATGGAGACCCGGGTGAATGGATAATTTTCAAAACGGTGTTTGAAGACACGAGAAGCCAATTTTCAGGGGTGCATAATGTCGCACGCCTTAGGAGGGCATTAAAGGGCACCGCTAAGGAGGCGGTCAAGTCGTTGTTGTTTACTTTGTGTGAACCTGAAGAAATAATGAACGCTCTCGAAAGAAGATTCGGTAGGGTTGAGATGCTCATTCTAGCCGAAATCGAGAATGTAAAGCGTATGCCAAGATTGGCAGAAGATTGCCAGAATATAGGATCTTATGCAAGTCGTATTACGAACGTGGTTGCTACAATACAAGCATTGAATCAACCACAGTATTTATACTCACCGGAGTTAGTAAGCCGCATAGTGGAGAAACTCGGAACTATGATTAAATTTAAATGGTTTGAATATCGAGCTCAGCATCCTTTGGAGCCAGAGTTACAGAAGATGGCCAAGTTTTTAAATTTATTGAGTGAACAATTTGGAACGTCCTTAAGCAGTGAAAATGTGCCTGAAGAACGGAAGCGTCCTGAATTCAGGAAGCAAACTGTACACACTGCAAAGGAGTGTGTACGCAACCGTGCTAAGAGCGAGCGCTATGAGCGCCGAAGTAATACGAGCGAGCGTCTAGCACGCCGAAATAATAAAGGGCACAACCGACAAGTGGTTATGATAACCCAGGACAAGCCTGTAAGTCGGGTAACACATAAGTGTGTTATATGCAACAAGGAGCACTCTATAGTGAGTTGTTACAAGTTTAAGGACATGAATATTCGCGAGAAATGGGACGCGGTTAAAAAAGCGAAAGTATGTTTACAATGTTTGTCACCTAACCGTAGGAGTTTAGAGTGCAAAGGAAAAAAATGTGGTGTAGAGGGATGTAGAATGTCACATCATCGAATGCTACACCGATACCCCAATGAAAATACCTCGCCGAAAGGGGACGAGGGGGGTAAAGAGGCTCAGATTACAACTGTTAGTACAGTAAGTGCACTGGCATGTGCATACTTAAAGATTATACCGGTCGAGTTGTATGGACCTAGAGGAAAGGTTAAGACAACAGCTCTTCTGGATGAAGGATCGACCATGACACTCATAGAGGAGTAGATGGCTCAGAAGTTAGCGCCTCGCGGACTTAAAGAAGAATAACGTATTGAAGCCGTGGGAGGTAAGCGAATTAACGACGACAGTTCGTATCGCTTAAACGTTAAGATAAAAGGCATTTACTCTAACGACTTAGAGGAGATAAGTGTGCAAGCAATTAAGTCACTTAACCTTTCTCCGCAGTCAGTGAGCCGAGAATTATTGCAACGGTGTTCTCATTTGACACCGATTAAGGACGAGTTGATGTATGAGAGGTCCAGACCTACCATATTAATTGGCCAAGACAATTGGCATCTCATAGTTACTCGTGAATTAATTTCAGGAGGTAAGAACCTACCTGTAGCATCGCTCACCAAACTTGGATGGGTTTTACATGGTCACATATCGGGTGGCATCAAACCAATCAAGATTGTTAACCATATTTCCACGAAGAAGTAGGAAGACATGGAGAAGTTGATCAAAGATCATTTTAGTTTGGAATCTCTGGGAGTGTCTGCGAGAGCCCGCAAACGACCCAGAGGAACGAGCTTTAAATATTTTGAGCAAAACGGTACGTCGTATACCTAATAATAGGTACGAGACTGCTTTGTTATGGCGCACAGATAATGAGTGCATGCCGTCGAATAGAGCGCAGGTTGAAAGTCGCCTGTTTAATATCGAAAAGAAGCTCGACAAAAATAGCGAGTTGAAAAAGGAATATGAGAAGCAAATTGAAAATCTCATCGTTAACGGTTACGCAGAGAAAGCAAACCATATTTCCATTTCCCCACGCACGTGGTATCTTCCCCACTTCGCAGTGACTCATCCACAAAAAAAGAAAATAAGAATTATTTTCGACGCCGCCGCTAGGACGGGCGGACGTTGTCTCAATGATGCATTGTTAACCGGACCGGACTTATTGAAGTCGTTGTTTGGAGTTCTGCTACGATTCAGAGAAGGAATCGTGGCAGTGATGGCAGACATTAAAGAAATGTTCCTGGAAGTGAAAATCCAGGAAGAAGACAGGGATAGCCTTCGATTCTTATGGCGGCACAATCGTGACGCGCCAGCGGAAGAGTATAGAATGACGTCACTCATATTTGGAGCGGCATCATCACCATGCATCGCTATGTATGTGAAGAATAGGAATGCGCAGGATAACGCACATATCTATCCAGAAGCAGCTTCCGCTACAGAAAGCAATTTTTATATGGATGACTATCTACAGGCATTTCCCGACGTGACGACGTCCGAAAGGATAGTAAACGATATGTATGAATTACATAAACGTCCTTCTTTCCAACTGAGGGGATAGGCTAGCAACCGACCCGAAGTTTTATGTAAAATGGAAAATAAATATAAGAGCGACAGTGCTTCGCTGGGAGATAAAGAGCACACAGAGCGCACTTTAGGTTTGATTTGGAATATCAAACGGGATATAATAAGTTTCTCCATAAGTCTTCGTAACACATCGGAAAAGGTGATGGAAGGTTTACGACCGCCTACGAAGAGAGAGATAACTAGCGCTGTGATGTCAGTCTTCGATCCTTTAGGACTCGCATCACCCATAGCGATTCAAGGGAAGTCGCTGATCCAGCAAGTATGGAGGACAGGCATCTCTTGGGATGAAGAAGTTTCACACGAATTACACGTGTTATTTTGTAAATGGATATCGGAAGTGAAGAAATTAGGTCATTTAGAAGTACCTAGACCCGTTGCTGAAGGCGTCGGCAAGGGAGAATTACACACCTTCACGGATGCTAGTGCAAAAGCATACGCTGCCGCGGTGTATTACGTCACTACGGACGAGCTAGGAGAGAGGCGGATTACGCTGATCGCCGCAAAGGCAAGAGTAGCGCCGCTGAAACCAATTTCGATCCAAGGCTTGAATTGCAAGCAGCTCTTATGGGCAGCAGACTGGCTGCATCAGTTAGTGAAGAGAGCAAGTACGAGATAACCGAGAGAGTATTTTGGACAGACTCACGTACAGTGTTAGCGTGGATTAAGTCAGATCCTCGTGCTTTTAAACCATTCGTTGCTCATCGATTGGCTGAGATCGAAGATCACAGTAAGCCATGTGAATGGCGATAGGTTCCAACGTCACAAAACGTGGCAGACGACGCCACTAGAAATTTTCCTTCCACCTTCGATGTAAGTCATCGCTGGTTTCAAGGACCTGAATTCCTCAGGAAAAGTCCTGATTTATGGCCCAAACAAGGTGCTGAAAGTAGCCGAACGCCCACGTCGACGTTTTTTAGTTTTCGACTGCAGCCGAACTGCGTCGGAGAGGCGGCCGAACGGCGTTAAAATAATTCGCTCGCATGATTTTATGTCCGACGGCATCCGAACGGCGTAGAAGACTGAAGACCGCCGAACTGTATTCGACAAAAGTCTAATGATGAACGATGAGTCGACTGCCGAACGTAAGAGAATAGCCGTCTCGACGGCCGTTCTGGGGAATCAACTACCTACCTGCAAGTGCAAGTGGTCTGCAAGTTTGCAAGTGGACAGACGCTGGGACAGACTTTCGAAAGAGTCGACTGCCGAACGCTTGTGCACAGCCGTCGCAACAGCTAATCGGCGTTACACCGAGTAGTGTGGTAATCACAGAACACTTAGGTACTCCTAGCGGGTGGTGATACCTACGCACTCGGCTTAGCTGTTTTCGCGTCGACAAATCGATCGACGACCATAAAACAGGTGACCCCGAATGCCCGGCTAGGAAGATGGCTGAAAATAGGTATATTAATTCCATAGATTATAATGAGGGCGCCTAAGAGCGCCACCTTTTGCCTTAATTCTTTTTGCCCTAATTTATAAGTTACTAACAAGTTTAAGTTTAGTTTATATATATATATATATATATATATATATATATATATATATATATATATATATTAAATATTGTTATAATTTCTGTTGAGTAATATGGATAAGTTAAGTAATGAAATCGATGCTGTTAGTTTATCAGTGGCAAAAACATGTGAAATTGATATGTGCAAAGAATATCTCTTCAAACCTGCGAACTCTTACTATTTTAACACAGAACATTCGTAGTATAAATAAAAACATGGATAATTTCCATATCCTCCTTCGAAGATTGGACACTGACTGCGACATCATCATACTAACAGAATGTTGGCTATCTAAGAGCCAAAGCATCCTCCCATTACTGCCAGGTTGCAATACTTTTAGTAGTAAAAATGTATATAACCAAAATGACGGTGTAGTAGTCTTTGCGAAAAAAAATACGAACATATCAGTCGAGGAGCCTAATATGCTAGATTGTAGCAGGTTATTGGTGAAAGTGGGTCATGAAACTCCTATCCTTGCTGTTTACAGACCTTGTGGTTTTAAGCAAATAGACAATTTTATCACGTCATTAGACATTACACTTGGGAAACTGTCGTCGTTCAAAAATATAGTGTTAACGGGTGATATGAATATTGATATTAACCCAGAAGGCAGTGAAGGCGGAGCAAAATACCTTAATATATGTGCATGCCAGGGCCTGCTTCCAGCACATTTGCTCCCTACACATCTAAGTGGTTCCTTCTTGTTTAGACCACACTTTACTAAAAACTAGGTTACCATCAATAACCCTTATCACCAGTTGTTGGCGACGCGCCTATAAGAATATTTCAATTTATTAAGTTAACCGATTACGAATAGCTTCTAAAAGGCAAATTATCGAGCAATAATATTCTAATAAGAAAATGCTTAGTTGAATCTTAAAGAAATATCGAATTAATGATATGAAGGTCTTGGGTTCGACTCCCAGGCCGGAATAGTTTATCGTTTTCTTAGTAATATCTCTTAATAAATTCATATAGGGAATTTTTAGGATATAAATTATGTTACCGGATTTGTTCCCCGGTTGAAATCATCTTTCCAATGATGTAAATTTAAAGAAATATTAAAATAAAGTTAGAGACCGGGTTTGTTCCCCGGTCGAGATGATCACTTTGTGAGTAAATAGAATGAATGGAAATTAATTGCATAAGTGTTGTCTTGTATGGGTTTGATATGTTTTGTATGAAAACAAATGCCTATTTTCTATGATTGATTTATGAAAACATTAACTTATATTGTTTGATAAGAAACATGATTACTGATAAGAATCTGATTAGAAATAGTTTCCTACAGTTTGAGAATTATGTAGAATCATTGATTCACTTAGTATTGTTGATATTGGTGTACTTTCCATTTTTTCTGATAGTCGATAGCCGTGCAAAAGTTAGTTGTTCAAATAGTGTGAGTTCACGGACGCACGCTAGCCACGTACTTAGGAGGCCAAATATGTAAAAATTTAAATATTTGTAATTTCATCAATCTATGTAAAAATGACTTGTGAAACATTTCAGATTGACTGTACGTGTAAAAGAGGTGAATTCTGTGTTATTTTTATGTGAAAATTCCTGTGAATAAGTGAAATAATGACAGTTTTGTATAAGAAATTTAAAAGTGTTTTAATAGTGAAATGAATAGAGAAAATGTAAATTAAACTATTGTATTAGTTAAGATATGTATAATTTCAAGTGGAAAACATTGTTTTAACTTTCTATGTTAAATATTTAAGAAATTTCAACTTCGAACATGTGAGTAAAATAGGCATATTTTGTTAAATAAATAAAAGGTTTTTTGTGCTATCTATACAAGTAAATTGTATGAATGTATGTCTTATTTAAATAAAGTTATTAAGTAAACCGTGAGAGAGTGATAGAACAAATTGATGTAATTGAGTTGCGCAAGCGCGCGAATGGCGCGGCTCACTTTCGCGTATAGCTCTGGGGTAGCTCAGTAAACGGGTTTTCTTGCAATTCGTTCGGGGAAGTTTCGAGAAAGTTCGGGAATCCTTCGGGAAAGTGCAAGACCAGCAGTCAATAAGAAGAAGAAAGAAAAAGTGTAGAGAAGTGATAGGGAAAAGTAATTACTCTCACACGGAACGGTTTGAAGATAATTGCTGTTTTATTCCCAAGGAATTCATCCCTCGAAATTATACAGTCCACATCGAAGAATTAAGGCGTTGGGACCGGGACGACTTCGGAAGACCCGTAATCCCCGTCTGAACCTATTTTCTGAAAAGGAAGAGGTTATCGCCCTTGTGTGTTACTCCGTTGTGGAGATCACATGCGTTGTTCCCGAACCCACTGTAGGCGTTATAGGAGGCCGGATCGAGAGAAGCCTCGATTCCTCCCTTCTGTTTCAGAGCCCGAGCGTTTGCGCCCGCTGGTTCCTTTTCACCAGTCCTATAGTAACCGATCATAGTGCCGTCATTCTTAACTTGAGCCTTAAAATATCGAAACCTAATTGTACGTACTCTATTACTAAAATTATTACGAAAAACCTTGAACAAGCAATTCAAAACATTGACCTTAGCCCAGTTTATAGAACCGATGACGTAAACATCTCTTTGCCTTACTTAATAAATAACATACGAAATGCCATTGCTAGCAATACTTCGTATAGAACAGTAGCTAAAAAAAATAATAACTTAAAGCCTTGGATTACACCTGGCCTGATTAGGTGCATGAAACACAGGGACAAACTACACCTGATGGCAAAGTCCTCTTCAGATAATTCCATTTTACAAAATTCATATAAAAGATATAGGAATTTTTGTAACAATTTATTAAAAAAGTTGAAGTATAATTATCTTACAAACTTACTAGAAGAGTCTGGTAGAGATAATAAAAAGATTTGGCAGCATGTAAAAGATATTGCATTTATTTCCAAACAGCATGAATCTTCGTCAGAATAATTACAAAATAATGACTCGCCGCTTATATCAGCAAATACAGTAAATAATTACTTTGTGAACGTTGGTAAAAATTTGGCTGAGCAGATAACAAACAACTCTAACAATAATCGTGAATACAGGGCCACTTTATTAACTCAAAAAAACTGCCAATTAAGCTCGTTCACATTATTAGATACGGATCCTAGTGCGGTGGAAAGGATTATAATGGGACTGAAAGAAACAAGCGCGGTTGGATGGGACGGATTACCCACTAGTATATTAATAAAATATAGACAAATTCTAGTACCACCATTAACCCATATTTTCAGAATTTGTCTCTCTGAAGGAATTTTCCCAGATTGTTTAAAAAAAGCAATTGTAGTTCCAGTATTCAAATCGGGGGACAAAAAAAAACGTTTCCAATTATCGGCCTATCTCGATACTCTCATCCACGTCTAAAATATTAGAAAAATTAATTAACAACAGATTAATGAATTATTTACAAAGTAAATCCATATTATCGAATATGCAATATGGTTTCAGGCCTAAAATGTCCACTGCTGATGCTGTGCAAGAAATGACCGATTACGTCTCTCTAGAATTAGGTAAAGGCAACCAATCAATTGGCATTTTCCTTGACCTTGCAAAAGCATTTGATACGGTTTCTATTCCTATCCTATTAAATAAGTTAGAGAGCATAGGTATTCGAGGTAAGCAGCTTCAACTTTTTAAGAATTACTTATTTATCAATGCATACTCCGTTACTCCGTTGCGGAGATCACATGCGTTGTTCCCGAACCCAACGTAGGCGTTATAGGAGGCCGGATCGAGAGAAGCCTCGATTCCTCCCTTCTGTTTCAGAGCCCGAACGTTTGCGCCCGCTGGTTCCTTTTCAATTGGTCCTTCGAGCCGGATCAAGGAACCAGCTGTGGACTGCTGGTTATGGAAAAAGAAGACCTTCGGAGCCGAGTGAAGATCAGCAACCGAAGGAAGCCGGAGGTTTGAGCTGAAGCAACAGGACCAAAGGCCAGAAGACCAGGTCGTCAGCGCAGAAGGACTGGAGCTGAAACTACCGGAAGAAACAAAACCGGGATTGCGGCTTGGGGCGTGTGCTCGCATGGGGCACGTATCGCAGCCAGGCGCAGGTGCCTTGTGAAGGCGCTCATCGTGGCCAGGCAGGGCTTGGCATTTTTCGGAATTTGGCGAAATTGGCGGAATCATCTGGAGCGACCACAGCTACTGCTTCGAGTGGGGCAACTCCTTCAAGTGAAGCCACCACCGATACGTCCACATGCACGTGGGTTTCAGGGGCGTCCATGGCAATGACGAGCAACAGGACGGACACCAGTGGTACGCAGGCCAGCACCGCACAACAATCCGTTATATCCAGGAGTGAAACGGTGGTCGAAAAAGTAGGTCAAAGGACCGAAGGAGCGGCATCGTCAAGGACAGTAATCGGGCACACTAGTGACAAAGGGTCACAGAGAGGTAGTAGGTCATCGCGATCGGCGAGGCTGAAAACCGAATTAGAGGCGCGGATTAAATTCGAACGCTCAGAGCTCGAACGAGCACAGGCAGCTGCTGCCTTAGCCAAGTCTCTATTGGAGTTGGCACGACTCAACCGAGAAGAGGAGATCGACTCGAGTGAGGATGATGAAGAGCGGAATAGTCAGGTGGAACATTTCGTAAGGAGTCGGGTTCAACAGACCATAATGAGCGCGCCGGTTAGTGTAACGCAACCCGACATTACTGATAAGGAAGCATGTAAAGGATGTGTCACGCCGCAAAGGGGCGAAGATCAAGCGCAACCAAGGAAATGCACAGAAAACACACGCGAGTGAGGTGTCAGAATTGACCGAAGCGATTGTGAGTGCAATAAAGATAGCGGGAAAAGATAAGTCTTCCCAGCTTCATTTCCTCCAGGAATTACCGGTGTTCGATGGAGACCCGGGTGAATGGATAATTTTCAAAACGGTGTTTGAAGACACGAGAAGCCAATTTTCAGGGGTGCATAATGTCGCACGCCTTAGGAGGGCATTAAAGGGCACCGCTAAGGAGGCGGTCAAGTCGTTGTTGTTTACTTTGTGTGAACCTGAAGAAATAATGAACGCTCTCGAAAGAAGATTCGGTAGGGTTGAGATGCTCATTCTAGCCGAAATCGAGAATGTAAAGCGTATGCCAAGATTGGCAGAAGATTGCCAGAATATAGGATCTTATGCAAGTCGTATTACGAACGTGGTTGCTACAATACAAGCATTGAATCAACCACAGTATTTATACTCACCGGAGTTAGTAAGCCGCATAGTGGAGAAACTCGGAACTATGATTAAATTTAAATGGTTTGAATATCGAGCTCAGCATCCTTTGGAGCCAGAGTTACAGAAGATGGCCAAGTTTTTAAATTTATTGAGTGAACAATTTGGAACGTCCTTAAGCAGTGAAAATGTGCCTGAAGAACGGAAGCGTCCTGAATTCAGGAAGCAAACTGTACACACTGCAAAGGAGTGTGTACGCAACCGTGCTAAGAGCGAGCGCTATGAGCGCCGAAGTAATACGAGCGAGCGTCTAGCACGCCGAAATAATAAAGGGCACAACCGACAAGTGGTTATGATAACCCAGGACAAGCCTGTAAGTCGGGTAACACATAAGTGTGTTATATGCAACAAGGAGCACTCTATAGTGAGTTGTTACAAGTTTAAGGACATGAATATTCGCGAGAAATGGGACGCGGTTAAAAAAGCGAAAGTATGTTTACAATGTTTGTCACCTAACCGTAGGAGTTTAGAGTGCAAAGGAAAAAAATGTGGTGTAGAGGGATGTAGAATGTCACATCATCGAATGCTACACCGATACCCCAATGAAAATACCTCGCCGAAAGGGGACGAGGGGGGTAAAGAGGCTCAGATTACAACTGTTAGTACAGTAAGTGCACTGGCATGTGCATACTTAAAGATTATACCGGTCGAGTTGTATGGACCTAGAGGAAAGGTTAAGACAACAGCTCTTCTGGATGAAGGATCGACCATGACACTCATAGAGGAGTAGATGGCTCAGAAGTTAGCGCCTCGCGGACTTAAAGAAGAATAACGTATTGAAGCCGTGGGAGGTAAGCGAATTAACGACGACAGTTCGTATCGCTTAAACGTTAAGATAAAAGGCATTTACTCTAACGACTTAGAGGAGATAAGTGTGCAAGCAATTAAGTCACTTAACCTTTCTCCGCAGTCAGTGAGCCGAGAATTATTGCAACGGTGTTCTCATTTGACACCGATTAAGGACGAGTTGATGTATGAGAGGTCCAGACCTACCATATTAATTGGCCAAGACAATTGGCATCTCATAGTTACTCGTGAATTAATTTCAGGAGGTAAGAACCTACCTGTAGCATCGCTCACCAAACTTGGATGGGTTTTACATGGTCACATATCGGGTGGCATCAAACCAATCAAGATTGTTAACCATATTTCCACGAAGAAGTAGGAAGACATGGAGAAGTTGATCAAAGATCATTTTAGTTTGGAATCTCTGGGAGTGTCTGCGAGAGCCCGCAAACGACCCAGAGGAACGAGCTTTAAATATTTTGAGCAAAACGGTACGTCGTATACCTAATAATAGGTACGAGACTGCTTTGTTATGGCGCACAGATAATGAGTGCATGCCGTCGAATAGAGCGCAGGTTGAAAGTCGCCTGTTTAATATCGAAAAGAAGCTCGACAAAAATAGCGAGTTGAAAAAGGAATATGAGAAGCAAATTGAAAATCTCATCGTTAACGGTTACGCAGAGAAAGCAAACCATATTTCCATTTCCCCACGCACGTGGTATCTTCCCCACTTCGCAGGGACTCATCCACAAAAAAAGAAAATAAGAATTATTTTCGACGCCGCCGCTAGGACGGGCGGACGTTGTCTCAATGATGCATTGTTAACCGGACCGGACTTATTGAAGTCGTTGTTTGGAGTTCTGCTACGATTCAGAGAAGGAATCGTGGCAGTGATGGCAGACATTAAAGAAATGTTCCTGGAAGTGAAAATCCAGGAAGAAGACAGGGATAGCCTTCGATTCTTATGGCGGCACAATCGTGACGCGCCAGCGGAAGAGTATAGAATGACGTCACTCATATTTGGAGCGGCATCATCACCATGCATCGCTATGTATGTGAAGAATAGGAATGCGCAGGATAACGCACATATCTATCCAGAAGCAGCTTCCGCTACAGAAAGCAATTTTTATATGGATGACTATCTACAGGCATTTCCCGACGTGACGACGGCCGAAAGGATAGTAAACGATATGTATGAATTACATAAACGTCCTTCTTTCCAACTGAGGGGATAGGCTAGCAACCGACCCGAAGTTTTATGTAAAATGGAAAATAAATATAAGAGCGACAGTGCTTCGCTGGGAGATAAAGAGCACACAGAGCGCACTTTAGGTTTGATTTGGAATATCAAACGGGATATAATAAGTTTCTCCATAAGTCTTCGTAACACATCGGAAAAGGTGATGGAAGGTTTACGACCGCCTACGAAGAGAGAGATAACTAGCGCTGTGATGTCAGTCTTCGATCCTTTAGGACTCGCATCACCCATAGCGATTCAAGGGAAGTCGCTGATCCAGCAAGTATGGAGGACAGGCATCTCTTGGTATGAAGAAGTTTCACACGAATTACACGTGTTATTTTGTAAATGGATATCGGAAGTGAAGAAATTAGGTCATTTAGAAGTACCTAGACCCGTTGCTGAAGGCGTCGGCAAGGGAGAATTACACACTTTCACGGATGCTAGTGAAAAAGCATACGCTGCCGCGGTGTATTACGTCACTACGGACGAGCTAGGAGAGAGGCGGATTACGCTGATCGCCGCAAAGGCAAGAGTAGCGCCGCTGAAACCAATTTCGATCCAAGGCTTGAATTGCAAGCAGCTCTTATGGGCAGCAGACTGGCTGCATCAGTTAGTGAAGAGAGCAAGTACGAGATAACCGAGAGAGTATTTTGGACAGACTCACGTACAGTGTTAGCGTGGATTAAGTCAGATCCTCGTGCTTTTAAACCATTCGTTGCTCATCGATTGGCTGAGATCGAAGATCACAGTAAGCCATGTGAATGGCGATAGGTTCCAACGTCACAAAACGTGGCAGACGACGCCACTAGAAATTTTCCTTCCACCTTCGATGTAAGTCATCGCTGGTTTCAAGGACCTGAATTCCTCAGGAAAAGTCCTGATTTATGGCCCAAACAAGGTGCTGAAAGTAGCCGAACGCCCACGTCGACGTTTTTAAGTTTTCGACTGCAGCCGAACTGCGTCGGAGAGGCGGCCGAACGGCGTTAAAATGATTCGCTCGCATGATTTTATGTCCGACGGCATCCGAACGGCGTAGAAGACTGAAGACCGCCGAACTGTATTCGACAAAAGTCTAATGATGAACGATGAGTCGACTGCCGAACGTAAGAGAATAGCCGTCTCGACGGCCGTTCTGGGGAATCAACTACCTACCTGCAAGTGCAAGTGGTCTGCAAGTTTGCAAGTGGACAGACGCTGGGACAGACTTTCGAAAGAGTCGACTGCCGAACGCTTGTGCACAGCCGTCGCAACAGCTAATCGGCGTTACACCGAGTAGTGTGGTAATCACAGAACACTTAGGTACTCCTAGCGGGTGGTGATACCTACGCACTCGGCTTAGCTGTTTTCGCGTCGACAAATCGATCGACGACCATAAAACAGGTGACCCCGAATGCCCGGCTAGGAAGATGGCTGAAAATAGGTATATTAATTCCATAGATTATAATGAGGGCGCCTAAGAGCGCCACCTTTTGCCTTAATTCTTTTTGCCCTAATTTATAAGTTACTAACAAGTTTAAGTTTAGTTTATATATATATATATATATATATATATATATATATATATATATATATATATATATATATATATATATATATATATATTAAATATTGTTATAATTTCTGTTGAGTAATATGGATAAGTTAAGTAATGAAATCGTTGCTGTCAGTTTATCAGTGGCAAAAACATGTGAAATTGATATGTGCAAAGAATATCTCTTCAAACCTGCGAACTCTTACTATTTTAACACAGAACATTCGTAGTATAAATAAAAACATGGATAATTTCCATATCCTCCTTCGAAGATTGGACACTGACTGCGACATCATCATACTAACAGAATGTTGGCTATCTAAGAGCCAAAGCATCCTCCCATTACTGCCAGGTTGCAATACTTTTAGTAGTAAAAATGTATATAACCAAAATGACGGTGTAGTAGTCTTTGCGAAAAAAAATACGAACATATCAGTCGAGGAGCCTAATATGCTAGATTGTAGCAGGTTATTGGTGAAAGTGGGTCATGAAACTCCTATCCTTGCTGTTTACAGACCTTGTGGTTTTAAGCAAATAGACAATTTTATCACGTCATTAGACATTACACTTGGGAAACTGTCGTCGTTCAAAAATATAGTGTTAACGGGTGATATGAATATTGATATTAACCCAGAAGGCAGTGAAGGCGGAGCAAAATACCTTAATATATGTGCATGCCAGGGCCTGCTTCCAGCACATTTGCTCCCTACACATCTAAGTGGTTCCTTCTTGTTTAGACCACACTTTACTAAAAACTAGGTTACCATCAATAACCCTTATCACCAGTTGTTGGCGACGCGCCTATAAGAATATTTCAATTTATTAAGTTAACCGATTACGAATAGCTTCTAAAAGGCAAATTATCGAGCAATAATATTCTAATAAGAAAATGCTTAGTTGAATCTTAAAGAAATATCGAATTAATGATATGAAGGTCTTGGGTTCGACTCCCAGGCCGGAATAGTTTATCGTTTTCTTAGTAATATCTCTTAATAAATTCATATAGGGAATTTTTAGGATATAAATTATGTTACCGGATTTGTTCCCCGGTTGAAATCATCTTTCCAATGATGTAAATTTAAAGAAATATTAAAATAAAGTTAGAGACCGGGTTTGTTCCCCGGTCGAGATGATCACTTTGTGAGTAAATAGAATGAATGGAAATTAATTGCATAAGTGTTGTCTTGTATGGGTTTGATATGTTTTGTATGAAAACAAATGCCTATTTTCTATGATTGATTTATGAAAACATTAACTTATATTGTTTGATAAGAAACATGATTACTGATAAGAATCTGATTAGAAATAGTTTCCTACAGTTTGAGAATTATGTAGAATCATTGATTCACTTAGTATTGTTGATATTGGTGTACTTTCCATTTTTTCTGATAGTCGATAGCCGTGCAAAAGTTAGTTGTTCAAATAGTGTGAGTTCACGGACGCACGCTAGCCACGTACTTAGGAGGCCAAATATGTAAAAATTTAAATATTTGTAATTTCAGCAATCTATGTAAAAATGACTTGTGAAACATTTCAGATTGACTGTACGTGTAAAAGAGGTGAATTCTGTGTTATTTTTATGTGAAAATTCCTGTCAATAAGTGAAATAATGACAGTTTTGTATAAGAAATTTAAAAGTGTTTAAATAGTGAAATGAATAGAGAAAATGTAAATTAAACTATTGTATTAGTTAAGATATGTATAATTTCAAGTGGAAAACATTTTTTTAACTTTCTATGTTAAATATTTAAGAAATTTCAACTTCGAACATGTGAGTAAAATAGGCATATTTTGTTAAATAAATAAAAGGTTTTTTGTGCTATCTATACAAGTAAATTGTATGAATGTATGTCTTATTTAAAT
Source organism: Parnassius smintheus behrii (assembly GCA_036936625.1). Lineage (NCBI taxonomy): Eukaryota > Metazoa > Arthropoda > Insecta > Lepidoptera > Papilionidae > Parnassius > Parnassius smintheus. The sequence continues at coordinate 44,639,607 of JAUPFT010000015.1, forward strand.
AAAGTTATTAAGTAAACCGTGAGAGAGTGATAGAACAAATTGATGTAATTGAGTTGCGCAAGCGCGCGAATGGCGCGGCTCACTTTCGCGTATAGCTCTGGGGTAGCTCAGTAAACGGGTTTTCTTGCAATTCGTTAAGGATCTCCTAGGTGTGCGTTACTTGCAGTATTACAGTGGCTGCAAATAACCGCCGGTACGACATACTCCGCCGATCGTTGAGTCCCGTGATTCCGTGAGGCGTCGAGGTCACCGGCCCCTAGGTGATTCTTTATGCGTTTCGTGCATCTCGTGCCTAGTCGCGTGTAAAGTGCCACCGTTGCACTTCCCCCAACCCTTTTGGTGTACAAAAGGGGTAGGCAGTGCCCCATGTGTTGAAAGCCATAGACTTTTATTACCATATCTTAGACAGGGCCGTTAGTAATTACCTATGTCTGATAAGAAAAAGGGGGAGCCTCCCCCCCATTTAGAAAACCACCGGACCGAAAAGGTGTGTTGGATCGACCACTGGTTGTGAGGGATCTGTCGAACCCGGAACGCACGAGGGTCGTGTCCTCCTTCTCACAGATCCCCCAACGAAAACCCGTCTCGCCACGGAAGGAGCCCGCACAGGGTGCTGCGCTCACGCCGGCCGTATCTGAGCATACGGCCAGGCAAGAACCACCACCCCAACAGCAGCGAGCTGTAAAAACGGCTAGACGCCATACTCCACCGGAGACCGAAGCCTCTTTATACGAAAAGAGGCAAAGGATTGGCTCCCAACTGTCCTCCGACGAAGCACCGTCCACATCGGAGGAGGACGATGAATACCACCATCGGGTGACGCAAAAGAAGGTGTTAAGGTCACCACCTAAATCTCCATCACCACCGCAACTCCCCCCCCGCCGTCCATATCACCGGATCGGCGAAGCCATGATTCGGCCCAGTACGAGCAGGGGGGTGAGGAATCCTTCAGTTGGGGGTCAACTACTTATGCCACCCTCGCTGCATCCGCCGGCCGATCATCGCCGGTGGCAACAATAAATCCGTCCGGGCTCTCACAGGACGATGGCCAACGGCCATCTACCAGTTATGCCCATATGGTAGCTGCACCAGCAGTACCACGACCACCACCGGCGGCAGCGTCTACAGAAAAACCTGCCGACCAGGAGAAGGGCCGATACCCACCCATAGTGGCCGAATGCCTACCAGACTGGACGAGGCATTTTAAGGAGCTCAACAAAATGTTGGGCCACCCCATAAGTGCCCGTCCGTTTGGGAAAGGCGTTAGATTCACACCACAGAGTGCCAATGAGTTCCGCACAGTACAGCGGTACATGGTGGAATTAACGAAGGAAACACCAACACTGTCGTGGTATTGTTATACCCCGGAGGAGGACAAGCCCACTAAAGTGGGCATCCGGGGTCTACCAATGGGCACGGACACCAAAGCAATAGAGGAGGCTATAAGGGCAAAGGGCTTCCCTATTAAATACGTAAAGGCTATTCCACCTCGTAGAAGCAGACCTGGCTGCGTCTACTTTGCCCAACTGGACCACCTGAGCCTGGAGCAGCTCCAGGAACTATACAACATCGACGAGCTCCTCTATATGAGAGGAGTCGTCATCGAGGCCTGGCAAAGAAAAGCAGGACCAGCCCAATGCCATCGATGCCAGGCCTTCGGGCACGCCTCTGCCAACTGCTTCAGGCCAGTGAGATGCGTGCGCTGTGCCGGGGAGCACATTGCTAGCCAATGCCCTCGGGGTAGGGAAGAGGAGCCGAAATGTGCCAATTGTGGCAAAAACCACACGGCAAATGACCGCCGCTGCCCAGTCCTGAGGAGGACTGCTAGGAGGCAGGGGATAACCTTGCCGGGACTACTCCCGGAAGCACCCAAAAAGGCCCCTCAGAGTCGCCCGAAAGCTGTTACAATCCAGCAGGACGGGTGGACCACCATCACCGGGAAGGGCAGGCAACCAGCCCCCCCCCCACCCGTAACATCCCAGGAAACGGTGGAACCCACAACGATCAGGGCAACCACCGGGGCGACTCTGCAGCCTCCCGCCAATCCTGCCACTGAACGGCAACCCTCTAAGAAGAGGAGGCGGGAGAGAAGTAGGAAGAAGTCGCAGCCTCCTCAGGCTGTCACCTCTACCCCGACACCAACAATACCAGTAGCCTCGCAAAAGGCGCAGATTACTAGGGTGATAACCAATGTGGGTACAGCGCCAGAAAGGGCCCTACCAGAAAGTAGGGCCCGCTCTAAATCTAGAGCGCGCTCAACCCACAAGCCAAGAGGGCAGGACCAGGAGCAACCACACCCGAGACAATTGCCAACGCCTTCTTACAGGAGAACACCTTCCTCCGGCCTCGAAACAGCAGATGCGATCCAACGTTTGGTTGGTATTGCCATCGAGGTCGGCACGCAAGTCCTGGCGGACATAAGAGCCGGGACAGATCCAGTGACAGCGATAATGAAGGCGCTGGCAAACCTTCTCGCCCGGCATTATGGAGGAGAGTAATCTGCGCCTCCTCTATTGGAACCCGGACGGAATACAGCAGAAGCTGCATGAACTCCGCACAGTCGCCCAGCAACAGGATTTACACATCATCTTGCTGGGAGAGACAAAGTTGAACCCAAAGACGCATATTAAGTTGCCGAATTATCACATGTACAGGAGGGACGAGGTCACTCCTCAAGGGGCCGCCTATAGAGGAACGGCGGTTCTAGTGAGGAGGGACATCGTCCATCAAGAGCTGGGATTACCACCTTACCAGACTATGCGCTCTATCGGCATAAAAATGGAGGCGGCGGGCGAGGAACTTAGAATCTACGCGGCATACCGCCCGCCAGGGACTCCATTTTGCTCCTCAGACATCCGGACGGTGATGGAAGGCGACACACCCACAATTGTCGCCGGGGACCTAAACGCTAAACACCCGGCGTGGGGGTCCAGAGTGATCACCCCGCCGGGTCATGAACTATATGAAGATGCGGAGAAGAACTTGTATGACGTTTTAGGTCCCGAGGAACCAACTCACGTTCCTACTGATCCAAGGAGGAAACCGGATGTATTAGACATCGTGCTCACTAGGAACGTCAACTATCCGATAGTGGTAGAAGTGCTGTACGACCTTTCTTCACAGCACCTCCCGTTACTGATAACCCTTGGCCTGAAGGCGGTGACTACGCCGCCCAGAGCGTTTAAGACACGTGTCGACTGGAGGCTCTACTGTCAACACCTGCAGCAGAGACCTCCAGCACACCAGCCGATAAGCACAGCGGACGACGTAGAGGCCGCTGCAACTAGAATTACCAAAAACATCAAGGAGGCCCTCCACGCGGCCTCTACGATCGTCCCGATCACTGCCAGGCGAGACGATCTGCCGCTTAACATATGCGTGCAGATCAGGCGCAAGAGAGCGTTGAGAAAGCTCTGGGCGCGTACTCGCTGCCCCAGATTAAAGACTCAGCTCAATACCATCTCGGAGGAACTGTCGGTTGCAGTCCAGGCCTTCAGAGGCGACGCCTGGGATCGGCGCATCAGCAAGGCTGAAGAGCAAGATGCGTCGCTCTATAAACTGAACCGGCAGTTAACCAGAACCAAACCTCCCGTTTGCCCGTTGATAGATAGCACAGGCAAACGCTGCTACGATGCCAAGGGCAGAGCGGATATCCTAGTCGAGCACTTCGAGGAGCAATTTATGCCGAACCCAGCAAGTGCGGAGTTCATGGAGCTTCATGCCAGGAAGGAAAGTCGCGTACAGGAGTTCCTGTCGTCGCCCGCGCCGCCTCTTGCAGGAGAGTGGTTCATCTCCCCCGCTGAATTGCGGAGGACAGTAACCCGCCTGCAACCGAGGAAGGCGCCGGGGCACGACGGGATTACCAACGCTGCACTCCGACAGCTGCCCAATAGAGTCATAGTAGAGCTTGGTCGACTCTACAATGGGATATTGCGGACATCCCACTTCCCGGAGGACTGGAAAAAAGGCAGAATTATCGTCTTGCCGAAACCCGGGAAGGACAGGCGTAGAGCTGCCAGCTACAGGCCGATCACGCTATTACCACACATAGCTAAACTGTTTGAAAGATTGCTGCTGAGACGTCTCCGTCCGTGCATCCAACTTCGGGCGGAGCAGCACGGATTCAGGAGGGGTCACTCTACAGTCACACAATTGACTAGAGTGCTGCACCTGCTTGCGGCAGAGTACAATCGTGGCCGCATATCGTTGGGCGTCTTTCTCGATATCGAGAAGGCGTTCGACCGGGTGTGGCACATAGGATTACTTTATAAACTGAAAGAACAGACCAGTGTCCCTCTTGCTATGTTGCGGTTAATGGCGTCTTTCCTGGAAGACAGGAAGTTCTACGTCTGCGTAGAGGACGCCGAGTCCGCAACAAAAACCATCAATGCCGGCGTTCCACAGGGCAGCTGTCTGTCACCAGTCCTGTACGCGGCTTACACTAACGATATACCTACACTGGCAGGCAGGCTTGAAGAGTGGGAGGACGACGTCGAGCTGGCGCTATACGCGGACGATAGCGCCTATTTCACCTCGTCCAGAAGAGCCCACATAGCCACTGCCAAGATGCAGCGTCTGCTGGACCTGCTGCCACCATGGCTGGATGAGTGGAGGATGGTCGTCAACGTTGGTAAGACGACCGCTCTGCTCACTCGCCGTCTCAGGAACTTACCACCACCGCTGACCCTCAACGGCCAGGAGATTGCGTACCAGAAGGCTGTAACATACCTTGGGTGCAGGATCGACAGGACGCTGCGCATGACCGCGCACGTCGACTTCGTCGTCCGCCGGGCCCGATGTGCGCGGGCGACGCTCTTGCCGGTCCTGGCATCCAAGCTGCCTACAAGAACCAAGCTCCGGATATACAAGATGTATATCCGGACCATCATCACCTACGCTGCACCGGCCTGGTACGCACTTCTGAGCGACCCTCTGAGGCGGCGACTACAGGCCCAGCAGAATCTGACTCTAAGAACGATCGTCGGAGCAGGTCGCTACGTCCGGAATGACGTGATAGCGGCCGACTTAAAGGTCGAGAGTATCAACGACTTTGTGGCCCGGTTAGCGCGCGGCATGTTTGACCGTGCCGATAACGGGCCACACGAACACCTTAACGGCTTTGCGCCGTTACATACCCGGCCACCGGACGGGCGACCTCTTCCAAGAGAACTCCTCTCTATATGTGATTAGAGAGTCGAGTAACAACCCTCAATGCCGCTGAAAGGCCGACTTTGACTTTTATTGGACAACCACTTTTTTTCCCGTAATTAACCAACTACGGGAAAAACATTACCGATTACGGACTAACCCGGAAATACTTTATTATGCCTAAATAGGCTTTAAGGACTGGCCCATAGTGATGGGCCATGAGGAATATCCGGGCAATGGGGTTTACCCCGAGGCCCGACACCTGCATTGTCCTACCCGGGCACTGTAGACGACAATCAATGCAATTCGTTCGGGGAAGTTTCGAGAAAGTTCGGGAATCCTTCGGGAAAGTGCAAGACCAGCAGTCAATAAGAAGAAGAAAGAAAAAGTGTAGAGAAGTGATAGGGAAAAGTAATTACTCTCACACGGAACGGTTTGAAGATAATTGCTGTTTTATTCCCAAGGAATTCATCCCTCGAAATTATACAGTCCACATCGAAGAATTAAGGCGTTGGGACCGGGACGACTTCGGAAGACCCGTAATCCCCGTCTGAACCTATTTTCTGAAAAGGAAGAGGTTATCGCCCTTGTGTGTTACTCCGTTGTGGAGATCACATGCGTTGTTCCCGAACCCACTGTAGGCGTTATAGGAGGCCGGATCGAGAGAAGCCTCGATTCCTCCCTTCTGTTTCAGAGCCCGAGCGTTTGCGCCCGCTGGTTCCTTTTCACCAGTCCTATAGTAACCGATCATAGTGCCGTCATTCTTAACTTGAGCCTTAAAATATCGAAACCTAATTGTACGTACTCTATTACTAAAATTATTACGAAAAACCTTGAACAAGCAATTCAAAACATTGACCTTAGCCCAGTTTATAGAACCGATGACGTAAACATCTCTTTGCCTTACTTAATAAATAACATACGAAATGCCATTGCTAGCAATACTTCGTATAGAACAGTAGCTAAAAAAAATAATAACTTAAAGCCTTGGATTACACCTGGCCTGATTAGGTGCATGAAACACAGGGACAAACTACACCTGATGGCAAAGTCCTCTTCAGATAATTCCATTTTACAAAATTCATATAAAAGATATAGGAATTTTTGTAACAATTTATTAAAAAAGTTGAAGTATAATTATCTTACAAACTTACTAGAAGAGTCTGGTAGAGATAATAAAAAGATTTGGCAGCATGTAAAAGATATTGCATTTATTTCCAAACAGCATGAATCTTCGTCAGAATAATTACAAAATAATGACTCGCCGCTTATATCAGCAAATACAGTAAATAATTACTTTGTGAACGTTGGTAAAAATTTGGCTGAGCAGATAACAAACAACTCTAACAATAATCGTGAATACAGGGCCACTTTATTAACTCAAAAAAACTGCCAATTAAGCTCGTTCACATTATTAGATACGGACCCTAGTGCGGTGGAAAGGATTATAATGGGACTGAAAGAAACAAGCGCGGTTGGATGGGACGGATTACCCACTAGTATATTAATAAAATATAGACAAATTCTAGTACCACCATTAACCCATATTTTCAGAATTTGTCTCTCTGAAGGAATTTTCAGGGGGACAAAAAAAAACGTTTCCAATTATCGGCCTATCTCGATACTCTCATCCACGTCTAAAATATTAGAAAAATTAATTAACAACAGATTAATGAATTATTTACAAAGTAAATCCATATTATCGAATATGCAATATGGTTTCAGGCCTAAAATGTCCACTGCTGATGCTGTGCAAGAAATGACCGATTACGTCTCTCTAGAATTAGGTAAAGGCAACCAATCAATTGGCATTTTCCTTGACCTTGCAAAAGCATTTGATACGGTTTCTATTCCTATCCTATTAAATAAGTTAGAGAGCATAGGTATTCGAGGTAAGCAGCTTCAACTTTTTAAGAATTACTTATTTATCAATGCATACTCCGTTACTCCGTTGCGGAGATCACATGCGTTGTTCCCGAACCCAACGTAGGCGTTATAGGAGGCCGGATCGAGAGAAGCCTCGATTCCTCCCTTCTGTTTCAGAGCCCGAACGTTTGCGCCCGCTGGTTCCTTTTCAATTGGTCCTTCGAGCCGGATCAAGGAACCAGCTGTGGACTGCTGGTTATGGAAAAAGAAGACCTTCGGAGCCGAGTGAAGATCAGCAACCGAAGGAAGCCGGAGGTTTGAGCTGAAGCAACAGGACCAAAGGCCAGAAGACCAGGTCGTCAGCGCAGAAGGACTGGAGCTGAAACTACCGGAAGAAACAAAACCGGGATTGCGGCTTGGGGCGTGTGCTCGCATGGGGCACGTATCGCAGCCAGGCGCAGGTGCCTTGTGAAGGCGCTCATCGTGGCCAGGCAGGGCTTGGCATTTTTCGGAATTTGGCGAAATTGGCGGAATCATCTGGAGCGACCACAGCTACTGCTTCGAGTGGGGCAACTCCTTCAAGTGAAGCCACCACCGATACGTCCACATGCACGTGGGTTTCAGGGGCGTCCATGGCAATGACGAGCAACAGTACGGACACCAGTGGTACGCAGGCCAGCACCGCACAACAATCCGTTATATCCAGGAGTGAAACGGTGGTCGAAAAAGTAGGTCAAAGGACCGAAGGAGCGGCATCGTCAAGGACAGGCACACTAGTGACAAAGGGTCACAGAGAGGTAGTAGGTCATCGCGATCGGCGAGGCTGAAAGCCGAATTAGAGGCGCGGATTAAATTCGAACGCTCAGAGCTCGAACGAGCACAGGCAGCTGCTGCCTTAGCCAAGTCTCTATTGGAGTTGGCACGACTCAACCGAGAAGAGGAGATCGACTCGAGTGAGGATGATGAAGAGCGGAATAGTCAGGTGGAACATTTCGTAAGGAGTCGGGTTCAACAGACCATAATGAGCGCGCCGGTTAGTGTAACGCAACCCGACATTACTGATAAGGAAGCATGTAAAGGATGTGTCACGCCGCAAAGGGGCGAAGATCAAGCGCAACCAAGGAAATGCACAGAAAACACACGCGAGTGAGGTGTCAGAATTGACCGAAGCGATTGTGAGTGCAATAAAGATAGCGGGAAAAGATAAGTCTTCCCAGCTTCATTTCCTCCAGGAATTACCGGTGTTCGATGGAGACCCGGGTGAATGGATAATTTTCAAAACGGTGTTTGAAGACACGAGAAGCCAATTTTCAGGGGTGCATAATGTCGCACGCCTTAGGAGGGCATTAAAGGGCACCGCTAAGGAGGCGGTCAAGTCGTTGTTGTTTACTTTGTGTGAACCTGAAGAAATAATGAACGCTCTCGAAAGAAGATTCGGTAGGGTTGAGATGCTCATTCTAGCCGAAATCGAGAATGTAAAGCGTATGCCAAGATTGGCAGAAGATTGCCAGAATATAGGATCTTATGCAAGTCGTATTACGAACGTGGTTGCTACAATACAAGCATTGAATCAACCACAGTATTTATACTCACCGGAGTTAGTAAGCCGCATAGTGGAGAAACTCGGAACTATGATTAAATTTAAATGGTTTGAATATCGAGCTCAGCATCCTTTGGAGCCAGAGTTACAGAAGATGGCCAAGTTTTTAAATTTATTGAGTGAACAATTTGGAACGTCCTTAAGCAGTGAAAATGTGCCTGAAGAACGGAAGCGTCCTGAATTCAGGAAGCAAACTGTACACACTGCAAAGGAGTGTGTACGCAACCGTGCTAAGAGCGAGCGCTATGAGCGCCGAAGTAATACGACGAATAACGTATTGAAGCCGTGGGAGGTAAGCGAATTAACGACGACAGTTCGTATCGCTTAAACGTTAAGATAAAAGGCATTTACTCTAACGACTTAGAGGAGATAAGTGTGCAAGCAATTAAGTCACTTAACCTTTCTCCGCAGTCAGTGAGCCGAGAATTATTGCAACGGTGTTCTCATTTGACACCGATTAAGGACGAGTTGATGTATGAGAGGTCCAGACCTACCATATTAATTGGCCAAGACAATTGGCATCTCATAGTTACTCGTGAATTAATTTCAGGAGGTAAGAACCTACCTGTAGCATCGCTCACCAAACTTGGATGGGTTTTACATGGTCACATATCGGGTGGCATCAAACCAATCAAGATTGTTAACCATATTTCCACGAAGAAGTAGGAAGACATGGAGAAGTTGATCAAAGATCATTTTAGTTTGGAATCTCTGGGAGTGTCTGCGAGAGCCCGCAAACGACCCAGAGGAACGAGCTTTAAATATTTTGAGCAAAACGGTACGTCGTATACCTAATAATAGGTACGAGACTGCTTTGTTATGGCGCACAGATAATGAGTGCATGCCGTCGAATAGAGCGCAGGTTGAAAGTCGCCTGTTTAATATCGAAAAGAAGCTCGACAAAAATAGCGAGTTGAAAAAGGAATATGAGAAGCAAATTGAAAATCTCATCGTTAACGGTTACGCAGAGAAAGCAAACCATATTTCCATTTCCCCACGCACGTGGTATCTTCCCCACTTCGCAGTGACTCATCCACAAAAAAAGAAAATAAGAATTATTTTCGACGCCGCCGCTAGGACGGGCGGACGTTGTCTCAATGATGCATTGTTAACCGGACCGGACTTATTGAAGTCGTTGTTTGGAGTTCTGCTATGATTCAGAGAAGGAATCGTGGCAGTGATGGCAGACATTAAAGAAATGTTCCTGGAAGTGAAAATCCAGGAAGAAGACAGGGATAGCCTTCGATTCTTATGGCGGCACAATCGTGACGCGCCAGCGGAAGAGTATAGAATGACGTCACTCATATTTGGAGCGGCATCATCACCATGCATCGCTATGTATGTGAAGAATAGGAATGCGCAGGATAACGCACATATCTATCCAGAAGCAGCTTCCGCTACAGAAAGCAATTTTTATATGGATGACTATCTACAGGCATTTCCCGACGTGACGACGGCCGAAAGGATAGTAAACGATATGTATGAATTACATAAACGTCCTTCTTTCCAACTGAGGGGATAGGCTAGCAACCGACCCGAAGTTTTATGTAAAATGGAAAATAAATATAAGAGCGACAGTGCTTCGCTGGGAGATAAAGAGCACACAGAGCGCACTTTAGGTTTGATTTGGAATATCAAACGGGATATAATAAGTTTCTCCATAAGTCTTCGTAACACATCGGAAAAGGTGATGGAAGGTTTACGACCGCCTACGAAGAGAGAGATAACTAGCGCTGTGATGTCAGTCTTCGATCCTTTAGGACTCGCATCACCCATAGCGATTCAAGGGAAGTCGCTGATCCAGCAAGTATGGAGGACAGGCATCTCTTGGGATGAAGAAGTTTCACACGAATTACACGTGTTATTTTGTAAATGGATATCGGAAGTGAAGAAATTAGGTCATTTAGAAGTACCTAGACCCGTTGCTGAAGGCGTCGGCAAGGGAGAATTACACACCTTCACGGATGCTAGTGAAAAAGCATACGCTGCCGCGGTGTATTACGTCACTACGGACGAGCTAGGAGAGAGGCGGATTACGCTGATCGCCGCAAAGGCAAGAGTAGCGCCGCTGAAACCAATTTCGATCCAAGGCTTGAATTGCAAGCAGCTCTTATGGGCAGCAGACTGGCTGCATCAGTTAGTGAAGAGAGCAAGTACGAGATAACCGAGAGAGTATTTTGGACAGACTCACGTACAGTGTTAGCGTGGATTAAGTCAGATCCTCGTGCTTTTAAACCATTCGTTGCTCATCGATTGGCTGAGATCGAAGATCACAGTAAGCCATGTGAATGGCGATAGGTTCCAACGTCACAAAACGTGGCAGACGACGCCACTAGAAATTTTCCTTCCACCTTCGATGTAAGTCATCGCTGGTTTCAAGGACCTGAATTCCTCAGGAAAAGTCCTGATTTATGGCCCAAACAAGGTGCTGAAAGTAGCCGAACGCCCACGTCGACGTTTTTAAGTTTTCGACTGCAGCCGAACTGCGTCGGAGAGGCGGCCGAACGGCGTTAAAATGATTCGCCCGCATGATTTTATGTCCGACGGCATCCGAACGGCGTAGAAGACTGAAGACCGCCGAACTGTATTCGACAAAAGTCTAATGATGAACGATGAGTCGACTGCCGAACGTAAGAGAATAGCCGTCTCGACGGCCGTTCTGGGGAATCAACTACCTACCTGCAAGTGCAAGTGGTCTGCAAGTTTGCAAGTGGACAGACGCTGGGACAGACTTTCGAAAGAGTCGACTGCCGAACGCTTGTGCACAGCCGTCGCAACAGCTAATCGGCGTTACACCGAGTAGTGTGGTAATCACAGAACACTTAGGTACTCCTAGCGGGTGGTGATACCTACGCACTCGGCTTAGCTGTTTTCGCGTCGACAAATCGATCGACGACCATAAAACAGGTGACCCCGAATGCCCGGCTAGGAAGATGGCTGAAAATAGGTATATTAATTCCATAGATTATAATGAGGGCGCCTAAGAGCGCCACCTTTTGCCTTAATTCTTTTTGCCCTAATTTATAAGTTACTAACAAGTTTAAGTTTAGTTTATATATATATATATATATATATATATATATATATATATTAAATATTGTTATAATTTCTGTTGAGTAATATGGATAAGTTAAGTAATGAAATCGATGCTGTCAGTTTATCAGTGGCAAAAACATGTGAAATTGATATGTGCAAAGAATATCTCTTCAAACCTGCGAACTCTTACTATTTTAACACAGAACATTCGTAGTATAAATAAAAACATGGATAATTTCCATATCCTCCTTCGAAGATTGGACACTGACTGCGACATCATCATACTAACAGAATGTTGGCTATCTAAGAGCCAAAGCATCCTCCCATTACTGCCAGGTTGCAATACTTTTAGTAGTAAAAATGTATATAACCAAAATGACGGTGTAGTAGTCTTTGCGAAAAAAAATACGAACATATCAGTCGAGGAGCCTAATATGCTAGATTGTAGCAGGTTATTGGTGAAAGTGGGTCATGAAACTCCTATCCTTGCTGTTTACAGACCTTGTGGTTTTAAGCAAATAGACAATTTTATCACGTCATTAGACATTACACTTGGGAAACTGTCGTCGTTCAAAAATATAGTGTTAACGGGTGATATGAATATTGATATTAACCCAGAAGGCAGTGAAGGCGGAGCAAAATACCTTAATATATGTGCATGCCAGGGCCTGCTTCCAGCACATTTGCTCCCTACACATCTAAGTGGTTCCTTCTTGTTTAGACCACACTTTACTAAAAACTAGGTTACCATCAATAACCCTTATCACCAGTTGTTGGCGACGCGCCTATAAGAATATTTCAATTTATTAAGTTAACCGATTACGAATAGCTTCTAAAAGGCAAATTATCGAGCAATAATATTCTAATAAGAAAATGCTTAGTTGAATCTTAAAGAAATATCGAATTAATGATATGAAGGTCTTGGGTTCGACTCCCAGGCCGGAATAGTTTATCGTTTTCTTAGTAATATCTCTTAATAAATTCATATAGGGAATTTTTAGGATATAAATTATGTTACCGGATTTGTTCCCCGGTTGAAATCATCTTTCCAATGATGTAAATTTAAAGAAATATTAAAATAAAGTTAGAGACCGGGTTTGTTCCCCGGTCGAGATGATCACTTTGTGAGTAAATAGAATGAATGGAAATTAATTGCATAAGTGTTGTCTTGTATGGGTTTGATATGTTTTGTATGAAAACAAATGCCTATTTTCTATGATTGATTTATTTTCATAAATATTAACTTATATTGTTTGATAAGAAACATGATTACTGATAAGAATCTGATTAGAAATAGTTTCCTACAGTTTGAGAATTATGTAGAATCATTGATTCACTTAGTATTGTTGATATTGGTGTACTTTCCATTTTTTCTGATAGTCGATAGCCGTGCAAAAGTTAGTTGTTCAAATAGTGTGAGTTCACGGACGCACGCTAGCCACGTACTTAGGAGGCCAAATATGTAAAAATTTAAATATTTGTAATTTCAGCAATCTATGTAAAAATGACTTGTGAAACATTTCAGATTGACTGTACGTGTAAAAGAGGTGAATTCTGTGTTATTTTTATGTGAAAATTCCTGTCAATAAGTGAAATAATGACAGTTTTGTATAAGAAATTTAAAAGTGTTTTAATAGTGAAATGAATAGAGAAAATGTAAATTAAACTATTGTATTAGTTAAGATATGTATAATTTCAAGTGGAAAACATTGTTTTAACTTTCTATGTTAAATATTTAAGAAATTTCAACTTCGAACATGTGAGTAAAATAGGCATATTTTGTTAAATAAATAAAAGGTTTTTTGTGCTATCTATACAAGTAAATTGTATGAATGTATGTCTTATTTAAATAAAGTTATTAAGTAAACCGTGAGAGAGTGATAGAACAAATTGATGTAATTGAGTTGCGCAAGCGCGCGAATGGCGCGGCTCACTTTCGCGTATAGCTCTGGGGTAGCTCAGTAAACGGGTTTTCTTGCAATTCGTTCGGGGAAGTTTCGAGAAAGTTCGGGAATCCTTCGGGAAAGTGCAAGACCAGCAGTCAATAAGAAGAAGAAAGAAAAAGTGTAGAGAAGTGATAGGGAAAAGTAATTACTCTCACACGGAACGGTTTGAAGATAATTGCTGTTTTATTCCCAAGGAATTCATCCCTCGAAATTATACAGTCCACATCGAAGAATTAAGGCGTTGGGACCGGGACGACTTCGGAAGACCCGTAATCCCCGTCTGAACCTATTTTCTGAAAAGGAAGAGGTTATCGCCCTTGTGTGTTACTCCGTTGTGGAGATCACATGCGTTGTTCCCGAACCCACTGTAGGCGTTATAGGAGGCCGGATCGAGAGAAGCCTCGATTCCTCCCTTCTGTTTCAGAGCCCGAGCGTTTGCGCCCGCTGGTTCCTTTTCACCAGTCCTATAGTAACCGATCATAGTGCCGTCATTCTTAACTTGAGCCTTAAAATATCGAAACCTAATTGTACGTACTCTATTACTAAAATTATTACGAAAAACCTTGAACAAGCAATTCAAAACATTGACCTTAGCCCAGTTTATAGAACCGATGACGTAAACATCTCTTTGCCTTACTTAATAAATAACATACGAAATGCCATTGCTAGCAATACTTCGTATAGAACAGTAGCTAAAAAAAATAATAACTTAAAGCCTTGGATTACACCTGGCCTGATTAGGTGCATGAAACACAGGGACAAACTACACCTGATGGCAAAGTCCTCTTCAGATAATTCCATTTTACAAAATTCATATAAAAGATATAGGAATTTTTGTAACAATTTATTAAAAAAGTTGAAGTATAATTATCTTACAAACTTACTAGAAGAGTCTGGTAGAGATAATAAAAAGATTTGGCAGCATGTAAAAGATATTGCATTTATTTCCAAACAGCATGAATCTTCGTCAGAATAATTACAAAATAATGACTCGCCGCTTATATCAGCAAATACAGTAAATAATTACTTTGTGAACGTTGGTAAAAATTTGGCTGAGCAGATAACAAACAACTCTAACAATAATCGTGAATACAGGGCCACTTTATTAACTCAAAAAAACTGCCAATTAAGCTCGTTCACATTATTAGATACGGACCCTAGTGCGGTGGAAAGGATTATAATGGGACTGAAAGAAACAAGCGCGGTTGGATGGGACGGATTACCCACTAGTATATTAATAAAATATAGACAAATTCTAGTACCACCATTAACCCATATTTTCAGAATTTGTCTCTCTGAAGGAATTTTCCCAGATTGTTTAAAAAAAGCAATTGTAGTTCCAGTATTCAAATCGGGGGACAAAAAAAAACGTTTCCAATTATCGGCCTATCTCGATACTCTCATCCACGTCTAAAATATTAGAAAAATTAATTAACAACAGATTAATGAATTATTTACAAAGTAAATCCATATTATCGAATATGCAATATGGTTTCAGGCCTAAAATGTCCACTGCTGATGCTGTGCAAGAAATGACCGATTACGTCTCTCTAGAATTAGGTAAAGGCAACCAATCAATTGGCATTTTCCTTGACCTTGCAAAAGCATTTGATACGGTTTCTATTCCTATCCTATTAAATAAGTTAGAGAGCATAGGTATTCGAGGTAAGCAGCTTCAACTTTTTAAGAATTACTTATTTATCAATGCATACTCCGTTACTCCGTTGCGGAGATCACATGCGTTGTTCCCGAACCCAACGTAGGCGTTATAGGAGGCCGGATCGAGAGAAGCCTCGATTCCTCCCTTCTGTTTCAGAGCCCGAGCGTTTGCGCCCGCTGGTTCCTTTTCACCAGTCCTATAGTAACCGATCATAGTGCCGTCATTCTTAACTTGAGCCTTAAAATATCGAAACCTAATTGTACGTACTCTATTACTAAAATTATTACGAAAAACCTTGAACAAGCAATTCAAAACATTGACCTTAGCCCAGTTTATAGAACCGATGACGTAAACATCTCTTTGCCTTACTTAATAAATAACATACGAAATGCCATTGCTAGCAATACTTCGTATAGAACAGTAGCTAAAAAAAATAATAACTTAAAGCCTTGGATTACACCTGGCCTGATTAGGTGCATGAAACACAGGGACAAACTACACCTGATGGCAAAGTCCTCTTCAGATAATTCCATTTTACAAAATTCATATAAAAGATATAGGAATTTTTGTAACAATTTATTAAAAAAGTTGAAGTATAATTATCTTACAAACTTACTAGAAGAGTCTGGTAGAGATAATAAAAAGATTTGGCAGCATGTAAAAGATATTGCATTTATTTCCAAACAGCATGAATCTTCGTCAGAATAATTACAAAATAATGACTCGCCGCTTATATCAGCAAATACAGTAAATAATTACTTTGTGAACGTTGGTAAAAATTTGGCTGAGCAGATAACAAACAACTCTAACAATAATCGTGAATACAGGGCCACTTTATTAACTCAAAAAAACTGCCAATTAAGCTCGTTCACATTATTAGATACGGACCCTAGTGCGGTGGAAAGGATTATAATGGGACTGAAAAAAACAAGCGCGGTTGGATGGGACGGATTACCCACTAGTATATTAATAAAATATAGACAAATTCTAGTACCACCATTAACCCATATTTTCAGAATTTGTCTCTCTGAAGGAATTTTCCCAGATTGTTTAAAAAAAGCAATTGTAGTTCCAGTATTCAAATCGGGGGACAAAAAAAAACGTTTCCAATTATCGGCCTATCTCGATACTCTCATCCACGTCTAAAATATTAGAAAAATTAATTAACAACAGATTAATGAATTATTTACAAAGTAAATCCATATTATCGAATATGCAATATGGTTTCAGGCCTAAAATGTCCACTGCTGATGCTGTGCAAGAAATGACCGATTACGTCTCTCTAGAATTAGGTAAAGGCAACCAATCAATTGGCATTTTCCTTGACCTTGCAAAAGCATTTGATACGGTTTCTATTCCTATCCTATTAAATAAGTTAGAGAGCATAGGTATTCGAGGTAAGCAGCTTCAACTTTTTAAGAATTACTTATTTATCAATGCATACTCCGTTACTCCGTTGCGGAGATCACATGCGTTGTTCCCGAACCCAACGTAGGCGTTATAGGAGGCCGGATCGAGAGAAGCCTCGATTCCTCCCTTCTGTTTCAGAGCCCGAACGTTTGCGCCCGCTGGTTCCTTTTCAATTGGTCCTTCGAGCCGGATCAAGGAACCAGCTGTGGACTGCTGGTTATGGAAAAAGAAGACCTTCGGAGCCGAGTGAAGATCAGCAACCGAAGGAAGCCGGAGGTTTGAGCTGAAGCAACAGGACCAAAGGCCAGAAGACCAGGTCGTCAGCGCAGAAGGACTGGAGCTGAAACTACCGGAAGAAACAAAACCGGGATTGCGGCTTGGGGCGTGTGTTCGCATGGGGCACGTATCGCAGCCAGGCGCAGGTGCCTTGTGAAGGCGCTCATCGTGGCCAGGCAGGGCTTGGCATTTTTCGGAATTTGGCGAAATTGGCGGAATCATCTGGAGCGACCACAGCTACTGCTTCGAGTGGGGCAACTCCTTCAAGTGAAGCCACCACCGATACGTCCACATGCACGTGGGTTTCAGGGGCGTCCATGGCAATGACGAGCAACAGGACGGACACCAGTGGTACGCAGGCCAGCACCGCACAACAATCCGTTATATCCAGGAGTGAAACGGTGGTCGAAAAAGTAGGTCAAAGGACCGAAGGAGCGGCATCGTCAAGGACAGTAATCGGGCACACTAGTGACAAAGGGTCACAGAGAGGTAGTAGGTCATCGCGATCGGCGAGGCTGAAAGCCGAATTAGAGGCGCGGATTAAATTCGAACGCTCAGAGCTCGAACGAGCACAGGCAGCTGCTGCCTTAGCCAAGTCTCTATTGGAGTTGGCACGACTCAACCGAGAAGAGGAGATCGACTCGAGTGAGGATGATGAAGAGCGGAATAGTCAGGTGGAACATTTCGTAAGGAGTCGGGTTCAACAGACCATAATGAGCGCGCCGGTTAGTGTAACGCAACCCGACATTACTGATAAGGAAGCATGTAAAGGATGTGTCACGCCGCAAAGGGGCGAAGATCAAGCGCAACCAAGGAAATGCACAGAAAACACACGCGAGTGAGGTGTCAGAATTGACCGAAGCGATTGTGAGTGCAATAAAGATAGCGGGAAAAGATAAGTCTTCCCAGCTTCATTTCCTCCAGGAATTACCGGTGTTCGATGGAGACCCGGGTGAATGGATAATTTTCAAAACGGTGTTTGAAGACACGAGAAGCCAATTTTCAGGGGTGCATAATGTCGCACGCCTTAGGAGGGCATTAAAGGGCACCGCTAAGGAGGCGGTCAAGTCGTTGTTGTTTACTTTGTGTGAACCTGAAGAAATAATGAACGCTCTCGAAAGAAGATTCGGTAGGGTTGAGATGCTCATTCTAGCCGAAATCGAGAATGTAAAGCGTATGCCAAGATTGGCAGAAGATTGCCAGAATATAGGATCTTATGCAAGTCGTATTACGAACGTGGTTGCTACAATACAAGCATTGAATCAACCACAGTATTTATACTCACCGGAGTTAGTAAGCCGCATAGTGGAGAAACTCGGAACTATGATTAAATTTAAATGGTTTGAATATCGAGCTCAGCATCCTTTGGAGCCAGAGTTACAGAAGATGGCCAAGTTTTTAAATTTATTGAGTGAACAATTTGGAACGTCCTTAAGCAGTGAAAATGTGCCTGAAGAACGGAAGCGTCCTGAATTCAGGAAGCAAACTGTACACACTGCAAAGGAGTGTGTACGCAACCGTGCTAAGAGCGAGCGCTATGAGCGCCGAAGTAATACGAGCGAGCGTCTAGCACGCCGAAATAATAAAGGGCACAACCGACAAGTGGTTATGATAACCCAGGACAAGCCTGTAAGTCGGGTAACACATAAGTGTGTTATATGCAACAAGGAGCACTCTATAGTGAGTTGTTACAAGTTTAAGGACATGAATATTCGCGAGAAATGGGACGCGGTTAAAAAAGCGAAAGTATGTTTACAATGTTTGTCACCTAACCGTAGGAGTTTAGAGTGCAAAGGAAAAAAATGTGGTGTAGAGGGATGTAGAATGTCACATCATCGAATGCTACACCGATACCCCAATGAAAATACCTCGCCGAAAGGGGACGAGGGGGGTAAAGAGGCTCAGATTACAACTGTTAGTACAGTAAGTGCACTGGCATGTGCATACTTAAAGATTATACCGGTCGAGTTGTATGGACCTAGAGGAAAGGTTAAGACAACAGCTCTTCTGGATGAAGGATCGACCATGACACTCATAGAGGAGTAGATGGCTCAGAAGTTAGCGCCTCGCGGACTTAAAGAAGAATAACGTATTGAAGCCGTGGGAGGTAAGCGAATTAACGACGACAGTTCGTATCGCTTAAACGTTAAGATAAAAGGCATTTACTCTAACGACTTAGAGGAGATAAGTGTGCAAGCAATTAAGTCACTTAACCTTTCTCCGCAGTCAGTGAGCCGAGAATTATTGCAACGGTGTTCTCATTTGACACCGATTAAGGACGAGTTGATGTATGAGAGGTCCAGACCTACCATATTAATTGGCCAAGACAATTGGCATCTCATAGTTACTCGTGAATTAATTTCAGGAGGTAAGAACCTACCTGTAGCATCGCTCACCAAACTTGGATGGGTTTTACATGGTCACATATCGGGTGGCATCAAACCAATCAAGATTGTTAACCATATTTCCACGAAGAAGTAGGAAGACATGGAGAAGTTGATCAAAGATCATTTTAGTTTGGAATCTCTGGGAGTGTCTGCGAGAGCCCGCAAACGACCCAGAGGAACGAGCTTTAAATATTTTGAGCAAAACGGTACGTCGTATACCTAATAATAGGTACGAGACTGCTTTGTTATGGCGCACAGATAATGAGTGCATGCCGTCGAATAGAGCGCAGGTTGAAAGTCGCCTGTTTAATATCGAAAAGAAGCTCGACAAAAATAGCGAGTTGAAAAAGGAATATGAGAAGCAAATTGAAAATCTCATCGTTAACGGTTACGCAGAGAAAGCAAACCATATTTCCATTTCCCCACGCACGTGGTATCTTCCCCACTTCGCAGTGACTCATCCACAAAAAAAGAAAATAAGAATTATTTTCGACGCCGCCGCTAGGACGGGCGGACGTTGTCTCAATGATGCATTGTTAACCGGACCGGACTTATTGAAGTCGTTGTTTGGAGTTCTGCTATGATTCAGAGAAGGAATCGTGGCAGTGATGGCAGACATTAAAGAAATGTTCCTGGAAGTGAAAATCCAGGAAGAAGACAGGGATAGCCTTCGATTCTTATGGCGGCACAATCGTGACGCGCCAGCGGAAGAGTATAGAATGACGTCACTCATATTTGGAGCGGCATCATCACCATGCATCGCTATGTATGTGAAGAATAGGAATGCGCAGGATAACGCACATATCTATCCAGAAGCAGCTTCCGCTACAGAAAGCAATTTTTATATGGATGACTATCTACAGGCATTTCCCGACGTGACGACGGCCGAAAGGATAGTAAACGATATGTATGAATTACATAAACGTCCTTCTTTCCAACTGAGGGGATAGGCTAGCAACCGACCCGAAGTTTTATGTAAAATGGAAAATAAATATAAGAGCGACAGTGCTTCGCTGGGAGATAAAGAGCACACAGAGCGCACTTTAGGTTTGATTTGGAATATCAAACGGGATATAATAAGTTTCTCCATAAGTCTTCGTAACACATCGGAAAAGGTGATGGAAGGTTTACGACCGCCTACGAAGAGAGAGATAACTAGCGCTGTGATGTCAGTCTTCGATCCTTTAGGACTCGCATCACCCATAGCGATTCAAGGGAAGTCGCTGATCCAGCAAGTATGGAGGACAGGCATCTCTTGGGATGAAGAAGTTTCACACGAATTACACGTGTTATTTTGTAAATGGATATCGGAAGTGAAGAAATTAGGTCATTTAGAAGTACCTAGACCCGTTGCTGAAGGCGTCGGCAAGGGAGAATTACACACCTTCACGGATGCTAGTGAAAAAGCATACGCTGCCGCGGTGTATTACGTCACTACGGACGAGCTAGGAGAGAGGCGGATTACGCTGATCGCCGCAAAGGCAAGAGTAGCGCCGCTGAAACCAATTTCGATCCAAGGCTTGAATTGCAAGCAGCTCTTATGGGCAGCAGACTGGCTGCATCAGTTAGTGAAGAGAGCAAGTACGAGATAACCGAGAGAGTATTTTGGACAGACTCACGTACAGTGTTAGCGTGGATTAAGTCAGATCCTCGTGCTTTTAAACCATTCGTTGCTCATCGATTGGCTGAGATCGAAGATCACAGTAAGCCATGTGAATGGCGATAGGTTCCAACGTCACAAAACGTGGCAGACGACGCCACTAGAAATTTTCCTTCCACCTTCGATGTAAGTCATCGCTGGTTTCAAGGACCTGAATTCCTCAGGAAAAGTCCTGATTTATGGCCCAAACAAGGTGCTGAAAGTAGCCGAACGCCCACGTCGACGTTTTTAAGTTTCCGACTGCAGCCGAACTGCGTCGGAGAGGCGGCCGAACGGCGTTAAAATGATTCGCCCGCATGATTTTATGTCCGACGGCATCCGAACGGCGTAGAAGACTGAAGACCGCCGAACTGTATTCGACAAAAGTCTAATGATGAACGATGAGTCGACTGCCGAACGTAAGAGAATAGCCGTCTCGACGGCCGTTCTGGGGAATCAACTACCTACCTGCAAGTGCAAGTGGTCTGCAAGTTTGCAAGTGGACAGACGCTGGGACAGACTTTCGAAAGAGTCGACTGCCGAACGCTTGTGCACAGCCGTCGCAACAGCTAATCGGCGTTACACCGAGTAGTGTGGTAATCACAGAACACTTAGGTACTCCTAGCGGGTGGTGATACCTACGCACTCGGCTTAGCTGTTTTCGCGTCGACAAATCGATCGACGACCATAAAACAGGTGACCCCGAATGCCCGGCTAGGAAGATGGCTGAAAATAGGTATATTAATTCCATAGATTATAATGAGGGCGCCTAAGAGCGCCACCTTTTGCCTTAATTCTTTTTGCCCTAATTTATAAGTTACTAACAAGTTTAAGTTTAGTTTATATATATATATATTAAATATTGTTATAATTTCTGTTGAGTAATATGGATAAGTTAAGTAATGAAATCGATGCTGTCAGTTTATCAGTGGCAAAAACATGTGAAATTGATATGTGCAAAGAATATCTCTTCAAACCTGCGAACTCTTACTATTTTAACACAGAACATTCGTAGTATAAATAAAAACATGGATAATTTCCATATCCTCCTTCGAAGATTGGACACTGACTGCGACATCATCATACTAACAGAATGTTGGCTATCTAAGAGCCAAAGCATCCTCCCATTACTGCCAGGTTGCAATACTTTTAGTAGTAAAAATGTATATAACCAAAATGACGGTGTAGTAGTCTTTGCGAAAAAAAATACGAACATATCAGTCGAGGAGCCTAATATGCTAGATTGTAGCAGGTTATTGGTGAAAGTGGGTCATGAAACTCCTATCCTTGCTGTTTACAGACCTTGTGGTTTTAAGCAAATAGACAATTTTATCACGTCATTAGACATTACACTTGGGAAACTGTCGTCGTTCAAAAATATAGTGTTAACGGGTGATATGAATATTGATATTAACCCAGAAGGCAGTGAAGGCGGAGCAAAATACCTTAATATATGTGCATGCCAGGGCCTGCTTCCAGCACATTTGCTCCCTACACATCTAAGTGGTTCCTTCTTGTTTAGACCACACTTTACTAAAAACTAGGTTACCATCAATAACCCTTATCACCAGTTGTTGGCGACGCGCCTATAAGAATATTTCAATTTATTAAGTTAACCGATTACGAATAGCTTCTAAAAGGCAAATTATCGAGCAATAATATTCTAATAAGAAAATGCTTAGTTGAATCTTAAAGAAATATCGAATTAATGATATGAAGGTCTTGGGTTCGACTCCCAGGCCGGAATAGTTTATCGTTTTCTTAGTAATATCTCTTAATAAATTCATATAGGGAATTTTTAGGATATAAATTATGTTACCGGATTTGTTCCCCGGTTGAAATCATCTTTCCAATGATGTAAATTTAAAGAAATATTAAAATAAAGTTAGAGACCGGGTTTGTTCCCCGGTCGAGATGATCACTTTGTGAGTAAATAGAATGAATGGAAATTAATTGCATAAGTGTTGTCTTGTATGGGTTTGATATGTTTTGTATGAAAACAAATGCCTATTTTCTATGATTGATTTATTTTCATAAATATTAACTTATATTGTTTGATAAGAAACATGATTACTGATAAGAATCTGATTAGAAATAGTTTCCTACAGTTTGAGAATTATGTAGAATCATTGATTCACTTAGTATTGTTGATATTGGTGTACTTTCCATTTTTTCTGATAGTCGATAGCCGTGCAAAAGTTAGTTGTTCAAATAGTGTGAGTTCACGGACGCACGCTAGCCACGTACTTAGGAGGCCAAATATGTAAAAATTTAAATATTTGTAATTTCAGCAATCTATGTAAAAATGACTTGTGAAACATTTCAGATTGACTGTACGTGTAAAAGAGGTGAATTCTGTGTTATTTTTATGTGAAAATTCCTGTCAATAAGTGAAATAATGACAGTTTTGTATAAGAAATTTAAAAGTGTTTTAATAGTGAAATGAATAGAGAAAATGTAAATTAAACTATTGTATTAGTTAAGATATGTATAATTTCAAGTGGAAAACATTGTTTTAACTTTCTATGTTAAATATTTAAGAAATTTCAACTTCGAACATGTGAGTAAAATAGGCATATTTTGTTAAATAAATAAAAGGTTTTTTGTGCTATCTATACAAGTAAATTGTATGAATGTATGTCTTATTTAAATAAAGTTATTAAGTAAACCGTGAGAGAGTGATAGAACAAATTGATGTAATTGAGTTGCGCAAGCGCGCGAATGGCGCGGCTCACTTTCGCGTATAGCTCTGGGGTAGCTCAGTAAACGGGTTTTCTTGCAATTCGTTCGGGGAAGTTTCGAGAAAGTTCGGGAATCCTTCGGGAAAGTGCAAGACCAGCAGTCAATAAGAAGAAGAAAGAAAAAGTGTAGAGAAGTGATAGGGAAAAGTAATTACTCTCACACGGAACGGTTTGAAGATAATTGCTGTTTTATTCCCAAGGAATTCATCCCTCGAAATTATACAGTCCACATCGAAGAATTAAGGCGTTGGGACCGGGACGACTTCGGAAGACCCGTAATCCCCGTCTGAACCTATTTTCTGAAAAGGAAGAGGTTATCGCCCTTGTGTGTTACTCCGTTGTGGAGATCACATGCGTTGTTCCCGAACCCACTGTAGGCGTTATAGGAGGCCGGATCGAGAGAAGCCTCGATTCCTCCCTTCTGTTTCAGAGCCCGAGCGTTTGCGCCCGCTGGTTCCTTTTCACCAGTCCTATAGTAACCGATCATAGTGCCGTCATTCTTAACTTGAGCCTTAAAATATCGAAACCTAATTGTACGTACTCTATTACTAAAATTATTACGAAAAACCTTGAACTAGCAATTCAAAACATTGACCTTAGCCCAGTTTATAGAACCGATGACGTAAACATCTCTTTGCCTTACTTAATAAATAACATACGAAATGCCATTGCTAGCAATACTTCGTATAGAACAGTAGCTAAAAAAAATAATAACTTAAAGCCTTGGATTACACCTGGCCTGATTAGGTGCATGAAACACAGGGACAAACTACACCTGATGGCAAAGTCCTCTTCAGATAATTCCATTTTACAAAATTCATATAAAAGATATAGGAATTTTTGTAACAATTTATTAAAAAAGTTGAAGTATAATTATCTTACAAACTTACTAGAAGAGTCTGGTAGAGATAATAAAAAGATTTGGCAGCATGTAAAAGATATTGCATTTATTTCCAAACAGCATGAATCTTCGTCAGAATAATTACAAAATAATGACTCGCCGCTTATATCAGCAAATACAGTAAATAATTACTTTGTGAACGTTGGTAAAAATTTGGCTGAGCAGATAACAAACAACTCTAACAATAATCGTGAATACAGGGCCACTTTATTAACTCAAAAAAACTGCCAATTAAGCTCGTTCACATTATTAGATACGGACCCTAGTGCGGTGGAAAGGATTATAATGGGACTGAAAGAAACAAGCGCGGTTGGATGGGACGGATTACCCACTAGTATATTAATAAAATATAGACAAATTCTAGTACCACCATTAACCCATATTTTCAGAATTTGTCTCTCTGAAGGAATTTTCCCAGATTGTTTAAAAAAAGCAATTGTAGTTCCAGTATTCAAATCGGGGGACAAAAAAAAACGTTTCCAATTATCGGCCTATCTCGATACTCTCATCCACGTCTAAAATATTAGAAAAATTAATTAACAACAGATTAATGAATTATTTACAAAGTAAATCCATATTATCGAATATGCAATATGGTTTCAGGCCTAAAATGTCCACTGCTGATGCTGTGCAAGAAATGACCGATTACGTCTCTCTAGAATTAGGTAAAGGCAACCAATCAATTGGCATTTTCCTTGACCTTGCAAAAGCATTTGATACGGTTTCTATTCCTATCCTATTAAATAAGTTAGAGAGCATAGGTATTCGAGGTAAGCAGCTTCAACTTTTTAAGAATTACTTATTTATCAATGCATACTCCGTTACTCCGTTGCGGAGATCACATGCGTTGTTCCCGAACCCAACGTAGGCGTTATAGGAGGCCGGATCGAGAGAAGCCTCGATTCCTCCCTTCTGTTTCAGAGCCCGAGCGTTTGCGCCCGCTGGTTCCTTTTCACCAGTCCTATAGTAACCGATCATAGTGCCGTCATTCTTAACTTGAGCCTTAAAATATCGAAACCTAATTGTACGTACTCTATTACTAAAATTATTACGAAAAACCTTGAACAAGCAATTCAAAACATTGACCTTAGCCCAGTTTATAGAACCGATGACGTAAACATCTCTTTGCCTTACTTAATAAATAACATACGAAATGCCATTGCTAGCAATACTTCGTATAGAACAGTAGCTAAAAAAAATAATAACTTAAAGCCTTGGATTACACCTGGCCTGATTAGGTGCATGAAACACAGGGACAAACTACACCTGATGGCAAAGTCCTCTTCAGATAATTCCATTTTACAAAATTCATATAAAAGATATAGGAATTTTTGTAACAATTTATTAAAAAAGTTGAAGTATAATTATCTTACAAACTTACTAGAAGAGTCTGGTAGAGATAATAAAAAGATTTGGCAGCATGTAAAAGATATTGCATTTATTTCCAAACAGCATGAATCTTCGTCAGAATAATTACAAAATAATGACTCGCCGCTTATATCAGCAAATACAGTAAATAATTACTTTGTGAACGTTGGTAAAAATTTGGCTGAGCAGATAACAAACAACTCTAACAATAATCGTGAATACAGGGCCACTTTATTAACTCAAAAAAACTGCCGATTAAGCTCGTTCACATTATTAGATACGGACCCTAGTGCGGTGGAAAGGATTATAATGGGACTGAAAAAAACAAGCGCGGTTGGATGGGACGGATTACCCACTAGTATATTAATAAAATATAGACAAATTCTAGTACCACCATTAAACCATATTTTCAGAATTTGTCTCTCTGAAGGAATTTTCCCAGATTGTTTAAAAAAAGCAATTGTAGTTCCAGTATTCAAATCGGGGGACAAAAAAAAACGTTTCCAATTATCGGCCTATCTCGATACTCTCATCCACGTCTAAAATATTAGAAAAATTAATTAACAACAGATTAATGAATTATTTACAAAGTAAATCCATATTATCGAATATGCAATATGGTTTCAGGCCTAAAATGTCCACTGCTGATGCTGTGCAAGAAATGACCGATTACGTCTCTCTAGAATTAGGTAAAGGCAACCAATCAATTGGCATTTTCCTTGACCTTGCAAAAGCATTTGATACGGTTTCTATTCCTATCCTATTAAATAAGTTAGAGAGCATAGGTATTCGAGGTAAGCAGCTTCAACTTTTTAAGAATTACTTATTTATCAATGCATACTCCGTTACTCCGTTGCGGAGATCACATGCGTTGTTCCCGAACCCAACGTAGGCGTTATAGGAGGCCGGATCGAGAGAAGCCTCGATTCCTCCCTTCTGTTTCAGAGCCCGAACGTTTGCGCCCGCTGGTTCCTTTTCAATTGGTCCTTCGAGCCGGATCAAGGAACCAGCTGTGGACTGCTGGTTATGGAAAAAGAAGACCTTCGGAGCCGAGTGAAGATCAGCAACCGAAGGAAGCCGGAGGTTTGAGCTGAAGCAACAGGACCAAAGGCCAGAAGACCAGGTCGTCAGCGCAGAAGGACTGGAGCTGAAACTACCGGAAGAAACAAAACCGGGATTGCGGCTTGGGGCGTGTGTTCGCATGGGGCACGTATCGCAGCCAGGCGCAGGTGCCTTGTGAAGGCGCTCATCGTGGCCAGGCAGGGCTTGGCATTTTTCGGAATTTGGCGAAATTGGCGGAATCATCTGGAGCGACCACAGCTACTGCTTCGAGTGGGGCAACTCCTTCAAGTGAAGCCACCACCGATACGTCCACATGCACGTGGGTTTCAGGGGCGTCCATGGCAATGACGAGCAACAGGACGGACACCAGTGGTACGCAGGCCAGCACCGCACAACAATCCGTTATATCCAGGAGTGAAACGGTGGTCGAAAAAGTAGGTCAAAGGACCGAAGGAGCGGCATCGTCAAGGACAGTAATCGGGCACACTAGTGACAAAGGGTCACAGAGAGGTAGTAGGTCATCGCGATCGGCGAGGCTGAAAGCCGAATTAGAGGCGCGGATTAAATTCGAACGCTCAGAGCTCGAACGAGCACAGGCAGCTGCTGCCTTAGCCAAGTCTCTATTGGAGTTGGCACGACTCAACCGAGAAGAGGAGATCGACTCGAGTGAGGATGATGAAGAGCGGAATAGTCAGGTGGAACATTTCGTAAGGAGTCGGGTTCAACAGACCATAATGAGCGCGCCGGTTAGTGTAACGCAACCCGACATTACTGATAAGGAAGCATGTAAAGGATGTGTCACGCCGCAAAGGGGCGAAGATCAAGCGCAACCAAGGAAATGCACAGAAAACACACGCGAGTGAGGTGTCAGAATTGACCGAAGCGATTGTGAGTGCAATAAAGATAGCGGGAAAAGATAAGTCTTCCCAGCTTCATTTCCTCCAGGAATTACCGGTGTTCGATGGAGACCCGGGTGAATGGATAATTTTCAAAACGGTGTTTGAAGACACGAGAAGCCAATTTTCAGGGGTGCATAATGTCGCACGCCTTAGGAGGGCATTAAAGGGCACCGCTAAGGAGGCGGTCAAGTCGTTGTTGTTTACTTTGTGTGAACCTGAAGAAATAATGAACGCTCTCGAAAGAAGATTCGGTAGGGTTGAGATGCTCATTCTAGCCGAAATCGAGAATGTAAAGCGTATGCCAAGATTGGCAGAAGATTGCCAGAATATAGGATCTTATGCAAGTCGTATTACGAACGTGGTTGCTACAATACAAGCATTGAATCAACCACAGTATTTATACTCACCGGAGTTAGTAAGCCGCATAGTGGAGAAACTCGGAACTATGATTAAATTTAAATGGTTTGAATATCGAGCTCAGCATCCTTTGGAGCCAGAGTTACAGAAGATGGCCAAGTTTTTAAATTTATTGAGTGAACAATTTGGAACGTCCTTAAGCAGTGAAAATGTGCCTGAAGAACGGAAGCGTCCTGAATTCAGGAAGCAAACTGTACACACTGCAAAGGAGTGTGTACGCAACCGTGCTAAGAGCGAGCGCTATGAGCGCCGAAGTAATACGAGCGAGCGTCTAGCACGCCGAAATAATAAAGGGCACAACCGACAAGTGGTTATGATAACCCAGGACAAGCCTGTAAGTCGGGTAACACATAAGTGTGTTATATGCAACAAGGAGCACTCTATAGTGAGTTGTTACAAGTTTAAGGACATGAATATTCGCGAGAAATGGGACGCGGTTAAAAAAGCGAAAGTATGTTTACAATGTTTGTCACCTAACCGTAGGAGTTTAGAGTGCAAAGGAAAAAAATGTGGTGTAGAGGGATGTAGAATGTCACATCATCGAATGCTACACCGATACCCCAATGAAAATACCTCGCCGAAAGGGGACGAGGGGGGTAAAGAGGCTCAGATTACAACTGTTAGTACAGTAAGTGCACTGGCATGTGCATACTTAAAGATTATACCGGTCGAGTTGTATGGACCTAGAGGAAAGGTTAAGACAACAGCTCTTCTGGATGAAGGATCGACCATGACACTCATAGAGGAGTAGATGGCTCAGAAGTTAGCGCCTCGCGGACTTAAAGAAGAATAACGTATTGAAGCCGTGGGAGGTAAGCGAATTAACGACGACAGTTCGTATCGCTTAAACGTTAAGATAAAAGGCATTTACTCTAACGACTTAGAGGAGATAAGTGTGCAAGCAATTAAGTCACTTAACCTTTCTCCGCAGTCAGTGAGCCGAGAATTATTGCAACGGTGTTCTCATTTGACACCGATTAAGGACGAGTTGATGTATGAGAGGTCCAGACCTACCATATTAATTGGCCAAGACAATTGGCATCTCATAGTTACTCGTGAATTAATTTCAGGAGGTAAGAACCTACCTGTAGCATCGCTCACCAAACTTGGATGGGTTTTACATGGTCACATATCGGGTGGCATCAAACCAATCAAGATTGTTAACCATATTTCCACGAAGAAGTAGGAAGACATGGAGAAGTTGATCAAAGATCATTTTAGTTTGGAATCTCTGGGAGTGTCTGCGAGAGCCCGCAAACGACCCAGAGGAACGAGCTTTAAATATTTTGAGCAAAACGGTACGTCGTATACCTAATAATAGGTACGAGACTGCTTTGTTATGGCGCACAGATAATGAGTGCATGCCGTCGAATAGAGCGCAGGTTGAAAGTCGCCTGTTTAATATCGAAAAGAAGCTCGACAAAAATAGCGAGTTGAAAAAGGAATATGAGAAGCAAATTGAAAATCTCATCGTTAACGGTTACGCAGAGAAAGCAAACCATATTTCCATTTCCCCACGCACGTGGTATCTTCCCCACTTCGCAGTGACTCATCCACAAAAAAAGAAAATAAGAATTATTTTCGACGCCGCCGCTAGGACGGGCGGACGTTGTCTCAATGATGCATTGTTAACCGGACCGGACTTATTGAAGTCGTTGTTTGGAGTTCTGCTACGATTCAGAGAAGGAATCGTGGCAGTGATGGCAGACATTAAAGAAATGTTCCTGGAAGTGAAAATCCAGGAAGAAGACAGGGATAGCCTTCGATTCTTATGGCGGCACAATCGTGACGCGCCAGCGGAAGAGTATAGAATGACGTCACTCATATTTGGAGCGGCATCATCACCATGCATCGCTATGTATGTGAAGAATAGGAATGCGCAGGATAACGCACATATCTATCCAGAAGCAGCTTCCGCTACAGAAAGCAATTTTTATATGCCTATCTACAGGCATTTCCCGACGTGACGACGTCCGAAAGGATAGTAAACGATATGTATGAATTACATAAACGTCCTTCTTTCCAACTGAGGGGATAGGCTAGCAACCGACCCGAAGTTTTATGTAAAATGGAAAATAAATATAAGAGCGACAGTGCTTCGCTGGGAGATAAAGAGCACACAGAGCGCACTTTAGGTTTGATTTGGAATATCAAACGGGATATAATAAGTTTCTCCATAAGTCTTCGTAACACATCGGAAAAGGTGATGGAAGGTTTACGACCGCCTACGAAGAGAGAGATAACTAGCGCTGTGATGTCAGTCTTCGATCCTTTAGGACTCGCATCACCCATAGCGATTCAAGGGAAGTCGCTGATCCAGCAAGTATGGAGGACAGGCATCTCTTGGGATGAAGAAGTTTCACACGAATTACACGTGTTATTTTGTAAATGGATATCGGAAGTGAAGAAATTAGGTCATTTAGAAGTACCTAGACCCGTTGCTGAAGGCGTCGGCAAGGGAGAATTACACACCTTCACGGATGCTAGTGAAAAAGCATACGCTGCCGCGGTGTATTACGTCACTACGGACGAGCTAGGAGAGAGGCGGATTACGCTGATCGCCGCAAAGGCAAGAGTAGCGCCGCTGAAACCAATTTCGATCCAAGGCTTGAATTGCAAGCAGCTCTTATGGGCAGCAGACTGGCTGCATCAGTTAGTGAAGAGAGCAAGTACGAGATAACCGAGAGAGTATTTTGGACAGACTCACGTACAGTGTTAGCGTGGATTAAGTCAGATCCTCGTGCTTTTAAACCATTCGTTGCTCATCGATTGGCTGAGATCGAAGATCACAGTAAGCCATGTGAATGGCGATAGGTTCCAACGTCACAAAACGTGGCAGACGACGCCACTAGAAATTTTCCTTCCACCTTCGATGTAAGTCATCGCTGGTTTCAAGGACCTGAATTCCTCAGGAAAAGTCCTGATTTATGGCCCAAACAAGGTGCTGAAAGTAGCCGAACGCCCACGTCGACGTTTTTTAGTTTTCGACTGCAGCCGAACTGCGTCGGAGAGGCGGCCGAACGGCGTTAAAATAATTCGCTCGCATGATTTTATGTCCGACGGCATCCGAACGGCGTAGAAGACTGAAGACCGCCGAACTGTATTCGACAAAAGTCTAATGATGAACGATGAGTCGACTGCCGAACGTAAGAGAATAGCCGTCTCGACGGCCGTTCTGGGGAATCAACTACCTACCTGCAAGTGCAAGTGGTCTGCAAGTTTGCAAGTGGACAGACGCTGGGACAGACTTTCGAAAGAGTCGACTGCCGAACGCTTGTGCACAGCCGTCGCAACAGCTAATCGGCGTTACACCGAGTAGTGTGGTAATCACAGAACACTTAGGTACTCCTAGCGGGTGGTGATACCTACGCACTCGGCTTAGCTGTTTTCGCGTCGACAAATCGATCGACGACCATAAAACAGGTGACCCCGAATGCCCGGCTAGGAAGATGGCTGAAAATAGGTATATTAATTCCATAGATTATAATGAGGGCGCCTAAGAGCGCCACCTTTTGCCTTAATTCTTTTTGCCCTAATTTATAAGTTACTAACAAGTTTAAGTTTAGTTTATATATATATATATATATATATATATATATATATATATATATATATATATATATATATATATATATATATATATATATTAAATATTGTTATAATTTCTGTTGAGTAATATGGATAAGTTAAGTAATGAAATCGATGCTGTCAGTTTATCAGTGGCAAAAACATGTGAAATTGATATGTGCAAAGAATATCTCTTCAAACCTGCGAAC
Organism: Parnassius smintheus behrii; assembly: GCA_036936625.1. Classification (NCBI taxonomy): domain Eukaryota; kingdom Metazoa; phylum Arthropoda; class Insecta; order Lepidoptera; family Papilionidae; genus Parnassius; species Parnassius smintheus. Next base: position 44,671,739 of record JAUPFT010000015.1, read on the forward strand.
TCTTACTATTTTAACACAGAACATTCGTAGTATAAATAAAAACATGGATAATTTCCATATCCTCCTTCGAAGATTGGACACTGACTGCGACATCATCATACTAACAGAATGTTGGCTATCTAAGAGCCAAAGCATCCTCCCATTACTGCCAGGTTGCAATACTTTTAGTAGTAAAAATGTATATAACCAAAATGACGGTGTAGTAGTCTTTGCGAAAAAAAATACGAACATATCAGTCGAGGAGCCTAATATGCTAGATTGTAGCAGGTTATTGGTGAAAGTGGGTCATGAAACTCCTATCCTTGCTGTTTACAGACCTTGTGGTTTTAAGCAAATAGACAATTTTATCACGTCATTAGACATTACACTTGGGAAACTGTCGTCGTTCAAAAATATAGTGTTAACGGGTGATATGAATATTGATATTAACCCAGAAGGCAGTGAAGGCGGAGCAAAATACCTTAATATATGTGCATGCCAGGGCCTGCTTCCAGCACATTTGCTCCCTACACATCTAAGTGGTTCCTTCTTGTTTAGACCACACTTTACTAAAAACTAGGTTACCATCAATAACCCTTATCACCAGTTGTTGGCGACGCGCCTATAAGAATATTTCAATTTATTAAGTTAACCGATTACGAATAGCTTCTAAAAGGCAAATTATCGAGCAATAATATTCTAATAAGAAAATGCTTAGTTGAATCTTAAAGAAATATCGAATTAATGATATGAAGGTCTTGGGTTCGACTCCCAGGCCGGAATAGTTTATCGTTTTCTTAGTAATATCTCTTAATAAATTCATATAGGGAATTTTTAGGATATAAATTATGTTACCGGATTTGTTCCCCGGTTGAAATCATCTTTCCAATGATGTAAATTTAAAGAAATATTAAAATAAAGTTAGAGACCGGGTTTGTTCCCCGGTCGAGATGATCACTTTGTGAGTAAATAGAATGAATGGAAATTAATTGCATAAGTGTTGTCTTGTATGGGTTTGATATGTTTTGTATGAAAACAAATGCCTATTTTCTATGATTGATTTATGAAAACATTAACTTATATTGTTTGATAAGAAACATGATTACTGATAAGAATCTGATTAGAAATAGTTTCCTACAGTTTGAGAATTATGTAGAATCATTGATTCACTTAGTATTGTTGATATTGGTGTACTTTCCATTTTTTCTGATAGTCGATAGCCGTGCAAAAGTTAGTTGTTCAAATAGTGTGAGTTCACGGACGCACGCTAGCCACGTACTTAGGAGGCCAAATATGTAAAAATTTAAATATTTGTAATTTCAGCAATCTATGTAAAAATGACTTGTGAAACATTTCAGATTGACTGTACGTGTAAAAGAGGTGAATTCTGTGTTATTTTTATGTGAAAATTCCTGTCAATAAGTGAAATAATGACAGTTTTGTATAAGAAATTTAAAAGTGTTTTAATAGTGAAATGAATAGAGAAAATGTAAATTAAACTATTGTATTAGTTAAGATATGTATAATTTCAAGTGGAAAACATTGTTTTAACTTTCTATGTTAAATATTTAAGAAATTTCAACTTCGAACATGTGAGTAAAATAGGCATATTTTGTTAAATAAATAAAAGGTTTTTTGTGCTATCTATACAAGTAAATTGTATGAATGTATGTCTTATTTAAATAAAGTTATTAAGTAAACCGTGAGAGAGTGATAGAACAAATTGATGTAATTGAGTTGCGCAAGCGCGCGAATGGCGCGGCTCACTTTCGCGTATAGCTCTGGGGTAGCTCAGTAAACGGGTTTTCTTGCAATTCGTTCGGGGAAGTTTCGAGAAAGTTCGGGAATCCTTCGGGAAAGTGCAAGACCAGCAGTCAATAAGAAGAAGAAAGAAAAAGTGTAGAGAAGTGATAGGGAAAAGTAATTACTCTCACACGGAACGGTTTGAAGATAATTGCTGTTTTATTCCCAAGGAATTCATCCCTCGAAATTATACAGTCCACATCGAAGAATTAAGGCGTTGGGACCGGGACGACTTCGGAAGACCCGTAATCCCCGTCTGAACCTATTTTCTGAAAAGGAAGAGGTTATCGCCCTTGTGTGTTACTCCGTTGTGGAGATCACATGCGTTGTTCCCGAACCCACTGTAGGCGTTATAGGAGGCCGGATCGAGAGAAGCCTCGATTCCTCCCTTCTGTTTCAGAGCCCGAGCGTTTGCGCCCGCTGGTTCCTTTTCACCAGTCCTATAGTAACCGATCATAGTGCCGTCATTCTTAACTTGAGCCTTAAAATATCGAAACCTAATTGTACGTACTCTATTACTAAAATTATTACGAAAAACCTTGAACTAGCAATTCAAAACATTGACCTTAGCCCAGTTTATAGAACCGATGACGTAAACATCTCTTTGCCTTACTTAATAAATAACATACGAAATGCCATTGCTAGCAATACTTCGTATAGAACAGTAGCTAAAAAAAATAATAACTTAAAGCCTTGGATTACACCTGGCCTGATTAGGTGCATGAAACACAGGGACAAACTACACCTGATGGCAAAGTCCTCTTCAGATAATTCCATTTTACAAAATTCATATAAAAGATATAGGAATTTTTGTAACAATTTATTAAAAAAGTTGAAGTATAATTATCTTACAAACTTACTAGAAGAGTCTGGTAGAGATAATAAAAAGATTTGGCAGCATGTAAAAGATATTGCATTTATTTCCAAACAGCATGAATCTTCGTCAGAATAATTACAAAATAATGACTCGCCGCTTATATCAGCAAATACAGTAAATAATTACTTTGTGAACGTTGGTAAAAATTTGGCTGAGCAGATAACAAACAACTCTAACAATAATCGTGAATACAGGGCCACTTTATTAACTCAAAAAAACTGCCAATTAAGCTCGTTCACATTATTAGATACGGACCCTAGTGCGGTGGAAAGGATTATAATGGGACTGAAAGAAACAAGCGCGGTTGGATGGGACGGATTACCCACTAGTATATTAATAAAATATAGACAAATTCTAGTACCACCATTAACCCATATTTTCAGAATTTGTCTCTCTGAAGGAATTTTCCCAGATTGTTTAAAAAAAGCAATTGTAGTTCCAGTATTCAAATCGGGGGACAAAAAAAAACGTTTCCAATTATCGGCCTATCTCGATACTCTCATCCACGTCTAAAATATTAGAAAAATTAATTAACAACAGATTAATGAATTATTTACAAAGTAAATCCATATTATCGAATATGCAATATGGTTTCAGGCCTAAAATGTCCACTGCTGATGCTGTGCAAGAAATGACCGATTACGTCTCTCTAGAATTAGGTAAAGGCAACCAATCAATTGGCATTTTCCTTGACCTTGCAAAAGCATTTGATACGGTTTCTATTCCTATCCTATTAAATAAGTTAGAGAGCATAGGTATTCGAGGTAAGCAGCTTCAACTTTTTAAGAATTACTTATTTATCAATGCATACTCCGTTACTCCGTTGCGGAGATCACATGCGTTGTTCCCGAACCCAACGTAGGCGTTATAGGAGGCCGGATCGAGAGAAGCCTCGATTCCTCCCTTCTGTTTCAGAGCCCGAACGTTTGCGCCCGCTGGTTCCTTTTCAATTGGTCCTTCGAGCCGGATCAAGGAACCAGCTGTGGACTGCTGGTTATGGAAAAAGAAGACCTTCGGAGCCGAGTGAAGATCAGCAACCGAAGGAAGCCGGAGGTTTGAGCTGAAGCAACAGGACCAAAGGCCAGAAGACCAGGTCGTCAGCGCAGAAGGACTGGAGCTGAAACTACCGGAAGAAACAAAACCGGGATTGCGGCTTGGGGCGTGTGCTCGCATGGGGCACGTATCGCAGCCAGGCGCAGGTGCCTTGTGAAGGCGCTCATCGTGGCCAGGCAGGGCTTGGCATTTTTCGGAATTTGGCGAAATTGGCGGAATCATCTGGAGCGACCACAGCTACTGCTTCGAGTGGGGCAACTCCTTCAAGTGAAGCCACCACCGATACGTCCACATGCACGTGGGTTTCAGGGGCGTCCATGGCAATGACGAGCAACAGGACGGACACCAGTGGTACGCAGGCCAGCACCGCACAACAATCCGTTATATCCAGGAGTGAAACGGTGGTCGAAAAAGTAGGTCAAAGGACCGAAGGAGCGGCATCGTCAAGGACAGTAATCGGGCACACTAGTGACAAAGGGTCACAGAGAGGTAGTAGGTCATCGCGATCGGCGAGGCTGAAAGCCGAATTAGAGGCGCGGATTAAATTCGAACGCTCAGAGCTCGAACGAGCACAGGCAGCTGCTGCCTTAGCCAAGTCTCTATTGGAGTTGGCACGACTCAACCGAGAAGAGGAGATCGACTCGAGTGAGGATGATGAAGAGCGGAATAGTCAGGTGGAACATTTCGTAAGGAGTCGGGTTCAACAGACCATAATGAGCGCGCCGGTTAGTGTAACGCAACCCGACATTACTGATAAGGAAGCATGTAAAGGATGTGTCACGCCGCAAAGGGGCGAAGATCAAGCGCAACCAAGGAAATGCACAGAAAACACACGCGAGTGAGGTGTCAGAATTGACCGAAGCGATTGTGAGTGCAATAAAGATAGCGGGAAAAGATAAGTCTTCCCAGCTTCATTTCCTCCAGGAATTACCGGTGTTCGATGGAGACCCGGGTGAATGGATAATTTTCAAAACGGTGTTTGAAGACACGAGAAGCCAATTTTCAGGGGTGCATAATGTCGCACGCCTTAGGAGGGCATTAAAGGGCACCGCTAAGGAGGCGGTCAAGTCGTTGTTGTTTACTTTGTGTGAACCTGAAGAAATAATGAACGCTCTCGAAAGAAGATTCGGTAGGGTTGAGATGCTCATTCTAGCCGAAATCGAGAATGTAAAGCGTATGCCAAGATTGGCAGAAGATTGCCAGAATATAGGATCTTATGCAAGTCGTATTACGAACGTGGTTGCTACAATACAAGCATTGAATCAACCACAGTATTTATACTCACCGGAGTTAGTAAGCCGCATAGTGGAGAAACTCGGAACTATGATTAAATTTAAATGGTTTGAATATCGAGCTCAGCATCCTTTGGAGCCAGAGTTACAGAAGATGGCCAAGTTTTTAAATTTATTGAGTGAACAATTTGGAACGTCCTTAAGCAGTGAAAATGTGCCTGAAGAACGGAAGCGTCCTGAATTCAGGAAGCAAACTGTACACACTGCAAAGGAGTGTGTACGCAACCGTGCTAAGAGCGAGCGCTATGAGCGCCGAAGTAATACGAGCGAGCGTCTAGCACGCCGAAATAATAAAGGGCACAACCGACAAGTGGTTATGATAACCCAGGACAAGCCTGTAAGTCGGGTAACACATAAGTGTGTTATATGCAACAAGGAGCACTCTATAGTGAGTTGTTACAAGTTTAAGGACATGAATATTCGCGAGAAATGGGACGCGGTTAAAAAAGCGAAAGTATGTTTACAATGTTTGTCACCTAACCGTAGGAGTTTAGAGTGCAAAGGAAAAAAATGTGGTGTAGAGGGATGTAGAATGTCACATCATCGAATGCTACACCGATACCCCAATGAAAATACCTCGCCGAAAGGGGACGAGGGGGGTAAAGAGGCTCAGATTACAACTGTTAGTACAGTAAGTGCACTGGCATGTGCATACTTAAAGATTATACCGGTCGAGTTGTATGGACCTAGAGGAAAGGTTAAGACAACAGCTCTTCTGGATGAAGGATCGACCATGACACTCATAGAGGAGTAGATGGCTCAGAAGTTAGCGCCTCGCGGACTTAAAGAAGAATAACGTATTGAAGCCGTGGGAGGTAAGCGAATTAACGACGACAGTTCGTATCGCTTAAACGTTAAGATAAAAGGCATTTACTCTAACGACTTAGAGGAGATAAGTGTGCAAGCAATTAAGTCACTTAACCTTTCTCCGCAGTCAGTGAGCCGAGAATTATTGCAACGGTGTTCTCATTTGACACCGATTAAGGACGAGTTGATGTATGAGAGGTCCAGACCTACCATATTAATTGGCCAAGACAATTGGCATCTCATAGTTACTCGTGAATTAATTTCAGGAGGTAAGAACCTACCTGTAGCATCGCTCACCAAACTTGGATGGGTTTTACATGGTCACATATCGGGTGGCATCAAACCAATCAAGATTGTTAACCATATTTCCACGAAGAAGTAGGAAGACATGGAGAAGTTGATCAAAGATCATTTTAGTTTGGAATCTCTGGGAGTGTCTGCGAGAGCCCGCAAACGACCCAGAGGAACGAGCTTTAAATATTTTGAGCAAAACGGTACGTCGTATACCTAATAATAGGTACGAGACTGCTTTGTTATGGCGCACAGATAATGAGTGCATGCCGTCGAATAGAGCGCTGGTTGAAAGTCGCCTGTTTAATATCGAAAAGAAGCTCGACAAAAATAGCGAGTTGAAAAAGGAATATGAGAAGCAAATTGAAAATCTCATCGTTAACGGTTACGCAGAGAAAGCAAACCATATTTCCATTTCCCCACGCACGTGGTATCTTCCCCACTTCGCAGTGACTCATCCACAAAAAAAGAAAATAAGAATTATTTTCGACGCCGCCGCTAGGACGGGCGGACGTTGTCTCAATGATGCATTGTTAACCGGACCGGACTTATTGAAGTCGTTGTTTGGAGTTCTGCTACGATTCAGAGAAGGAATCGTGGCAGTGATGGCAGACATTAAAGAAATGTTCCTGGAAGTGAAAATCCAGGAAGAAGACAGGGATAGCCTTCGATTCTTATGGCGGCACAATCGTGACGCGCCAGCGGAAGAGTATAGAATGACGTCACTCATATTTGGAGCGGCATCATCACCATGCATCGCTATGTATGTGAAGAATAGGAATGCGCAGGATAACGCACATATCTATCCAGAAGCAGCTTCCGCTACAGAAAGCAATTTTTATATGGATGACTATCTACAGGCATTTCCCGACGTGACGACGGCCGAAAGGATAGTAAACGATATGTATGAATTACATAAACGTCCTTCTTTCCAACTGAGGGGATAGGCTAGCAACCGACCCGAAGTTTTATGTAAAATGGAAAATAAATATAAGAGCGACAGTGCTTCGCTGGGAGATAAAGAGCACACAGAGCGCACTTTAGGTTTGATTTGGAATATCAAACGGGATATAATAAGTTTCTCCATAAGTCTTCGTAACACATCGGAAAAGGTGATGGAAGGTTTACGACCGCCTACGAAGAGAGAGATAACTAGCGCTGTGATGTCAGTCTTCGATCCTTTAGGACTCGCATCACCCATAGCGATTCAAGGGAAGTCGCTGATCCAGCAAGTATGGAGGACAGGCATCTCTTGGTATGAAGAAGTTTCACACGAATTACACGTGTTATTTTGTAAATGGATATCGGAAGTGAAGAAATTAGGTCATTTAGAAGTACCTAGACCCGTTGCTGAAGGCGTCGGCAAGGGAGAATTACACACCTTCACGGATGCTAGTGAAAAAGCATACGCTGCCGCGGTGTATTACGTCACTACGGACGAGCTAGGAGAGAGGCGGATTACGCTGATCGCCGCAAAGGCAAGAGTAGCGCCGCTGAAACCAATTTCGATCCAAGGCTTGAATTGCAAGCAGCTCTTATGGGCAGCAGACTGGCTGCATCAGTTAGTGAAGAGAGCAAGTACGAGATAACCGAGAGAGTATTTTGGACAGACTCACGTACAGTGTTAGCGTGGATTAAGTCAGATCCTCGTGCTTTTAAACCATTCGTTGCTCATCGATTGGCTGAGATCGAAGATCACAGTAAGCCATGTGAATGGCGATAGGTTCCAACGTCACAAAACGTGGCAGACGACGCCACTAGAAATTTTCCTTCCACCTTCGATGTAAGTCATCGCTGGTTTCAAGGACCTGAATTCCTCAGGAAAAGTCCTGATTTACGGCCCAAACAAGTGGACACCATAAATACCTTAGAAACAGGTGAAGAAAAATCGCCAAAAGGCGTAAATGCGCTGAGAAAGCAAGAACCGTTAAGTCTACCCGACTACGGACGATTTAGCAGCTTTAAGAAATTCCTTGGGGCAACTACACGCACCTTAAAAGCGGTAGAAAAATTCAAGAGTTTAAGAAAGTCGGTTAAAGGACCCGACAACGCAGCCGAAAAGTCGGTTATGTGTTCCAACGAAGTTTTAGCAAAGTCGGTTAAAGGACCCGATAACGCGTTGGACATAGCGCTCTTGAAAAAAGCTGAATTATTAATTTGGAAGTTCGTTCAAGACGAGTGTTTTCATTTGGAAATAAAATGCTTGAATGCAGGCAAAAGCGTTGAAAGAAGTTCACGCTTAAGTAAATTATCTATGGAAATAGGAGAGGATAACTTACTCCGTTTAAATGGGCGTTTACCTTTTAAGTATAATTTGACCGAGGAAAGTAGAAAACCTGTCGTATTAGACGGTAAACACGAAATCGTTAAAATGATGATTAGAGAAGTTCATCATCATTTTGGACATGCCAATCACCAGACGGTGATGAATGAGGTGAACCAAAAATTTTATGTCTTGAACTTGCGTAATGTAGTACGAAGTGTGTCACATCACTGTCAGTGGTGCAGGACATACAGGTCAAAACCGCAGAACGTGCCACAAAGAAATATTCCTCTGGAGAGAATAGCTCACAATGAACCACCTATATGCTCAGCTGTGGATTATTTCGGACCTATGAGTGTGACTATAGGAAGGCGACACGAAAAACGTTGGGGTGTTTTATTCACGTGTCTGATCATCAGAGCAGTACATCTGGAATTAGCAGCCTCATTGACACCAGCGTCAATGATAATGGCATTGAGGCGATTTATCGCCAGAAGAGGAAAACCAGCCGTTATATACAGCGATAACGGGACAAATTTCAAAGCTGCGAATAAAGAATTATTGAAAGCATGCGAAGAATGCCATGAGGGCATGAAAAATGAGTCATTTTAAAAATATGTTAAATGGAAGTTTATACCTCCGGGAGCACCGCACATGGGTGGCGCCTGGGAGAGGTTAGTAAGATCGATTAAAATTGCGTTGACCGCTACGCTCAAAGAAAGGAGCCCGCGAGAGGAGGTTCTGCATACGTTGCTTTTAGAAGCAGAGCATACTGTAAATTCCAGACCTCTGGTAACATTCAATATGGATAGTCCTGAAGAGGATTTGACACCCAATCATTTTCTTCTGGGACGCTCATGTGGTGATCGACCACCTGGATTATTGTTAGAGCAACATCTGACGGGTCAACTCAATTGGAAATCTGTACAGAGGTTAGCCGACCATTTTTGGACAAGATGGCTAAAAGAATACATGCCTACTTTAATACCTCGAACAGGTAATAACGGAAGGTTCATGGAACCTAAAGAGGGTGATATTGTCTTGATAATAGATCATTCGTTGCCACGAAATACGTGGCCGAAAGGCAAGATTAGTAGGACGCTACCGGGACAAGACGGTCACACTAGACCTACATCCAGAATAATAGTCCTGGTACCCGCGACGCCTCCCAAATGATGGTGCTGACGCACGGGGGGGGGGGGGGGGGAGATTGTTGGCAACGCGCCTATAAGAATATTTCAATTTATTTAGTTAATCGATTACGAATAGCTTCTAAAAGGCAAATTATCGAGCAATAATATTCTAATAAGAAAATGCTTAGTTGAATCTTAAAGAAATATCGAATTAATGATATGAAGGTCTTGGGTTCGACTCCCAGGCCGGAATAGTTTATCGTTTTCTTAGTAATATCTCTTAATAAATTCATATAGGGAATTTTTAGGATATAAATTATGTTACCGGATTTGTTCCCCGGTTGAAATCATCTTTCCAATGATGTAAATTTAAAGAAATATTAAAATAAAGTTTGAGACCGGATTTGTTCCCCGGTCGAGATGATCACTTTGTGAGTAAATAGAATTAATGGAAGTTAATTGCATAAGTGTTGTCTTGTATGGGTTTGATATGTTTTGTATGAAAACAAATGCCTATTTTCTATGATTGATTTATTAAAACATTAACTTATATTGTTTGATAAGAAACATGATTACTGATAAGAATCTGATTAGAAATAGTTTCCTAGAGTTTGAGAATTATGTAGAATCATTGATTCACTTAGTATTATTGATATTGGTGTGGGGGCTTATCCCAAATTTTGAAATAATAAAAGAGATTAATCTGGTAAAGGTCTGTATAATGGGAGTGCCAAAAGTACAATGAATTATCAGGTAGAATTACAATGAATATTACATACATAAAATGTTAGAATTAAAAAAGCTATAATAATCTAAGGCGAATGATTGCTAAAGAAATGCATCAGGCGTCAACATGCCCCCGGGCGTTGAAAGCACGTCTTTCAACCGGAAGGCACTGGGAGCGGACAAATCTTGCTGAATGATCGTCGAATTATTCCTGCAGACGTTTTGATATCTGCCACACGACTGATGTTGTCAGGTCCAGGATAAACAGCAACGACTCGGCCCAATTTCCATTTCAATGGAGGGAGATTGTCTTCTTTCACGACAACCAAAGAATTCAATTTCAAGTCACCACTGCTAACACGCCATTTCATTCGTTTCTGGAGTTCAGAAACATACTCTTTACACCATCTAGTCCAAAAATGTTGGCGGAGTTGCTCAATCCGTTGAAAGCGGGTCAAAGAGTTAGTTTGATGACTTCGATAATCTTTGTCTGGTAACGACGTGAGCGGTCGTCCGATCAAAAAGTGACCTGGTATTAGTGGCATTAAATCTTCTGGGTCGGATGACACTGATGTGAGAGGCCGAGAGTTCAATATCGCTTCAATTTGCACCAGCGTAGTATTAAGCTCCTCGTAAGTGAGATTACAATTTCCCGGCACTCTTTGTAAATGAAATTTGGTTGATTTAACACCCGCCTCCCAGAGTCCACCGAAGTGTGGAGAATACGCAGGAATAAAATGAAAATTAATCCCATCATTACCCATGTTTTCGGACAGTAAATTGCAATTGGTTTTTAAAAACGTGGAGAATTCATTGCACGCGCCAACAAACGAGGTACCGTTGTCAGAGTAAATGCTATTTGGTTTACCCCTTCGTGATAAAAACCTTCGTAAGGCCAGTATAAAACTATGGCTTGTTAAATCGCCAACCGATTCTAAGTGAATTGCTTTGGTTGCCAAACACACAAATATGGCTATGTACACCTTTATCAAACGACATCCGCGACCTTGGCGACTAGCAGATAACATAGGACCTGCATAGTCTACGCCTACATTTTCAAAGGGATAGCCTCCAGGTTGAATACGCTGCTGTGGTAGATTACCCATCAATGGTGCTACGACCTTACCTTTTATGCGACTACAAAGGACGCATTGATGGTAGCATCTCCTCGCCAGATTTCGACCACCAATTGGCCAATACGATTCTCTTATTGTAGCTAATAGTAATTGGGGTCCCGCGTGCATTAAATTTTTATGTTGATAATCGAATAACAATTGAGTAAAACGATGTGTGGACTGTAATAAGATAGGGTGTTTCTTGTCGTAAGAAAAGTTTGAATTATTTAAGCGACCTCCTACTCTCATGGTATTGTTTTTATCTAAAAATACTGTGAACTTATGTAATGGACTTTTTTTGGGCAAAGATAATCCCTTAAGAAGCATGCTATACTCTATAAATGACTCCCTTTGTACGTTCCTAATAATGTGGTTCAACGCGTCTTGTTGTTCACACTCGGTTAAATAGTTAGTAGGAGAAATCCGTTTTCTACATATATTAATAAAACGTAAGACATATGCTACAGTCCGTTTGAGTCTTAAAAAATTGGAAAACCGATTAAATTCGATTAGTTCAAAAGATTTTGTATTATCATTATCAGTAACATTTAATGAGACTTCCGGTTTAAGCTCGGGTAGTAAAGTGACATTTTTTGGCTGTAAAGGCCATTGTGATACATTTTGTTTAAGATAACTTGGACCACACCACCAAAAATTACGATGCTGCAATATTTCACTGTCAACACCACGAGAGAGTAGGTCTGCAGGGTTGTCACTAGTCGGTACATGCCTCCAAATACAACTACCTGATTTTTCTAAAATCTCCGCGACACGGTTGCGCACAAATGGCTGAAGCTTAGCGGGTGGCATTTTCAACCATCCCAATACTATAGTGGAGTCGGTCCAGAATGTAGTACGACTAATTCGCACCCGGAGTGAAGTGACTACCTTTTCATAAAGTCGCGCACTAATGAGAGCGCTACAAAGCTCAAGTCTTGGAATTGTCGTAGGTTTAATGGGAGCAACACGACTCTTAGCTATCAACAAACGCACGGAAATATCTCCCTTATGGTTTATACTGCGAACATACACGCAAGCGCCGTAAGCCTGCTCAGACGCATCACAGAAAATGTGTAGTTCAATTAACTTACACGAATCACAAATGACAACACGAGGAATACTAAGATTATTGAGCAAAGGTAAATCCTTAATTAATTCTGCCCATTGTTTACTAATCATGGGAGTTAATTGCTCGTCCCATGTTAGTTTTTGTAACCATAATTTTTGTAGCAGTATTTTCATTCTTATGACGCATGGAGCTAGCAGTCCTAGGGGGTCAAATATTTGCGAAATTGCAGAAAGGATATTGCGCTTTGTATTACCATTATTAGTTAGAGAACCTATCGGAAAACAGAGTTTGTCAGAATCTGAATGCCAGTTAAGACCTAGAAGCTTACTCGTTTGACTACTTCCGATATTTAAATCTAACGATGTTTGTGATTGCTCGGAAATTAATTCTTTGCAATTTGACCTCCACTTTCTGAGTGACATACACGCGGAAGCAAGTTCGGATGTAACCTTTTTTTTAATGTTTTTGACGTCTTCGAGTTCATCCCCTCCCGTCAACAAGTCGTCAACGTAAAAATCATGCAAAATAATCTCTGATATATTTTTGTCTTTACACTCGAGACCTATTTGCTTTATACATCGAGTAGCAAGAAAAGGCGCACTAGTCGTTCCGTATGTCACGGTATTTAATTGGTACATTTTCACCGGTTGAGATGAGTCGTGACGCCACAGTATGACCTGCAAGTGCCTGTCCATGGGGTGTACGACGATCTGTCTATACATTTTCTCTACATCGGCAGCTAAAATAAATTTGTATCGCCGAAATCGGAGGAGTATAGACAGAAGGTCGTCTTGAACAGTAGGGCCTGTCATCTGGATACTGTTCAATGAAACACCTGATGAAGTTGGCTCACTAGCATTAAACACAACTCTTAATTTTGTAGTCATGCTACTCTCGCGCAAAACGTCATGGTGGGGAATGAAATAGGGCTTGTTTACAAATTCGCTGTCTTGGCATTCCGACATGTGTCCTAAGGTCTGATATTCGAACATAAAATCGTAATACATTTTACTTAGTTCCAGCTTGTTTTTTAGTTTACGCTCCAAGGAACAAAAACGTTGCTTGGCTCTTTTAAAAGATTCACCTAATATATGAGGATTTTGCTTGAGGGGAATACGAACACAAAAACGACCGTCAGGGAGACGGGTTGTGTTCTTGATAAAATGCTCCTCACATAGTTTCTCTTCAGGGAGATAACAGGATGATCTTGAATCCACCTCTTCAAGACGCCAAAATTTTGTGAGTTGATTTTCTATGCTATCCTCTAAGATCCTATTTACTTTGCCGAAGTTACATTTAATATAATATGACGAAACCAATGCATGATCGCTATTAATCGGACCTGAAACTAACCATCCTAGTCTAGTCTCAAAAAGAATTGGTTTCCCTTCTCCTAGTTTAATTCTTTGGGAACCTAATATATCCCAAAATATATCTGCACCGATAATTAAGTCAATCGATGCAGGTGTGTGAAAATAGGGGTCTGCTAAACAAATATTTGACGGAATATTCAGATTCGTCAAATCAATTTTATGACAAGGTACGTTATTGGTTATTTTCGGTAAAATAAAACATTGGATACTTGTTGTAAAACTTTCATCCAATGACTTAATATCTACGCGACTCATTTTTGTGATACGCGAAGGTGCATTATTAATACCAAGTAAAGATTTGTCAACACAGTTAATAGGCAGACCTAACCTCTGACTTAAATTTTCAGTCATAAGACATGAAGTGCTTCCGCTGTCGAGCATGGCGCGAGCTACGTGCTCACGATTGTTTTTATCATACAGTTTAATTAATGCTGTAGACAGCAATACGACGTATTTGTCACGATTTTTCCTACCAAACGATGACGGTTCGACATTAGCCGACAGAGTAATGTTAGCACTAGACAGTGCTGGTATATTCTCCAACGGTGTAGTGTGGGATTCAGTTCGGGCTTTGTTGCCACCAAGATGCTTAAGTGACGTACTTTCCGAATGAATTAGGGTGTGATGCTTTCGTCGACATATTTTACACCCCGTTTTTTTGCAATGGTTTGCAAAATGACCTCTCCGAAAGCAGTTAAAGCAAACTTTATAATTAGGTAACAATTCTAACCTTGCGTTATTACTTAATGCTAAGAATTGAGGGCAATTGCTTAAATTATGTTCACTGTTACATTTAGGACAATGTTTGGAAAGTGAGGTTGAAGCACTTGAGCTAATATCGGGATTAGCGACGGTGACCATGGCTTTTAATTTAGACCTGGTATTATAATTTGTGTGTGATTGTCCTCCGCTACGTGAGAGTTCTAACGTCTCAATTAAATCGGCACGATTTCGCATAAATTCGAGAAACATATCGAAAGTAATCGGCTTTTCTTTGTCTAAGCTCCCCTTGAGTTCCTCCCACTCACGATAGGACTTTGAATCTAATTTATGAGTGACAATATATATTAAGAGAGTGTCCCAGTACTTGACAGGTTCACCTAACGTTGCTAGCGCACGTATGTTCTTGCTTAATTGATCGATAACGCCTTTTAAAACTACCGATGATTCCTTTGTAATGGGCTCGATGTTAAATAAAGCAGATACATGATTTTGAATGAGCAAACGTTTATTGTTGAATCTTTCACACAGAAGATTCCATGCTACTTCATAGTTGCTAGCGGAAAACTGAATAGATTGAAGTACCACAGCAGCCGATCCATCCAAAGATGCACGTAGATAATGAAATTTATTAACATTGTCTATCTCATCGTTTGTGTGAATAAGACTGGTAAAGGTGTCCCGAAACTCTAGCCAATCTTCATATGACCCACTAAACCTCGGCAACTGAATTGTTGGCAATTTACCTAGCTTATGCTGGCTTGAGCTGGCACGAGAAAACTTATCACTGCACGCTGACTCTTCATTACTCTTACTATATTGTGATATAATATTTTGTGCCTTTGACAGTGCCTTATAATACTGTGACTCAAAATCATTACGCTCCGCAAGAATTATATCAACATTATCGCTAATGCACACGCAGTCTTAATTGCACCTCGTCAAATTGGTCGTACAGTGACTCAATTTTACCCATACGCAATTGCAACTCACTTACCGCTGAAGAATCCAACGAAGAAACGCTAAGCGAATTTAAATAATTTGTGAAAAATGTCAAACGACCTTTAAAACTTCCTCGCTTTTTTATTAATTCTTTTTCTTCGGTCATACTAGAGGCGTTTGTTATCAACCTTAAGAATAAGTTAATACCTGACCATTAAGAGTGTTGGGCTTAAATAATGATTATTTTCGTTAGCCTTTTGTCCTTTGTGTGCTGGTGCAAAGTCCAAGTTGAATCTTCAAATTTTGCAACTCGAAATGCAACCAAAACGGTTTAAATAATTTGACTCACGCTCCTTTTTCAATATATAAATTAATCCAATTAATCTCCTTATATCCGGCTCGAAGGACCATGTGGGGGCTTATCCCAAATTTTGAAATAATAAAAGAGATTAATCTGGTAAAGGTCTGTATAATGCGAGTGCCAAAAGTACAATGAATTATCAGGTAGAATTACAATGAATATCACATACATAAAATGTTAGAATTAAAAAAGCTATAATAATCTAAGGCGAATGATTGCTAAAGAAATGCATCAGGCGTCAACAATTGGTGTATATTAGACTTTCCATTTTTTCTGATAGTCGATAGCCGTGCAAAAGTTAGTTGTTCAAATAATGTGAGTTCACGGACGCACGCTAGCCACGTACTTAGGAGGCCAAATATGTAAAAATTTAAATATTTGTAATTTCAGCAATCTATGTAAAAATGACTTGTGAAACATTTCAGATTGACTGTACGTGTAAAAGAGGTGAATTCTGTGTTATTTTTATGTGAAAATTCCTGTGAATAAGTGAAATAATGACAGTTTTGTATAAGAAATTTAAAAGTGTTTTAATAGTGAAATGAATAGAGAAAATGTAAATTAAACTATTGTATTAGTTAAGATATGTATAATTTCAAGTGGAAAACATTGTTTTAACTTTCTATGTTAAATATTTAAGAAATTTCAACTTCGAACATGTGAGTAAAATAGGCATATTTTGTTAAATAAATAAAAGGTTTTTTGTGATATGAAAATGTAATGTATATCGTAGTATAGATATTTTTGTGCTATCTATACAAGTAAATTGTATGAATGTATGTCTTATACAAATAAAGTTATTAAGTAAACCGTGAGAGAGTGATAGAACAAATTGATGTAATTGAGTTGCGCAAGCGCGCGAATGGCGCGGCTCACTTTCGCGTATAGCTCTGGGGTTGCTCAGTAAACGGGTTTTCTTGCAATTCGTAGCCGCTGATAGGCCAACTCTGACTTTACTGGATAACCCCCCGTTTCGTAGTCTTAACCGACTACGAAAAAATTTACCGATTACGGACTAATCCGAATTTGATACCGACAATGCCAATAGAAGGCCCCCAGGACCGGTCCATAGTGGTGGACCGCGAGGACAACACGGATAATGGGGGCTTACCCCGAGGCCCGAAGCCTGCATGTGCTTTAAAAGCACATGAAGACGACAATCAACGTTGCAATTCGTTCGGGGAAGTTTCGGGAAAGTTCGGGAATCCTTCGGGAAAAGTGCAAGACCAGCAGTCAATAAGAAGAAGAAAGAAAAAGTGTAGGGAAGTGATAGGGAAAAGTAATTTCTCTCTCACGGAACGGTTTGAAGATAATTGCTGTTTTATTCCCAAGGAATTCATCCCTCGAAATTATACAGTCCACATCGAAGAATTAAGGCGTTGGGACCGGGACGACTTCGGAAGACCCGTAATCCCCGTCTGAACCTATTTTCTGAAAAGGAAGAGGTTATCGCCCTTGTGTGTTACTCCGTTGTGGAGATCACATGCGTTGTTCCCGAACCCAACGTAGGCGTTATAGGAGGCCGGATCGAGAGAAGCCTCGATTCCTCCCTTCTGTTTCAGAGCCCGAACGTTTGCGCCCGCTGGTTCCTTTTCACCAGTCCTATAGTAACCGATCATAGTGCCGTCATTCTTAACTTAAGCCTTAAAATATCGAAAACTAATTGTAAGTACTCTATTACTAAAATTAATACGAAAAACCTTGGACAAGCAATTCAAAACATTGACTTTAGCCCAGTTTATAAAACCGATGACGTAAACATCTCTTTGCCTTACTTAATAAATAACATACGAAATGCCATTGCTAGCAATACTTCGTATAGAACAGTAGCTAAAAAAATAATAACTTAAAGCCTTGGATTACACCTGGCCTGATTAGGTGCATGAAACACAGGGACAAACTACACCTGATGGCAAAGTCCTCTTCAGATAATTCCATTTTACAAAATTCATATAAAAGATATAGGAATTTTTGTAACAATTTATTAAAAAAGTTGAAGTATAATTATCTTACAAACTTACTAGAAGAGTCTGGTAGAGATAATAAATAGATTTGGCGGCATGTAAAAGATATTGCATTTATTTCCAAACAGCATGAATCTTCGTCAGAATTATTACAAAATAATGACTCGCCGCTTATATCAGCAAATACAGTAAATAATTACTTTGTGAACGTTGGTAAAAATTTGGCTGAGCAGATAACAAACAACTCTAACAATAATCGTGAATACAGGGCCACTTTATTAATTCAAAAAAACTGCCAATTAAGCTCGTTCACTTTATTAGATACGGACCCTAGTGCGGTGGAAAGGATTATAATGGGACTGAAAGAAACAAGCGCGGTTGGATAGGACGGATTACCCACTAGTATATTAAAAAATATAGACAAATTCTAGTACCACCATTAACCCATATTTTCAGAATTTGTCTCTCTGAAGGAATTTTCCCAGATTGTTTAAAAAAAGCAATTGTAGTTCCAGTATTCAAATCGGGGGACAAAAAAAAACGTTTCCAATTATCGACCTATCTCGATACTCTCATCCACGTCTAAAATATTAGAAAAATTAATTAACAACAGATTAATGAATTATTTACAAAGTAAATCCATATTATCGAATATGCAATATGGTTTCAGGCCTAAAATGTCCACTGCTGATGCTGTGCAGGAAATGACCGATTACGTCTTTCAAGAATTAGATAAAGGCAACCAATCAATTGGCATTTTCCTTGACCTTGCAAAAGCATTTGATACGGTTTCTATTCCTATCCTATTAAATAGGTTAGAGAGCATAGGTATTCGAGGTAAGCAGCTTCAACTTTTTAAGAATTATTTAGAAAATCGATATCAATGCATAAAAATCGATAAGGTTGTTAGCTCTGAACAAAAAAATACTGATTTTGGCGTGCCTCAAGGAAGTGTATTAGGGCCAACCCTATTTTTGATTTATATAAATGACCTTTGCAATCTTGAACTTAACTCAGGTAAAATGATATCTTACGCAGATGATACCGTGCTACTTTTTTCCGCAAATACAATTGACGAGGTTTATTTATATGCTCAGCAAGGTTTTGATAGAGTTAATAAATGGCTTCAACAAAACATATTAACACTGAATACGGACAAAACCAAATATATTCATTTTTCTATGCGCAGCTCAACCCAGCATATAACCATTCCAGAACTTTATGCACATCAATGTTACTCAGTCACAGAGTCTAAATGTTACTGCCCAGTTATTTCTAATACAAAAACTTTTAAGTACCTTGGAATAATTATAGATTCTACGTTTACATTTAAAAACCACATAAACCACCTATGCAATAGAGTTCGTAAACTAATGTTTGTTTTTAAAAAAAATTCGTTCTTTTGCTGATAATAAGGTAGTAAAACAAGTATATTACGCATTATGTCAGTCAATACTCACCTATTGTATAACCTCTTGGGGTGGAGCAGCTAAAACTACACTACTACCACTGGAACGCGCTCAAAGAGCTGTATTAAAAGTTGCAACATTCCGCCCTATTCTATTTCCATCCCATCTCTTATACAAATCCTATAATGTCCTCTCAGTGCGCCAGTTATTTGTTATGAGCACGTTACTAAAACAGCACTTAAGATTGCCTTATAGGAGAGAGGTTACTGATAAAAGGCGCAAAGATAAAGTAATAGAAACTAACATTAGAATAAGGCATTATTTCATGCATAGATTTTTTACATTTCTCGGCCCTTTTTAGGATTCCGTAGTCAACTAGGAACCCTTATAGTTTCGCCATGTCTGTCTGTCCGTCTGTCCGTCCTCGCTTAATCTCTGTGACCGTTAGCACTAGAACGCTGAAATTTGGTACCAATATGTGTATCAATCACGCCGACAAAGTGGTAAAATAAAAATTGGAAAAAAATGTTTTATTAGAGTAGTCCCCCTATATGTAAAGTGGGAAGTGATTTTATTTTAAATTTCAACCCTAACGTGTGATATATTTAAATAATACTAGTTTTAACGGAATTTATCGCGTATATTTAACTTTTTTACCCGACGTTTCGAGAGCTTTACAGCACCCATGGTCACGGGAAGGACTGAGATGTTCAACGTCCAGCTGTCATAGTTAACCGCGGTTACCATAGATTAAAATTTTAACTTTTGTTCCGATCTACACAGTATGAGCTTATGGTATCATGGAGTCTTGCAGTTGTATGCTTGGGTTGGGATTTAATTTTATTTATTATAGGATCCCAAGCAGATGGTAGCACCCAGCCATCTTCTCTATTGAAATTAGGATGTTTTTTGATTTCAATAGCCTCGCGAATCATCCTTGGAAGGAATCGGTGTTCTTTAGCGAGGATTTGTGGTCTATCAAATCTGATGTAGTGACGGGGGAGATCTTGTACATGTTCACAGACTGCAGACTTCCCGGAGCGTCGATTCTTCACATCAGCTATATGTTCTTTGACGCGGGTTTTAATTGATCTTTTAGTTTGTCCTATGTAGGAGAGACCACATTCACAATCAAGCTTGTACACTCCTGCATCTTGCAGAGGGACGTTACACTTGACTGATGGTAAAAACTGACCAATCTTCTTCGGCGGCTTGAAGTATGTTTTGATGGAAGCGCGCTTCAAGATGTAGCCAATCTTGTCAGTGACTCCTCTAACATATGGCAGTACAGCAGGTACACGCTCGACTGTGGCCGGCTTCACTCGTTCTCTGTGACGTAGGCGTGGGACCCGAAGCTTGTTGTCATGCAAAACTTGCTTGACATGTTGGAGCTCGGCAGCCAGGTGTTTACTGTCACAGATCCCTCGTGCTCTCTGAAACAAAGATTTACCCACGGTAGCTAACTGTGAAGGATGGTGGTGAGAATCACCGTTTAAATATCTATCTGTATGGGTCTTTTTTCTATACACAGTATGGCTCAAGGTGTTATCAGGATTCCGAATTACTAACACATCTAGAAAAGCTAAGGAATTGTTTGCCTCTAACTCCATTGTGAACTGAATTTTAGAATTTATAGAGTTAAGATGGTCTAAAAATGCAGTTACTTTATCTAAAGGTAGAATTGTGAAAGTGTCGTCTACGTACCGCTTGTAGAATCTTGGATTTATGGGAGAAGTAAGGAGGGCTTTCTCCTCAAAGTCTTCCATGAATATGTCGGCGACAATGGGAGATACAGGTGAGCCCACCGCCACACCATCTACTTGCTTGTAGAACTCCTCCTTCCACAATAGGTAGCCAGATGTAAGGCAGTGTCTGAGTAATACTGCATATTCTGCGGGCATGTTGTTTTCTTCCAGCCTTCTAGTTACAATTGAGATGCAGTCTTCCACAGGTAAGCATGTAAACAATGACTGCACATCAAAACTGACCATAGTTTCATTGTCTGCCAGACGTAGGTCTTTAATCTCGCTGACAAAATGGTAGGAATCCTTTATGTGTGCTCTTGTATGTCCCCTGAGCGGTGAGAGTATTTTCGCTAAGTGTTGAGCCAATCTGTAAGTTGGTGAATCGATTTGGCTCACTATGGGGCGTAATGGAGCATTGGGCTTGTGTATTTTTGGTAACCCATACAACTTTGGTGATTTGGCGCACGTAGGTATTATCCATTTTACGTCCAGATTTAATTTTTCGGAATGTTTCTTTATGAGGTCACTAGTTGTTTTTAATGTGCTATTTGTTGGGTCGTTTTTAACCTTTTTATAAGTACTTACATCCGACAAAAGTTCTTGTATTTTAGAATTATAATCTGACGTATCCATGACCACCGTGGCGTTTCCCTTATCTGCGCGGAGAATCGTAAGTTCTGGTTTATTGCGTAGGTTCTTTAACGCTATAAATTCGTCTCTGGGAAGATTCGGTTTAGGCACTGAACATCGACGTAACATAGACGAAATGTCTTGACGTATCGCCTCCAAATCTTCTTTCCGCATATTGTTTTTAAATAAACAGTCCTCGACACTACAGATAATTTCTTCGTACGGTAATCTGCTAGGAGTTATAGCATAGTTTAGTCCTTTGGATAAAACCTTTATTGTTGCATCATCCAGTGTTTGTTTTGACAGATTATAGAACGCGATTAATCTATGATCTGTGTTTGTCAATGGTTGCTTTTGGTTCTGGCATTGATTCGGATGTTTGACATTTGATTTGGCCGTTAATTTTTGATATTTTTCTATATGTTTGTTTTTGCATTCGTTATATTTACTAATTTCGCGTTTATTTAATGTTTCCATGCAAAAATTATAATCAAACGTCGTTAAAACTTTCTTTAATTCACTGGATGATGTGTCTATGGATTTATTTATGTCATATAGATCGGAGCGTTTTTGTTGGATTACCGCCCGTAACAACTTTTTACTTGCCTGATTTAAGATCTTAGCGCTTCCTCGAATGTCCTTTTTGGTGGATATTTTGACACACGTAGGAATGAGATTATGGTCTCGATATCTCTTCAAGAAATTTAAGGCTGTTAGATATCTTGCGCGCTTAGTCTTTAGATCTTCTAATCGGCGTATTTTATTTGCAATTACCAGTCCGTACTGGTTTACATAATGATTTCTTATATTTACGCGAACACTACACATTGAAATAATACTAGTTTTAACGGAATTTATCGCGTATATTTAACTTTTTTACCCGACGTTTCGAGAGCTTTACAGCACCCATGGTCACGGGAAGGACTGAGATGTTCAACGTCCAGCTGTCATAGTTAACCGCGGTTACCATAGATTAAAATTTTAACTTTTGTTCCGATCTACACAGTATGAGCTTATGGTATCATGGAGTCTTGCAGTTGTATGCTTGGGTTGGGATTTAATTTTATTTATTATAGGATCCCAAGCAGATGGTAGCACCCAGCCATCTTCTCTATTGAAATTAGGATGTTTTTTGATTTCAATAGCCTCGCGAATCATCCTTGGAAGGAATCGGTGTTCTTTAGCGAGGATTTGTGGTCTATCAAATCTGATGTAGTGACGGGGGCGATCTTGTACATGTTCACAGACTGCAGACTTCCCGGAGCGTCGATTCTTCACATCAGCTATATGTTCTTTGACGCGGGTTTTAATTGATCTTTTAGTTTGACCACGCTTACCTGTTACATGCTTACCTGTGGAAGACTGCATCTCAATTGTAACTAGAAGGCTGGAAGAAAACAACATGCCCGCAGAATATGCAGTATTACTCAGACACTGCCTTACATCTGGCTACCTATTGTGGAAGGAGGAGTTCTACAAGCAAGTAGATGGTGTGGCGGTGGGCTCACCTGTATCTCCCATTGTCGCCGACATATTCATGGAAGACTTTGAGGAGAAAGCCCTCCTTACTTCTCCCATAAATCCAAGATTCTACAAGCGGTACGTAGACGACACTTTCACAATTCTACCTTTAGATAAAGTAACTGCATTTTTAGACCATCTTAACTCTATAAATTCTAAAATTCAGTTCACAATGGAGTTAGAGGCAAACAATTCCTTAGCTTTTCTAGATGTGTTAGTAATTCGGAATCCTGATAACACCTTGAGCCATACTGTGTATAGAAAAAAGACCCATACAGATAGATATTTAAACGGTGATTCTCACCACCATCCTTCACAGTTAGCTACCGTGGGTAAATCTTTGTTTCAGAGAGCACGAGGGATCTGTGACAGTAAACACCTGGCTGCCGAGCTCCAACATGTCAAGCAAGTTTTGCATGACAACAAGCTTCGGGTCCCACGCCTACGTCACAGAGAACGAGTGAAGCCGGCCACAGTCGAGCGTGTACCTGCTGTACTGCCATATGTTAGAGGAGTCACTGACAAGATTGGCTACATCTTGAAGCGCGCTTCCATCAAAACATACTTCAAGCCGCCGAAGAAGATTGGTCAGTTTTTACCATCAGTCAAGTGTAACGTCCCTCTGCAAGATGCAGGAGTGTACAAGCTTGATTGTGAATGTGGTCTCTCCTACATAGGACAAACTAAAAGATCAATTAAAACCCGCGTCAAAGAACATATAGCTGATGTGAAGAATCGACGCTCCGGGAAGTCTGCAGTCTGTGAACATGTACAAGATCTCCCCCGTCACTACATCAGATTTGATAGACCACAAATCCTCGCTAAAGAACACCGATTCCTTCCAAGGATGATTCGCGAGGCTATTGAAATCATAAAACATCCTAATTTCAATAGAGAAGATGGCTGGGTGCTACCATCTGCTTGGGATCCTATAATAAATAAAATTAAATCCCAACCCAAGCATACAACTGCAAGACTCCATGATACCATAAGCTCATACTGTGTAGATCGGAACAAAAGTTAAAATTTTAATCTATGGTAACCGCGGTTAACTATGACAGCTGGACGTTGAACATCTCAGTCCTTCCCGTGACCATGGGTGCTGTAAAGCTCTCGAAACGTCGGGTAAAAAAGTTAAATATACGCGATAAATTCCGTTAAAACTAGTATTATTTCAATGTGTAGTGTTCGCGTAAATATAAGAAATCATTGTGTGATATATTGTTGGAAAGGTATTTAAAAATGAATAGGGGTTTACTAAAATCATTTTTTGATAATGTCAATAATTTCGGAAATAATCGCTCCAAAAGTAAAAAACAATGTGTCCCCCCCCTCTAACTTTTGAACCATAAGTTTAGAAAATATGAAAAAAATCTGAAAAGTAGAACGTTATAAGGACTTTCTAGGAAAATCATTTTGAACTTAGATGGAAACAAAAGTACCCACTACCGGGAGCAGTTGCAGGAGCGCGAATATAATGGATACCCACCTTTAAACTCATAAGTGGGAACACTTATTGTGACGGACGGGAAACTACGGAACCCTACACTGAGCGTGGCCCGACACGCTCTTGGCCGGTTTTTTTTATTTGTATAATCAAGTCATTGCAATTTTGTATATATATTCATTAAAAATGGCAGACTTTAAGAAGGTAATTCGAACATGGCTACAAAATTTGTCTTACGATGATACAGAGAAGTTGCTGATTGTTTTAAGTTAATTAATATCATAAGTAAATTAATGATGATCCAAATAACCCTTATTAGTTAGTACGTTATTCATTTTATATAAGAAACAGAAAATATTTGTTAATATCTTTTAGCTCATACACCTGAGATACAGGTTTATCCTAGTTCAGGTGCCTGTTATTGTAGACTATTTTTAAGTTAAGACTTATTGGAATCATTTGTACATTTTATCAAAATAAAATAAATTATAATTAAAAAATGTGGAGACTCCCTTTATCATCACGCTTGGTAGGCGGATTGAATTTTGACCGGACCGGCGGCGATCGACGTGGTTTTTCAAGATTAAAAGTTAATTAGTTTTTGGAATCGATCGGTAAGGCCGTTTAAAAGTTATTCCAAAAAAACAGTTTCTCAAAATTTTTATTTTTTGAGATTTCTCAAAATCTACCGATCCGAATTAGTAACAAATCTAAGGATGAAACACGGGAATCCGCTTAGTTCATTTCAATCGGTCAAGCCGTTCAAAAGTCATAAGAGGTTTACATACATCCAAACACACATACAGACACCATCGAAAAATTGTCATTGTGGTTTCCTGTGATCTCAAAATTGGTTGATCTCAATTTTCTAAGAACGGCGTAAATGTTTTTAACTTTACGCCAATTTTTTTAAATTTTAAATTTTCTTAGCGGAAAGTTAAAAAACTCGACTGTGTTGAAAAGTAAAGCGAGGAATTCACTAGACTTACATGCCCACGGGCTGTTTGTCCGGGCATGTCTGCTGCCGCAATACACTACAGAGACTCATCAGTTTGTTTTAGACCGGCTACGTGTTTAGTTGTGCGTGCACTAGACTTTACTTACTTAGACTTACTTATTATTTATTTATTGTTAATTTGTTCAAAAAATGGTATAAAAGATATATTTGACGGCTCCGTGCCGGAGTGGCTTGGCAGTGAGTTTAGCGCTAAGGGCCACGGGTTCGTTTCCCGCACGGAACGAATATTTTTATATCCTACAAGTAATTGTTCCGGGTCTGGATGTTAGTCTTTATGAAATTATGTACTTATGTTGATTGAGCCCACGATATACTTTGGAAAAGTGTGGAGATAACGTTATTGTAATACAGAAACAATAAAAGATATGAGCCGTGGACGAAGTGCTCGGCGTAAACGTGAGCAACCAATGAAATTGTTAGTTGGATGAAAAATAAGTTTAGCCATATCAATTTACATAAAGAATTAGAAATTGATGAACCAGAAGACCTGTACAATTAGGTACTTGATATAGTTGTATTAACTTTTCAGAATATTTTATAATCATTAAAACTCATTGCAAATTAAAAGTCTCCAAAGTTCGTAAATAATAATAAAACGCCGTCTGCACTGGTTGCTGTCGCTCGTGTCTGTAAACAGACAGCCCGCAGTTAACATTCAGGTATGTCTGTGCCCGCGCAGACAAGATTGCGCGGACGTTCAACAGGTAAATCTGCCAGACCGACTGAATGCCACAAAGCACGGTTCTGAGCCACCTGCATCCATCGACTTCCTGCATGTCTTACCAGGTCGTCACTCCATCTAGTGGGAGGTTGCCCTAAACTATTTTTTTTCCGCATCGGTTGTCGGTTCTTGGCCGGCCCATTGCCACTTCAGCTTACTCTGAACTCTAGTTTTACTGCGGATATCCTCATTTCTAAGTTTATCACGTAGAGAAACCCCGAGCATAGCCCTCTCCGTCCTCATAAGGCCAGTAGTGAAGGACCACGTCTCAGATCCATAAGTCATCACTAGCAACACGTATTGGTTGTACAATCTAGTTTTCAGATTTTGAAGTATACCTGACGAGAAGCAGGGATGGTAGATGTCACGTAATTTCCTGAACGCTGCCCAGCCGAGTTGAATCCGTCGATTGACCTCTCGGTCGAAGTTTGACTTACCTAGTCGGATCAACAGAATTAAATGCGTTTGAAATACCAATTAAGATGAGAACGGTCAGTTTTAATTTTCCCATTCCCCACTGATATCTTCCGTCACATTGAGAAGAGCAGTAGTTGTAGAATGCAACAGCTTCCAGAACCTTAGAGAAAGAGGCAGGATAGAATTTGGTCCGAAATTAGATAAAGCGCGGCATACAATGTCTTCTGCAAGGGACTTCTTAGTCCCTGCAGGTTTCGGCCTCGGGGCATTCCCCATTACCCGGGCAATCATCACGGCCCATTTCAATGGGCTGGTCCTGGAAGCCGTTCAGGAACGGCATTGTTAGTTTTCTTGGTTGGCGTATTGCGCGCCCCTAGGTAGGCACTTCCGAAGGGTCAGCAGTCTCAAAGCCCCACGGAGTCTCGCAGAGGACGGGTCTCGACGTAGGGCTAATTCTGCTGACAAGTGTGCGCTCCTGAGTAGCAGCACTCCGGGCCTCAGGTGCTCCTTCCTAGTTCTAGTTGATGGCCTGGTTAGTACTTAGGCGTTCCTGACGTATCTCGCGCCTTTGGAAAGAGATCTGCCGAAGGGTCAACGACTACCAGGTCTCACGGAGACGGATCTCGACGCGCAGCCGAGTCGCCAACAGGCGTGTGCTCTCCTGACAGCAGCACGCCGGGCCTCCGGAGCTTGCTTCCCAGCATATTAGTTGACACGCAGTGTTGAGGATGTGTCATCCCGGGAGGGGTCAGGGGCGTCCTCGAAGCTCGACGCAAGCCAAGTTCACCCCAATATTTTGCTGATTTTTGTTTTCATCAACTGTGGAAGCAGTATATACATATAACCAGTTATTAGCATCAGTGAGCCGTGGTAGCTCAGTGGTTAACGCTCTAATAACAGAACGCGAGTAACCCGGGTTCGATCCCCGCCGGCACCAATGAAATTGTTAATTGCAATTTTAAGTGCTGATTTACCACGTGCTCGGCGGTGAAGGAAAACATCGTGAGGAAACCTGCATGTCTGAGGAATAAGAAAAAAAATATTTCGAAGACATGTGAAGTTCGTCAACACGCATTTGGGCAGCGCGGCGGACACTTCCTTGCCCTAAACCCTCTCAGAAATGAGGGGAGGCCTGAGCCCAGCAGTGGGACGTATTTAGGCTGTAACTTTACTTTATTAGCATCCGCATCACACTTAAGTTTGTCTATATCTGGTCTATCAAGACTTAGAATAGAGATAGACACGGATAAGGGCTTGGCAGACTTTAGTTTATATGATAGGAAAAGCAAGTCATGCCGTGAATATCCAGAAGCGGATTTGTCTGTAATTGACAACATGGTCAACGGACAAATATTCCCCTTAACCACTCGTGGTAAACTTAAAGTGCTTGTGTTACGAGTGGTTCACGCCAGTAGTCGAATGGCGGATTCAAACCTACGACCTTTTTTGAGTTCGGGGTCCACGCCCTGCCATTAGGCTACTGTCGCTGTACTGTCGCTCCCTTGAACTGGAATATAGTGAAGATGTGTTTAATATTTTATAATGAAAATAATACGCACATAATTGTAACACCTCCGCCTCTTTTACCAGTGCGGTCGTTACGGAGCAGATTACCCCCTATTAGATTCCACATACAGGGCCACAAACGCGCGCAACACATGCTTGCTGTAGCTAGCATATGAAGTGACGCTAAGAATCACGATATCATTGTCGACCAAGTTTGTGACCCGTAGGCACGTACGTCCGAGTTTTTGAAAATATAAAAATAATTTTGCATCCAAAATACATTACAAATGGCTTCCTGTGCAGTGAAATAGTGTGCAAGTCAGCTAAGACATCCAGTTATCAAAAAGATGGCGTAATATTTCATCGGTAAGTAAATTCTATTCTTATCACGTTGACCGACTTCAAATGCACCGGAGTTCAACTCATACTGATAAATAATGGTGCAAAGTGATAACAATTAAACACCCGTTGATGTTTTTTTTGAAATGTCCCTTTCACTCATTACATAAATTACAGTAGTTGTCTTTCTCTAACGACAAGACGTGTATCGATAGAGTTGTGATTTATAAGTAGATATTTGTTTGGTCATCGTTTACATTTTTTTAACGTCAATTATTTTGTAAAAATTGTGGTGTATCATTGTGGTACCTATATGTTACAGGTTTCCTAAACACCCCGAAAGGAAAAAGATGTGGATCGATTTTTAATAAATTTCAAATAAAAATAAATCAATTTATTTATTCATCAATAAGCAATAAATCCCAAATTTATCGATCGACGTCCCAACCCTGTCCCATTACTATAGTTCGGAGCATTCTAAGTTCAACCTTGAATTATCCAATCACAGCGCATTTAACACGTCCCCCGTACTCCCGTACCCCGACTCATGCATGCCGCGAAATTTTGTGAAATCGAAACAGAACAAATATTCTATGATGCAGTATCTATTAGGGGGTATAGTTCAGTTAACTAAAGCTGGCACGTAAAACACATTTACACGGTGCGCATGTGTAGTGTCTGTGAATAAGCCCTAGGCGTGTCGCACTGCATGCGCATCATGAAAAGTATGCCCGTCTCTCTCTCGCACGATCTAGCTTATGAGTGTGAAGGGGACAGTGATTGTTTTGCTTTTGATACTGTTAATACAGTACAATATTATAAAATACAGCGTGATCTTTTTGGTTTTTGGTATTCAACCGTTAGCGTCAGTCACGTGTGATCGACGCGCGGCGCGTTTGATTATTCACATATTTGGAGTTTAGAGTAAAACGTCTTCTGAAAGAATTTGTTCCGGCAAAACTTTAACAGGACAATCTCGTGAAATAGTGTATAATGTTTTTAACTATTTCATGCGTCATCATAATAATCTGTGTAACGGAGTAAGATATAACCTGGAAAACTATAAGATGTGGAAGAGAATAGTCATTATTTTACCGGATGTTATCCTATGGATCATCAATGTAACAGTCATATATACTCGCCCTTACTACTGAAAAAAAAAACTAAGATGTAATGCCTCCTTTCTAGTAAAAAGGGGCTCAGGTTCTCTACACTCACCATACGAAACAAAGGCATTAAGCTGCTGGTGGCCCTTCCCTGGGCGAGACGACTAATTCGTGCTACAATCGTAATTTAGCTGTAGCATGGCTCTACCGCGTAAAAATGTGTATAAAGTCAGTAGTATATACTAAATGCTTGAACGAACTAACCACTGGACCCGACATAATACGCAAATGTATGAAAACTCCTTCAACCAAGTGGAGAATAACGCACACAATGATTTTATTACGTTAATATAAACACAGATACGAAATTCGTAGAAGTTCTCTCCATTTCTAGTGCTTGAACGTAGTCGATAAGATACATCGATGAACGACTGAGCAAGAAAAGCTCAGTCGTTCATCGTATCGTAAATAAGCTGTAAGACACAGGAAATAAAGGGATAATGAAGGTGAGGTAAGCTTCCGGTATTTAAATTTTAACTAAAATAAAAGAAGCAGTACATTGTTATGGACTTTTTGTTCAATTAGTTATGATAAACGTCAATTTTTTTGTTAAATTTAAATTACTTAAATTACTGACTTTTATTATGTATCATCTTTCTTAAAATGAGTTTTTTAGAATTTGTTTTGTTCGCTTGTTTTCTTATATAAGCAATTCTAATATTTATATACGAGGGCGGCACTGAAAATTTCGGGAATCAAGTAAGTGACAACATTACTACTTAAAAATGTATTTATTGCTTTTCGAAGTATTCTCCGCGAAATATGACACATTTCTCCATACGATGGAACCAATCATTGAAGCAACCATTCCATTCGTAAGTTGGGGTCTCCAAAATGGCCGTTTTGTAGGCGTCCACAGCTACTTCAGGTGATGAAAATCTCTGTCCACGCAATTTATTCTTTATTTTAGGGAACGTATAGAAATCATTAGGGCTTAGGTCGGGGCTGTACGGCGGATGGTCTAATAATTCTACGTTTTCTTGCTCTAAAAACTCTTTTGTTCTGTGTGCGGTGTGAGAACTAGCATAGTCGTGATGGAGGATGATGCGGCGGTTGCAGTTCTCTTTACGGAGTTCAGAAACGACCTGTAGCAATCAAATGCTAGCATACCATTCTGCATTAACCGTTCTTTGTCCCTCAAGAGGAATAGTCGTAACATGGCCGATTTTGGAGACAAACGTGGCCACCATTTTTTTGCAACACTCCGTGAACGAACAATTTTTGTTGGCTTTAACTCATTTTCGAACACCCAAACTCGTGACTGGTTTTTTGTTTCGGGTTCGTACGCATATATCCAGGATTCGTAACCTGATACGATGTTGTATACAGCATTTGAGGATCCTGCGTGGAATCTTTCGAGAGTTCTGACGAACTAAGTAACGCGAGCCGCTTTTTGCTCTTCACAGAACGAATGCGGTATCCATCGGGAAAACAACTTTTTTACACCTAATTGTTCATGCAAGATTACTTGTATTTGACTCATGCCAATGTCTAAAGTTGCCTGAATTTCGCAGTATGTCACATGTCGATTTTCCTCAATCAGCTTACGCACAGCATCAACGTTTTCTTGGGTGACTGCAGTTTTTGGACGACCTTGACGGGGATCATCACTGAGCTTGACACGTCCACGTTGAAATTCAGCAAACCAGCGATAAATTGTGGTTTTGGATGGGACTTCATCACCAAATGCAGAAATCATCCGGTCAACACACCGTTTTTGTGTTAAACCACTTCGAAAGTCACAATAAATCATCGCTCTTGAATTTTCTCGAATCATTTCCATTTTCTCAACGGTTAAACAAGTTTGACAAAACCTTGTGACAAGACCGAGAATCTTTTTTTAAATGAATAAATGGTATTCGATTTTTAAAACCAAGGAATTTTCAATTAAAAAGATTTTAATATGACAGGAACAGTAGAAATATTCAATTCCCGATACTTTTAGTGCAGCCTAGTACTTTTCAGCAACGGTTTTCGTTAATTCTTTGACGTGATTCACGTCGTCATTTTCAAATTTATGGAAATGAATGTCTTCGTACAACGGAAGTTGCAGCAATGTTTCTGTTATTTTCGGCAGGAGAAAGTTTGTTGTGTAATCTTTTATTATCTTTTATTCTGAACACCCTTCGTAATTGCGAGTTCGCAGTGCTGACAAATAGCTATGGTATCATTTGAGGAAAGTATCAGTTTTCCCTTGTCTTTATGGGCAACGAGACCGCCTTCATTGGTGTCATTTTGTGTTTTTTTGCATTAGTATTAAAACATGCAGTATCGAAATGTACACTGCATATGGCGCTGTGTTTCGTCGGAATGCAGGTTTCATCTCTGCGAACTGCTTCTAACCACTTTCTTTTCCGAGAAGGGTCACTAGGAAATCTGAAAATTCGTGTAATTTATGTGTTTAAGTATTTTAAGTACAGATACTAATTAGAATTTTTGTATTTATAATATTTTTATTTAATTATAAAAATTACTACCATAAATTTAATGACATCAGATTGTAGGATACTGTTATATAAGTATTTTTAAGTGTTATTGTATCGTACAAATAACATCATCATTCATTTGGTCATATCGTCAAATATCGATATATTTTTCGACATGGTCAAGCACTCGTCGATGTCAAATTGACTCACTCCACAGTTTTAGGCATTCGTTCCGAATGGTATAATCTAGCCATTTTGTGATGGTTGTCAGATGTGAACAATACATTGAAATATTGACTATATTTAACATAGTTGGATAATACAAAATTTTATTTAACATTTGATTAAATTTTGTGATAAATAACAATAAATGTAATAAAATAATGTAATTACAAGTGAAAAGATATAGTGATGCTTCCGCCGGTATAGTTTTTACACCATTTAACTGAACATTTAGTCATTTTTGGGAGATGTTTTGTTAACAAGTAAGTGCTTGAGGCTGACGCAAAAATAAACGACCAAGGCTAGAATTTCCTGGTTACTGACAAGACCAGTATAATTATGTAAGTCCGCTTTTATGTCGGGTCCAGTGGTTAATTCGTTCAAGACTAAATGGTGGGACTCCTGTGTGGCCTAAGGGTCCGTCTGAGTAGGTACAACCCTCTTTAACTACTACTGCCGTCGTATAGTAGTGCTTACACTGCTGTTTCACATCTGGAGGATATAGACAGCAAGTATAATTACCGGCATTGAGGTATTCCATCTTAGTCCTCGGAGGAAACAATGCAGCTTTAGCTCACTTATTTCTGCTATCCATGGATTGTAGTAAACCACATAACATCAGGTGTAACGTAAGGTTTTTTGTCAATTTAGTTTAAAAAAAAATATACATCCCATTATTGGACATTTCTAAAGTAATTTTGGAGTAGGAAATATGTCTTCG